>JAJEJO010003165.1:3821-18589 GCA_020662805.1 Glaucomys volans
TCTTTCTTTCTTTCTTTCTTTCTTTCTTTCTTTCTTTCTTTCTTTCTGGAAACTTTGTTAAGAATCAGCAGGTATAGATGCATGGATCTCTATCTATCTATCATCTATCTATCATCTATCTACAGAGACAGTATCCAATCTGTACCTTTGGTCTATGTGTCTGTTATTATACAAATACTATGGTGTTTGGTTATTACGGCTCTGTAGTATGTCTTAAAATCAGGTATTGTGATGCTTTCAGCTTTGTTTATATTTTTCCTCAAGATTTTTATAGTTATTCAGGGTTTTTTGTGCTTCCATATGAATTTCAAAATTTTCTTGTCTAGTTCTGTGAGGGTGCCTTTTAATCTGTAAATTGCTTAAAGTATTATGGACTTATTAACAACACAAATTCTTCCAATTCTTGAACATTGGAAATCTCTTTATTTTGTATCTTCTTCAATTTCTTTCATCAGTGTGTGGTAGAGGTCTTTTGTTCTTTGCTATTTTTATTTGTTTGTTGTACAGATTTATGAATGGGATTGTTTTTATGATTTGTTTCTCAGCAAATTCATTATTGGTGTATAGAAATCTCAGTGATTTCTCTATGTTGATTTTGTATCTTGAACCTTACTGACTTTATCCATTCTAATACTCTTTTGGTGGAGTCTCTAGGTTTTCCTATATATTTAATCATATGATCTTCAGACATGAATAATTTGGCTTCACTCCTTCCAATGTGTATGCTCTTTCTCTTATTTCACTGTTCTTGCTAAAATTTCTCATACTATATTGAATAAGAGCAGGGTGAATGGACAACCTTGTTCCTGACCTTAGAGGACATGTTTTCAACTTTTCTCTTTTTCTTTGGTATTGGCAAATAATTTGTTCAGAAACAGTTTTCAGGAAGAATTTCAGAAACATTAAAAAAATTCTACTTGAAAATTCCAAAGTCTTGGTAAAAGACTCATCTTACTTAATATTTCATGCTCATTTATTTCTTTCAGATGCATGTGTAATATCAGAAGAAATCATGGAAAGATACAACATAAGCTTAAGTTGGAAAGAACAACAGAAGCTTTATTCTGTATCAGGAGATTCAGTTGAATTCATGTGTAAATCTGGGTATTGCCCATTAGCAGGTCAAGTGTTTCGTACAATGTGCATTGATGGTCACCTGAAGAGTTCCCATTGCAGAAAAAAAAATAGCTACTATTATTAATATCATTAAAACATGCACTTAAATTCAGAATTTTTATTATTTAATCTAGTTTTCAATTTTATTTTTAAGTATTGTTTAACCCATTTTTATTCATAAATCAGAATTTGTGTTGCTATGTGCTGATGGATTTAGAATCTGAGAGACCAGAGCCACATATCTTAAACGCACTGCATTCAAATTTGGCAAACCAAAATGCTCTGCATCCTGTTCATAAAGCATCTAGGGCAAGAAATTAGATGCAATTACTTCCGTGTTTATCTGTATCTGTCATTCTCCACACTCTAAAAGTTTTCTACAGAACTCTTGAGGTTCTCTGAGACATTTTTTCACAGTGCATGGAAAGATATACTCTCCATCTCCAAAAATATGATTCAGAAACATGTAAAAACCAAACTAAGTCAATCCTTATAGTAGTAAAAATATAAGAAATTACTGATTATTTCTTATCTATCAATAGACAAATGTAAAAAAGACGACACGACCTTCCAAAATACATGAATCTTGTACATTTAATAATGTAAACAAATCATAAAAAGAAATACAATTTTAAATAGATATGTAACTATCATAGGTGTAACTGTATAACTGTGGAAAAAATGATTAGCAGAAAATGTCATAAAATCTGTAAAAACTACATTTGTGTTTAGAAATAAGAGGATTAAGTTAATTCCTTTGAAGAGACAGTCCCTAAATTATGGTGGTTTAACTTGTGATTTTTTTTTCAACATAGTATGAAAGTGATACATATTGAATAGAAACTGTACCTTAATCTTTTTCTAAGGCTAGAAATACATGGTATACTGCATTTATGGTATTGGGTAATAATAGTTAACAGCATCAGATTGGCCTTGTGATCAACAAAGTAAGCCACATCTACAGAGTACTGTTCTGCTAAGCTATCATGTATGATAGGTTGGGTATATTAAATGCATGTACAACTTAGAATAATTTAAATTTATCATAAGTTAATCAGAATGCAACCCCAATTATATGTTGGGGAGTATCAGCACTTACCTATCTTACCTACATTGTACAATTTTCAACCTTTAATATAATCAGTTTTGAACTTCCAGAATAAGTTATTTTAAAATAATGATGTCTAAAAAGCAAGGTGATCAAGTGTAGAAATATAGACTTCATTGGTAATGATCTTAAAATCAAATAATGCTTTAATGAGTGTTTTGTTATAAAAAAATGTTTTCTGGTTTAAAAATTTCAGGAACATGATTTTGAAGTGTAATTTTTATGTCTTTACATTTCAGATGGCACTATTTAGTTAAAATCACTTTTGATGAGAAACATTTTTGATTTTTTAAAGATATAATGTTTAGGATGAAAATAAAGATAAAAACTATTCAAAAATTTAAGGTGATAAATTGTCACCTCTTATTGCATAAAATCATATGGTTTTTATTAAATGCTTTCCTCTTGTTTGAGATCCTGATTTAGAGAAATTGACTGAGTTGAGGCAGATTTCTCAATTTCAAGGAAATTGATTACAATAAGCAAGTAATCTTTGTGTTTGATGTTAACGCTTGTGAATATACTTAACTTGGTCCCAATGGACAATTATAGCAAATAACTAATTTGTTCAGTGTGGCTTAATTTAAAATGACATATCTTTCACACAGTTCTTGGGGCTGAGATGTCCAAGGTCAAGGCACCAGCTAGCTTGGTGTCCCAGGAAGGCTTATTCTCTGTATTGCATATGGCAAGTTCCCACTGTATTCTAACTCGGTGGAAGCAGCCTTTCCTTTTAAGGCACTATTCCCATTCTTGAGGATGGAACCCCATGATTTATTCACCTACAAAGACTTCATCTTCTCATATGCTCACTGTGGTCACTAGGAATGAGACAGTGACATTTAGGGGGACACAAACATTCAGGATATAGAATAAAATAGGACAGGAAAAAGACAGTTCATGCAACAGAAACCAAAAGGCAGTACAGGTGGTTACACTTCTATTTCACAGAAGAATTTCAGTCAAACACTGTAAGAAACAGATAAAAGAAGATCATTATATGGTAATATATGGGTCAGGTCCTTCAGAGCCTGTGTGTGTGTGTGTGTGTGTGTGTGTGTGTGAGCGTGTGTGTGTATGTGTGTGTGTGTGTGTGTGTGTGTGTATATTTATATAAATCCAACAAGGGAGAAGCTAAATAAAAACAGAAATATTTATAGATCTTAAGGGAGAAATAGACTGCAAAATAATAATAGTAAAGTGCGTCCATACTCCATCTTTAATACAATGACTATGTCATTCAGACAAAAATTCAATTAGGAAACATTGCATTTGAGCTATATGTTACACCAAATAGACCTAACAGACACATATAGAATATTCCACACAATAGCAGAATACACATTATTCTGTAGTGCATACACAACATTGTCCAGGCTAAGTCATATGTTATTCCACAAATCAATTTTCAAATATTTAAGGATACTGAAATTATATCAAATATCTTTGCCAAAGAAGTGCATGAAGCTATAAATCAATAACAGGGAAAGTTGGTATATTCACAAATATGTAGAATTTGAATGACATCTTCCTGACCTTCCAATAGGTCATTTACAAAATTGAAAGGAAAATTAAATGATACTTACAGGCAAACATCAAAACACAACATACTAAAATATATAAAGTGCAGAAATGAAGTTTTGTAAATTTGCACAGGGCTGCAGATGATGGGAAGGACAGACTGCACACCAAGGTCCTAGGAGAAGAGCATTATTTGGGAGAGAGGGGAGCACTTGTCACAAAGAAAGCTCCTTCTGTCCTTATTGCATATAACACTGTCTTTTATGTTTGTAGTTAAGCCAGCCATACATCTTAAGGGTCAAATGTTGCATAAGCAGTTACTAGCCTATTTGGAGGATTGTTGGTAGGGAACAGAAAGTAAAAAACAACTGTGTGAACCCAGAAGGTGACAGTTTCATAGACACTGGAGAACTGTCACACAGACCACAAAAGAACATCCTGTTCACAGAACACAGGAAAGGAGGATGGGGCCTCAATCCCCAAGTGACCTGAAAGGTGCAAGGCCATATAGGCCTCCTCCAGGGGACAGAGTAGAGCCCTAGTCTCTGAGTGGCCCAAAAGGGGGTTCTGCCTCCTGATAGAATGCCACATAGGCCTCTTCCAGGAGAAGGGGCTCATATGTAAGGGAAGTAAATATATAATTGTAAATGCCTACATGAATTAGATCTCAAATAAATAACAAAGCTTCAAACTTTATACCTCAAAGAACTAGAAAATGAAGAAGTAAACTGAAGATATTATGAGGGAGGAAATAAAAAGTATCCAAAAAGAAAAAAAAAAATAGCAACTAAGAAACCAATATTAAGCATCAACAAAGTTAAAAGCTAATATTTGAACCAATAAACAAAATTGATAAAAGTTTAGCTAGACACATATGAAAGTAAATACATTGAAAATGAAGAAGAAATATTTCAGCAAATAACACAAAAATAAAACATACTAGGAATTTAGTGTGACCAATTATGCCAACAATATGGGTAACCTAGAAGAGATAAACTTATTTGTCTACACTTGCAACCTACCAGGACTGAATCACAAATACAAAATTCTCAACAGACTAATAAAGAACAAGGAGTTTGAATTGTTATTAAAAAATCTTTTATGAAAGACAATCCCAGGATCTGATAACTTTACCAGTAAGTTTTACAAAGCATTTTACAAAACAATTTTTTGTAAGTTTTACAAAATAATTTTTAAAAATTAACATGACCTGAATGAACCCAACTGCCATGTATAACTATAAAACTCTGATAAAAAAATTAGCATGAATCCATTTCATGTCCCTCCAAAAATCTGAGGAGTAGTAATAACTTCCAAATTCATTTATGAGGTCAGTATTGTCACACAAGTACATTATAAGAAAATAATAACCTAATACACCTGATGTATATCCCTCGTGAATAGGAATGCAAAAACTGTCAATATAAGATGAATTCAATAGCACATTAAGGGCTCATAAGTGTTGCTCATCTGTGATTTATCTCTGGGACTCAAAGATGGTTCAATAAATACCAGTCATTAAATACTATACATTATGTTAATAGAATAAATTTAAAAATCATTATTATCTCATTAGATGGTAAAAGCATCATTTTATAATTAAAAAATCTCAAAAATTTGATATACAAGAAGCTCCTTCAAGTCAATAAAGGGCATATATACAAGTTGAATAATCCTAATCCAAAAATCCAAAATCTGAAATGCTAAAACTTCTGAACCTTTCTAGATAATAATGCCCAAAGTGGAAAATTCCACATCATGATACTTTGTCTAATGCAAAAAATCATTTGATTATGCATATAATTATCTTAGGAATATATTTATGTAGTGAATATAAAAAACATTTTCTGTTTAAGCTCAGATCCTACCCCAATGTATTTTTATGTATATGTATAAATACTTCAAAATAAAAAACATGTGGTCCTAAGCATTTGGAATTAGGGATATTCAATTTGCATTAGCAATCTACAACTTGATCTCATACCAAATTGTAAGGGGATAAATATGTTGCCTCCAAGATCAGTGCCATGGTAAGAATATCCGCTTAGTCCTCTTTCTGTTGCCATCATAGAATACTTGAGATAGGGTAACCATAGCATCCTATGCTTTCCCCAAATTTATGTGTTTCTCACGCACAAAGTACATTCTTTTCATCCCAGTATTTCAAGGATTTACTTTCCCCAGCATCAGCTCAAAAGTTCCTAGTCCAAAGTCATTTAAATTGAATATGAGTGAAACTCAGAGCCTAAATCATTCTAAGGCAAATTTCCTAAGGCTATGAACCTACAAAATCAAAGTAAGTCATCTCCTTCCAAAATACAATGGGAAGACTGATATAGGATAGGCATTTCCTTTCCAAAATGGAGAAATAGACAAGAAGAAAGAAGTACATGCACAAAGTTAAGTTCAAAATCCAGTGGGAAAACAACATTAAGTCTCAAAGCTACAAAATAATGTACCTTGACATCATGTCTTCCTGTTATGAGCTCTGAATCCCCAAGGACTTCAGCTTGCCACTCCCATGGTTTTGCTGGACTTAGCCCAGGCTTCAGCCCTGTGGCACTGATGTGGTTGTACAGTTCTGGGGCTTCAGCAGCAGTACCTATGCCAAACTTGCCTAGGTACTACCGTAATGAGAACTGTCTGTGATGGCTCTGCGCCCATGATTTAATTAGTCACTGCCCTAGCGTATACTCTAGTTTGTTTCTGGCTCTGACCCCACATTTCTGCTTAGCATTTTCTCAGTAGGAGCTCTGATACCCCTGTGTATCAGTGACGAGAACTGCTTCCTCAGAATTTGAAGCTCAACACCAGAGAAGCATGCCAAGGCAAGCATATAAAACAGATTTTATTTAAAGGTAGTAACACAGACTTCTCCCAGGAGGGAGAAAAGGGACATGGCTGTTGTTCTGGAATCCCAAGGAGTGAAAGCACCCCGCACCTTTTATAGATTAGAGTCACCTGCTCTCTCCCCCACTTATTTCTCTCTTTCCTGCCTATGTGACTAGGCCCAGGAGATGCTGGTGAGATGGCAAAAAGGGAGAAGCAGAGGGACAGGGCAAGGGCCACAGGGGGAAGGGCCAAACCCAGGGTGCAGTAATTAGCAGTTCCCTATCTGTAGCCTTTTCAGAGGGGTAGTATATGCAGGTAACCTTGGTGATCAATAGGGTTCTGGTTCTGGAGAGACTGACATTCCAATCTCCCAGGGGCAGTCTCCAACTTCCCAGACTCAGATGTCCTCCATTCCTCCATTCCACCAGATTCCTTATTCTATACCAACTGCCTCTCCTCAGTTTTGGCTTTTGTCTCTGGTGTTCTGCCCCAGGGGAGTGAAGGAGGGGAAAGGGTATGGGGGTAACAATGGTAATAGAGTGAAACAGTCCTTATTACCTCATGAACGTATATGATGGCATGACCAATGTGATCCTACAATTTGTGTAATCATAAAAATAGATTACTCTCCATTTATGTATAATCTATTAAAATGTATAAATGCATTTTACTGTCATGTATAACTTAATGCAAAAAATAAATTTAAAAAAATATTAAAGTTTCTCCCTGAGTCATTGGGTATGACCTTGAAATCTAGGAGGAGACTGCCAAACCTCCATAGTTCTTTTCAGATCTTCAGAATGAATTAATACTATGTGAATGCTGTCAAGGTTTATGGCATGTGCCCTCTGGAGCAGTGTGTCCATCAAATTCAACTGTAACGGTATTGTTAAGAGTGACATCTTGCTTTGTATTGCTTTGGCTATGTGAATCTTACTAGTTTTCCTTGCTTTGCTATATTTTACTATATGGAACTTTACTATATGGAATATTGTATGAAAATTGCAGTGTTACGTGTGATGGAAAAATCCAATGAAATAATGTTAAAAAAGGTGTAACAATGAGTGTCCCCCCCCCATAATGGGGTGTAACCAATCAGAAGTAGCTTAGAGCAACCACATTGGGCACCCCCAGTGCCATCCACCTTAGAGAACCTGGACAGACACAGGAAAGAACTAAGAAGACAGGCCAGAGAGCAGGTGACAAGATGGTAGATGTATGAATAAGTCACAAAAAATTCCACTACTGTGTACAACTACAATGCACCAATAGAAAATATGGGAAGAATACCATCCCTTTTACTCAGCATTCTGAATTCTAAGGAAAGGCCTCACCTGCATAACGTAAATTCTAAGGAGAAGCCTCACCTGAATGGTTAGGATGTTAAGCATTTCTTTAGATTCCCAGAACTCAGATGGCCTTTGCAACATTCTTCCTTATTAACTAGCATTAGGAGGTCAAAGTTATTGTGATAAGACACCTGCACTTTCTGAAGAAGACCCCACCCAGCCTCCAGCCTCACTTCATCCTTCCCTCCCCTTAAAAACCCTTTACTTCCTGAGCCTGAAAAATGATAAAACTTGAAAAAACTATCCCCTCTGTCTTCTCAGATATAGTTGAGTTAACCTGTACTTTCCACCAATGGCTGTCTTCTGAGTTTCTGGTTGAACACTGGGAATCCTGGAGAGTTGACACAATAACTGAACTACACCTTAAACCACAGCTGGAGAGGGTGATGACTGTTGCTCCAAAACAAGAGAAAGGGGTAGTGCTAGAGGTCAAGCACAGTAGCCACCATCCCTTGGAGCATGTCCTGAGCCTGTCCACTGAAGCCATTCTGTTCTCCAAAATCTGTGGGTTTGTGATGGGAAGGAAAGTTTCCAAGATCTCTGAAGGTCTTCGGGACCTTTCATCTACTGTGTTGGTCATTTCTGTTCATATGAAACTCAACACAGTCTCAGCGTCACACCCTTGACTGCCTCACTTGGAAGTGTTCCTTCATTTTCTACCACACAGAAATGCTGAGAACTTTCAACTATTTAGTCTCTGTTTCTCTTTTAATTGCTAATTCAATCTTTGAATTATGTCTACTCTCTCATAAATGTAGCCTTAATACTTTGCTGCTTAGAAATGCCTTGCTAGAAATCCCAGTTTATCTCTTTTAAATTCTGCATTGTACAAAGTCTTAGGGCATGGACACGAGGCATCCAAGTCTCTTCCAAAATTATAGAAAGGATAGTCTTCTTTAATTAATTTTTTTTTCAAAATGGTAGGGTATGTAAACTAATTTCCAATTCAATATGAGCCAAAAGTATAATATGTTTTTGATGAAAAAATGTGTCAGATGCATTAATGAAAGTCTGATTCCCAAATCAGGCACCTGCAACTCCTTCGTGGTCAGACCACATCTGGATTAAGCAATTCAGCTCAGGTCAACGTGACAGATAAGGTACTGCCCATTAGCAGTGCCAGGTGATGCAGTCTCTGAAAGACATATCACATGTATTAATACTCATTGATCAACTTTTCCCCGTCTTTCATTCCTCATTTCCCCAGCTTCTGGCTAGTGCCATTCATTTTTAACTTCTATGATATCAACTTTAAAATTCATATAAGAATGAGATCATGTGAAAATGCCTTTCTATGCATGGCATACTCCACCTGACCTAATGATCACCATTCCCTTCTCTAGTCACAACTGACAGAACTTCACTCTTTTATAAGTAGATAGCATTTTATTGTGTTTTCACTATAAAGAAACAATAAATGTATGATGAAATAATATGTTTAACCCTATTTAAATATACAATGTATATATGTGTTAAGCACTACTTGGTGCCCAATTAGTACATATAACTGGTATGCTTTTCTGGGGCAACTAAACAATTAAAGTTAGAAAATAAAATATGAAGTTATAAAACAAAAGAGAATTAAGGAATCCTCCACGAATTATGGAGACCATTAAGGGAACAACTCTTTTAAATTTTCAGATTTTTGAAGCTTAAAAGAAAGAAGCAGGCATAAAAAAAGTAGTTTAAGTAGTTTATTAAATAACATCTGAAATGGGAAAGATGATATTTAGGTATAGGAGTCTCAAGGGCACCAAATAAATTTGCTGGAAAAAGTCCTCACAGTGGCATATTGTTGTCAAAACGTTAAAGTTTGAAGACAAAGAATTCAAAAATAGTAACAGAAAGGTATGGGGTTACATGTATGGGAGGAGATTTCTTAGCCAGCTCTTTACAGGTCAGGAAGGCGTAGGCAGATATACTGAATGAAAAAAAAAAAAGTCAAGCAAGAATACAGTACCCAGTAAGACTATCCTGCATAAATGAAAAATAGATTTTCCTGATTAAGCAAAAACTGAAGGAATTCATTAGCACCATATTGCCTTGCAAAAGATCTCCTAAGGAAGTTCTACATCTGCAGTTAAAAAATATTGTGCCCTCATACAGACATAAAAAAATATGAAACTCCCCAGAAGAACAAATACATAATATGGAGATGAATCAAACCTTTTCAATACACAAAATCACAAAATCACAAGATAGACAAGAGAGGAAGAAAATAGCAAAGGAACAACGAGAAGAAAATCAAATGTCAAGAATAAGTCTTTGCTTACAAATAATAAATATCAGCACATTAAATTCTTCTTTTTAAAGATACAGAGTGAATGAATGGAAGAAAAAGCAAGTCCCAATGATATTCTGCCTACAGAAACTCACTGTATCAGTAAATACACACTAAAAGCAAAAGAATGGGGGAAAAGCAAACAGAAACTAAGAGGTAATGGGAGTAGCTATGCTTATCTCTGAGAGAAGGAACATTAAAACAAAAAATGTAAGAAGATACAGAGAAGATCGCTATATAATGATTACAGAATCAATTCAACAAGAAGATATAGCAATTGCAAATGCACATGCTCCTAAGGCTAGAACACACCACTTGATAAAACAAATGCTATCAGACCACAAACGAGAAACACGATCAACATAGTAACAGCAGAAAGACTTCAACACCTCATTTGCCTCAATGGGAAGATTTCCAGACAAAAACAATAAGAAACAAAAGTTAAACTATTACTGTAGATGGAATGGACCTAAAAGACTTTTACAGAGCATTGCATCTAGTAGCTGCAGAACATACATTGTTCTCATCAGCACATGGGGCGTTTTCAATGACAGATCATATGTTAAACCCCCCCAAAACCAAGTCTCAACAAATTAAAAAAAATCAAAATTGTATAATGTACTTTCTCTGACCATAGAATAATACTACTAAAATCATCAAGAAAAGAAACTTTAGAAATTTAACAAATACATGAAAACTAAACAACATGCTCTTGGACAATGGTTCAGTGAAGAAATCAAGAAAAAAATTATCTTGTAACAAATGAAAACACAACACACCAAAATTATGTCATATACAATGGACCAAAACCTTTGTAACATAGAGTTTAGATCTAAATCAGGGACAGAGCATGAACCTAAATTTAACTAGGTCCTGCATCTTATTCCCAATAACACACATACACACACAGAGAGAGAGAGAGAGAGAGAGAGAGAGAGAGAGAGAGAACAAATAAATAAGGAAGAAGTAAAAGAAAAGAATTTTATGGGATCCAGCAGAAGTAGTGTGAACAGGCAAATCCATAGCAATAAGTTCCTAAATCAAAAGGAGAAAGTCTTCAAATAAACAACTTAATGATGCACCTTAAGAAACTAGAAAAGCACGATAAAAACAAGCCTTAAACCTCATCTCATTAGGAGAAAAATAATACAGATAAGAGCAGCAAAAATATAGAAATAAATACAAAATATCAATAAACAAAGAATTGGAAGTTTTTCTTTTATTGAAGATAAACAAAATTGAAATAACAGTTTTATTAAGAATAAAAAAGGCACAACCAAATGAAGACAGAGGAGAAATGAGACATGACAAATATCACAGAAATACAAATACTGTATCATTAAGAACTATTATGAAGAGTTGTTCATAATAATGCCATCAAATTGAAAACTCAAAAAGAAATGGATAAATTTTAGATGTCTATAACCTATTGAAATTGAACCATGGAGGCAAGAAACTCTGAACAAATCAATTGTGAGTTATAAGATTGAATCAGTAATAAAATTCTTCCACCAAAACAGCCCAAAGAAAATCCTCACTCCTGAATTCTATCAAAATTGAAGAGAAATTCTCAAACTATTGAAAAAAAATTAAAAGAGCAGGATATCTTTCAAACTCATTTTATGAAGCCAGCATTACCCTCATACCAAAAGTAGACAAGGATATAGTAAAATAGGAGACTATAGTTCCATATCCCTGATGAACGTGGATATGAAAATTTTCAATAAAATACTAGCACATGGAATCTAACAGTACATCAAAAATATCATTTATCCTAGCGATGGTTCAAGATATTCAAATAAACATAATTCATCACATCAACGGATGGAAGGATAAAAATTATAGGAACATCTCAGTAGAGGTAGAAAAAGCATTTGCTAAAATTCAGCATTGTCTTGTGATTAAAAACTCTGAATAAATGAGGAATACAAGGAATATTAATATAATAAAGTCTATATATGCCAGTCCACATCAGACATCATACTGACTGAGGAAAAGCTGAAAACATTTTTTCTAAGATCTGGATTGGGGTGAAGAGGTTCACTTTCACCACTCTTATTCAACATAGTATTGTGAGTCATAGCCAGAGCAATTAGGAAAGAAACAGTAATAAATGTATACCAATAAAAAAGGAGAAAGGCAAATTACACCTGTTTTCCTGTAACTAATTCTAAACATAGAATTTAAAAATATATTCTAGAAACTACTAGTTTCTCTATTCTACAAACTATTAGAGGAAAATAAAATGGAAACACTTCAAGATGGCACTATAGATAACGATTTTTATATGACCTCAAAAGCACAGGAAACTAAATAAAAAATAGATAAATGGGATCATCAAACGAAGAATTTTTTGCACAGAAAAGGAAATAAACAACAGAGTGAAGAGACTAACCTACAGATTTTACCTACAAAATATCAGAATTCAAAAACAAATTCATTAAAATTGCAGGATACATATTCTACATACAAATATCAGGAGCATTTATGTATGCCAATACCTAACTTACTGAGAAAGAAATCATGGAAAGAATGCCTTTCACATTAGTTACAAATAAAATAAAATAAAATAAGTAAGAGTAAATATAAGAAAGAGAGTGAAATAACTCTGTAATTAAAATATAAAACACTAGGGGGAAAATTGAAAAGACACACACACAAAAATGAAAATATCTCCCATTCTCAAGGATTAAAAGAATTATTATTTTCAAATATATACACCACCCAAAGCAATGTACACATTCAGTATATTCTGTGTATTCTCCTTCAAAGTATCAATAGTATTCTTCATAAAAATAGAGAAACAAATCTAAAATTCAGAAGAATGAAAGACCTGCATAGCAATAGAAGTCTTGAGCAAAAACCTCAAAGCTGAAGGCATCACATTACCTGATCTCAACACTTACTGTGGGGCTATGGTAGCCAAGACAATATGCTATTGGCATAGAAAGAGACACAGACCAATGCACCAGATTATAAATCTCAGAAATAAATCCTTGCATCTATCTGTAGTCAACAGATTCTCAATGTGGGTACCAATAACTTAATTTGGATATAACAATCTTGAATAATTTATTTTTGCTTTTGTTGATTTTGTTGTTGTTGTTTTCAGCTAGCATCTTTAGCTGGTGCTGCTACTTAGGACGTGTAGTGAGAGTATTCAGATAGTGTAGTGATGAGTGTGTGGCTAGGCCTATAGACCAGTGCCTCCTCAGAGGAGGTCCAGTATCAGGTTTTTAGGGAAATTGGGCAAGGCAAGTTTGGCACTGAGGCGAGCCCAACACATCCTGATGGGGACAGTGATGGCTGTAAAAGTCTAGTGGAAAGGTGAGCACAACCTGGCCTTCATTATGTCTGAGGTGGATATAACGAAGGCCATGGAGCACTGCAACATGTTCCACTTGTTTCAGATTATTGAAAGGACTAGACACATCTACATCATGTGGAGCATGCGGGTGGGGGCCAATTGCTGCACCACATTCCAGAGGCAATGGGCACATAGGAGGAGCAGGAGGCCCAGGGAATGTTCAGGTAGATTGCAAGGGCTATGGATTACTGCCAAGAGAAGGGCCTCATGCACAAAGACCTGAAGGTAGAGAACATCCAGGTAGATGCCCAAGGAAACATCAAACTGTGTGACTGCAGTTTGGGCAACATGCTTTTGTCAGGAGAAAAGTTCCACACAATGTGTGGTATTCCCTTTTCTCTGAAGTTCACCTCAGAGACATGCTGCAATCCCACAGGGCCAGAAGTCTCCAGCCTTCTACAGTCTCTGGGTACCCTGTGAACCTATGGCTACATCTAGACCCCAGAGGCTTCTGCAGTCTGGTAAACATTAAGCATGACTCCCTTGTGATAGGAGCTTCCTGGCTCACAAATTCTGCCTCACAGATCCTGCTTCCTTCATCCCTGAAGAGGTTGAACTGATTTCTCATCAGCTCAGTGTCTCCTGAGGCAACTGGAGGAGGTGGCATGCAGGGAAGGGTGCATGTGAAATGTGAAAGATCAGGGAGGGCTCTCATGTTTCCCAGTGCATTCTCTGTACATTCTGCAGCTGGCCTCTGCTGTGCAAATGGGCACTAAATCCACAAAGCTCAGAGGAAGGAGATGTTCCCAGATCTGGTGGGAGATGAAGGCTCTGCTCGCACTGTGAATGGGAGACTGTGCCTGAGGTCACAAGAGTTTGACTTTTTTACTTTCAATCAAAGTGAGACAAAGGAATTCTGGTTGTGGGTGGCTGTGAAGGCAGGACAGGAAAGAATGTCATGGCAGAGACTCATATACAACATTTCTCCCTTCAGTATGAGAGTGTTTAGGCATCTCAATCCAGTTCCATGGTGGCTACAAGACTTAGATTTCCGCTGTGTGGAGAGGGTGTCAGACATCTGAGGCCCATCAAACAAGAAAGTCCACAGTATGTGGATATGCAGAACCCAAACTGGATTTGTATTCCTGCTCCACACTTGCTCACGGTGGCCCCATTACTTCCTTCTCTGAACCTCAGTTTTCTTCTCTAAAGTGGGGATGTGAGTCAGTACCTTAACAGGGCTAATCCCTTGAG
>JAJEJO010003165.1:18599-41638 GCA_020662805.1 Glaucomys volans
TGGGGTTTTCAGAACCCATGGTTATTATGGACAGCAGATGTCACTCAGGTAGTTTTAAAGGAAATGAATTGAGTCTCAGCAAGCAGCTGGAGGATACTTCCAGGCCCATCCTAATGTTCATAGTGCGGCCTCGAGTGAATCTCTTTCCTTATCTGGGCGTCTGCTTCCTCATCATCAGAAGGAGGCACTGGGGGGAAATGTTCTCCAGAAATCGCCTAGGTTCTGACCTGCTGGTATTAGTCTTTGCACATTTTTCTCCAGCAAGTCTGACCTTCAGCACCACGGACAGTGACCCAACACTCCAGGTTGCTGCTGACTTGAGCTGAGTCCAGAATCAGACAATGTTGAGTCTGGATTCTCCCCACTCGCTAGCTGCTGAGGACACTCAGGGCAGATATCTGGACTGTGTCTGTGAGTAACCTCCCAGACTATGTTCCTGTGGGTTTCTGAGTGCTGCTGCTGTGAATGCTGCCACCGTCAAAATAATCTCCCTCAAACTGCTTGTGAACCCCAGCTCACCCACCTCTGCCAGTGAGTCCTGAGTTTCTGGGAGGGAACTGTGGGCAGCCAAATGCTCTCCTCCACCTCTCCCTACCCAGCTGAAATGGGCAGTGGCTCTCATGAAGAATGCACAGTCTGATGTGTCAGCAAGGGAGTGAGGGATCCTTTTGAAGTGAGTCCACTGGCAAGACATTTCATTCTCTTCTGTGGGAGCTTCATTCCTCTTCACAGTGGAACATTTGGGAACATGGGTTCATTCCCTTGCTCACTCTGTCATCACTTGTCAGTTTGCTCAGTTACTCAACATCTCATGAGTTCATTTTCCCCTCCATCCTATTTTGAAGACCCTTCCTAGGCCACCTTTGAGGCTGAAATGAAGAAACAGATGTGGAGAACAGACTATTAGTCTTTGCTTTGGAAGTCACATTATAGTGTGCTAGAAATATTTATTGAGTTTTAATGTTCAGTAAGCTTCATTCTCCATCAGCTCCTACTAAGTGAGGATTGTGGGCTGTGTGGGTGCAGGCAGACAGGTGGAGCCTGGACTCTCTTCTTCCTCCTTGCCCAGAAGATGAGCTCCTGAAATGAAACACTTCACTGCACTTCATTTTGTCAGGAAGAAAGCCTAATTGTTGAGCTAGAGTGTAATATTCTATATAACCTTAGTGAGACCCAGTCTGATCAATGGCAACAACACTGTATGAACTTGCATTTAAAAGTAAACACTCTCAGTTCAACTACTTTTTAAAGGTTGAATGCAGCTAAGTCTGTGTTTTTCCACCTTATCATAAGAGAATGTATAGTGACTTCTTAAAATAATCTACTTCAGTGCAGCTAATACAGAAGGAAAAAAGTGAATGTGACTTTATAGTGATTCTGACAAATGGACTCATAGTTATGAATTATGACAGTTATACCTTTCTCAGCATTATTTTCAAGTAGTAGGAAATTTGACATAGTTGGAGAGATAGGATTGAAGGGCAGAGATGTGTCATGAAGTAATTCACTATCTGATATTATTAGAAGGAAGCACACATCTAACTAGCATTCACATTTGGAGAGTAAGGTGAGTTATAATTTTGATTGTTTTAAAATACTCCTGTTATGGTTTGGATGTGAGTGTCCCCCCAAAACTCATGTGTGAGACAATGCAATGCAATGCATTTAGAGGAGAAATGATTGGATTATGAGAGTCTTAACAGAATCAGTGAATTAATCTCCTGATGGGATTAATTAGGTGGTAACTGTAGGCAGGTTGGATGTGGCTGGGGGAGGTGGGTCCCTGGGGGGTGTGCCTTTGAGGTTTATATTTTGTATCTGTCTAGTGAAGTCTCTCCCTTTCTGCTTTCTGATCACCATGTGAACTGCTTCCTTCTGCCCTGTTCTTCTGCCATGATGTTCTGCCTCATGTGGAGCCCCAAGAAATGAGCCACTGTCTATGGACTGAGATCTCTGAAACCACAAACTCTCAAATGAACTTTTCCTCCTCTACATTTATTCTCATCAGGTCTTTCAGTCACAGCAGCAAAAAAGCTGACTAAAACAACTCCCATGCCAAGAAGAATTATTTTCTGGTTTTCAGTGTGAATATTTAAAGGTTTTGAAATGTTTGACTGATTCTCGGATCACTGTGCCTCACCTAAAGGCAGCTATGACACAGTTGGCAAATTGGAAGAGAGAATAATGGAGTTAAAAACAAAGTTCAAACTGATATCACTCCCTATGTACCCCTCATATCTGTATTGGACTATGCTGCTGGTACTTTATGATGACTATAAGTCACCCTCAACTCTCCATGATTAGTAAAGTACAGTACACTGAGAAGCCAGTCAATGGATTCAGGCACGGTATGCAGCTGTGCTTCCCTGGGATGGCATTGTGGGAAGGTACCCATGTGGCAGCCCCCTGGGGCTCTGCACTTGAGAAGGCTAGGCAGTCCATTTTGGTTTCAGTGGGCCTGGATCCCCAGGCAGTATAGATGGACATGTGTTTGGTCAGAGTAGGCAACCTGGGTGCCATAGGTCAGGGGACTAATATGTCATGTGGACACAAGTAGTGGGTATGAGCTAGCTGGATTGTGGCCCAGCTTAGGAGATCCAGAGACACCCCAGCCTCTGGAAGCACAAGCTGCACCTGGGGCTACAGGGTGGGCACTGTACATTGAGCTCAACAGGGTAGAGAGAGCAGGTAATGAGCTTGGTGGGGCAAAAGCACTGGACCATGGCCTCACCTTCTGCTTCTGTGTCTCTATAGTCCCTTGAGCTCCCTAGGCTTGCCTTATTTGGGACCAGATATCTCCGCCCTGTGAGAGTGGACCTAGAATTCACCTGTCATGGCTTGAGTGATTCACCCCCCCACACACACACACACACACACATCTACAGGATGGGACCTACCACTTGCTGGTCTCACCAAATGGCCAGGCTCTGTGCTCCTGGGAACTGATCTGGCAGCTCCCACCCTCAGCAGGTAGAATATGACCCCACCTATTGTGCTCCCAAATGTTGGGTGTACAGTGGGATCCCTGCACCTGAGGGCCCCAGTCTTGGTTCTCCATTCAGTGCCTGGCAAGCACCCCATCTCTAAATCCTTTCTCCTGGGGCAGTGGGTTCAAGGGTTCATGACCCCCTATAGCAGGGCACTGAGGTAGCTGAGCTACCTGTGTGCCATAGGCTTAGTAAGTGCAGGCCCCTGCATCCTAGGCATCAGGTGACACGTGACAATGTGCACATGTACATGCATGCCTGGACCTTGGACCTGTTCTCCTTCCCCTGAGGAATTCCTGCTCAGACTGGAGGATTTAGCACACTTCTACTCCAAGAAGTTGCTCTGACATCTCTGCCCTTACTGTAGCCACCTCTGCAAGCCCTGTAGTCCCTGAGCTCCAAAGACAGGACCGCAATGGCCCCCCTGCCCTGACCCCCAGCTGGCCTCATTTCACCTGTGAGGTCACCCTGGTGGTCTGCCCTTGCTAGAATACTCACTCATTCAGATGATCCACATGCTCCAATGGAATGCTGGATGGGCCTGCAGCCAACTGCCCAGCACCTAGCTACACTGAACAGGCTGAAGAGGGGTTTCATGCTCCTTTAGGCCTGGATGCTGTACAGCCCTGGTTGAACATTCCCAGCTCAGAAGCTGGACCCGGTGTCAGGTGTCCATTGTTTGCCCTGTGGCCTTTTTGACCACTCTATGGTGCTGTCCTCATCTCCATGCTGTGGGGATCACTTGGGGACTAGGCACTGGACACCATATCCATGATGCAGCCATGGTGGCTGGAGATACCTCAGAATTCCCACACTGAGCTCCAGGTAGGAAAGGCAGCCAGGCAGGTGGGGTGCTGTGGGGTCTGCTCTGGATTCCAGGCCTAGGGGACCAGGAAGGGTGCTGGGTGGCTAGCTGGCCCCATATCTTGTGCCAGGTCCTGCTGTCCCCCACTGATTGAGGACAGAGATGGTGCAGAGATGAAGGGCACATGGAGAAGCAGGGCTACTTCTCCAGAGCGACCCAGCACAGGGCAGAACCTTTCAAGCCCAGGCATCCTCAGTCAAGTGGCCCATGAGAGTCACAGGTGGGAGTAGCTCGAACAGTACCATTCACAGTATCTGGCTCAAGTGTCTGGTTACCTGGTCAAGTTATCTGTCCATTGTTTGATACTGTACCTGGTCAGAAATATGTGCCTAAAGTCTGTGGTTGATATACCTGGTAATGGTATCTGGCTGATGTCTCATTTACTGTACCTGGTCAAGTATCTGCATAAAGACTCTTGTTACAGTATCTAGTCACAATATATGGGTGGTATTTTGTTTTTCATATTTGGTCACAGTATCTGACTAATGTCTTAGGTTATTGTACCTTGTCACAGTGTCTAATTATTATCTCTGTTTACTGTATGTGGCCACAGTATCTGGTTGTGAAATTGGTCATAGTATGTGACTGAAGTCTCTGTTTACTGTTTCTTATCATGGTGTCTAGGTATTGTTTGTGTTTGCCATGTCTGGTCACAGTACCTGGCTAATGTTTATGGTCATTGTACCTGATCATGATATGTGGCCAAGGTCTGCAGTTATTGAACTGGGTTTTGGTATCTGACTCATGACTGGTTACTGTATGGGTCAGGCATTAGGTTGTTGTCCCTGTTTGATGGTCACGGGATCTGGCTAATGTCTGCGGTTACTGTACCTCCTGACTATATCTAGGCATTGTCTGTTTACTGTACCTGGTAGCAATATTAGGCTTAATTTTCTGGTTATTGTACCTTGTCATAGTAGTTGAAATGTCTCTGATTCCTCTCTTTGGTCACAGTATCTGGGTAATGCTTCTGAACTATATCTGGTCTTGGTATTTGACCAATTTCCTGGTTAATGTATTGTGTCATGGTATCCGGGTTTTGTCTTTCTATACTCTACCTAGTCTTGGTATCTGGTTAATGTCTCTCATTACTGGTCACAGTATCTGGCTAATGTCTGTGGTTTGGGTACATGGTCACAGTAAGTGGATAATTTCTCTGGTTTGTGTGCTTGATCACCGAATCTGGCTAAATAGAGTCTCTGGTTATTGTACCTTGTCAAGAAGGTTGTTAATAGTTTTGGATTCTGAACCTGTTGCTGTGTCTAATATCTCTAGTTACTGCACCTGGTAATCTTATGAGGATAATGAGTCTGGTTACTATACCTAGTGTCTTGCTCAGCTTTTTCATTGTTGTGACTAAAAGATTCTGACCAGAAAAATTCAAATGGAGGGTAAATTTGTTTGGGGGCTCAAAGTTTCAGAGGTCTTAGTCCATAGATGGCCAGCTCCATTCCCTGGGGCTCAAGGAGAGGCAGGACATCATGGAAGAGGGTGTTGGAGGGAAGTGTCTCACATCAGGGAGATCAGGTAGCAGAGAGAGAATCCCCACGCTCCAGATACAAAATATATACCCCAAAGCCATGCCCCAATTCCTGTCACCTCCAGCCAAATCCTACCACGTCAGTTACTGCTCAGTTAATCCAATCAGGGAGTGATTCACTGATTGGGTTAAGACTCAGAAACCCAATCATTTCTCCTCTGAACCTTCTTGTATTGATAAGTAGCTAATTTCTCTGGTTACTGTAACTGGTCATAGTGTCTGGAAAATGTCTCTGGTTACTGTTTCTGGTCACAGTATATGGCTAATATCTCCCATTATTCTACCCGGTCATGGTATCTGGTAATGTCTCTAGTTAGTGTACCTCATCACAGTATATGACTAATGTCTGGTGACTCTGATCACAGTAACTGGATATTTTTTTGTACACTGTACTTATTCAAAGTGTGATCTATTTCTCTGCATGATATATTTGGTCAGATAACAAGGTAAGTTCTCTGTTCACTGTATCCAGTCATCATTTCTGGCTCTTGTCTCTGGTTACTGTATCTGGTCACCATACCTGGCTAACATTTCAGATTACTATACCTAGCTCAGGGTATCTGGCTAATGTATCTGTATCCTGAATCTTTTCATGCTCTCTGGCTAATGACACTGGTTATTTTACTTGGATACAGTGTCTGGGTAATGACTCTGTTTACCGGTTTTTGTGTCTTCCTAAAGTCTCAGTTACTGAACCTGGTCATGGTATCTTGCTAATGTCTCTGGATAATATATCTAGTCATTGTGTCTTATGAATGTCTTACTTTTCCTTACTGTAGCTCCACATGTAATCTAGATTTTATCACTGGTTACTATACTTGGCCATGGTATCGGGTCAGTGCCTCTTCTTTTTGTAACAGACTGAGGTATGAAGAATTGTCTCTGCTTACTGTTCCTGGTCACAGAATCTCCAATTACTTTAACTTGTTATAGCATCAGATTATTGGGTCTGTTTAGTGTTTCTGGACCTGGTATTAGGGTGTTGTCTCTGTGTACTGTATCTAGTCACAAAATTAGGCCTATGCCTTTGGTTACTTTACTGGGTCATGGCATCTGGATATAATCTTTGATTCCTCAACCTAGTTATGGTATCTGGATGATGTATCTGGACACAATATCTTGCTAACATCTGTGGGTACTGAATCTGGGCACAGTATCTGGGTATTGTCTCCTTTTAGTGTACCTGGGTATGGTGTCTACATATTGTCTGTGGTCACTGTTCATGGTTATTGAATTTGGTTAGTGTGTCTAGTTCCTATACCTGGTCATGGTATCTGGGTAATGTCTCTGATTGCTGTATATTGTCACAGTTTATGGCTAATGACTTGTCATGGTATCTGGGTATCATTCTGTGGACGGTATTTGATCAATATATCTGGACATGTTTCTTCATACTATACTGGTCACTATACCTAGTTAATGACTCTGGTTACTGTACCTAGTCATGGTATTTTCCTAATGTCTGTGGTTAATGTCCCTGGTCATAGTCTCTGGTTAATGCCTCTGATTAATGTAACACATTGATGTATGAGGTATTGTCTCTGCTTACTGTTCCTACCCACAGAATCTGGCTAAGGTCTCTGTTTACTATACTTAATCATGGTATTAGGGTATTGTCTCCTTTTTCTGTACCTAATCATGGTGTCTGGCTAATGTCTCTAGCTACTGTATCTGGTCTGAGTATTGGATTAATATCTCCACTTACTGTTTCTGGTCAAATATCTTGTTATTATTGCTGGTAACTATACCTTATCACAGTATTTGGAAAATGTCTCAGCTTACTGTATTGGGTCACAGTATATGAATATGGTCTTTATCTACTGTAGCTGGTCACAGTACCTGACTCCTGGCTAATGTCTCTAGTTACTGAACCTGGTCCCAGTATCTGGCTAACGTGTCCTGTTGTTATTCCTGGCCACAGTACCTAGCTTATGTGTCTAATTGCTATAGTAATGTATGTGGTTACTCTCTCTGCTGTTGTCTGGTTTCCAAACCTGATCACTGAATTTGGGTATTATCTCTGGTTATAGTGACTGGTTTCTGTATCATGCTGATGTCTCTCTTAAGTGTATCTAATCACAGGATCTGGGCATTATCTACCTGGTCAACACATCAGACCTGGTTACTCTATCTGTTCATAGCATCTAGCTATTGTCTGTGGTTACTTTACCTGGTTACAGTAGCAGGCTAATGTCTCTGGTGATTGTATCTGGTCACTGTATCTGGGTTTTGTCTCTGTTTACTGTACTTGGTAATCGTATCTGACAAGTGTATCTAGGTACAGCACCTGTCATGTTTTCTGACTGTTTCAGTTTACTCTACATGTCATGTTATCTGACTAGTATCTTTGGTTACCATACCTGGTCATGGAGTCTGGATAATGTCTGGTTTGGGTACCTCCTCATGGTTTACGACTCTTGTCTCTGGTTCTTGCACCCAGTTACAGTACCAGGCTGTGGACTGTAGTAACTGTACCTGGAAACAACATAAAGCAATTGCCTCTGAATGCTGTAGTTTTTCATGTCTTTCATTCCAATATTTAGTCACAGTATTTGGATATTGTCACTGGTTACTGAACTGGTGGGTGTCTAGCTAAGGTCTTTGGATACTGTACCTATTCATAGTACCTGGGCATTTTCTCCATATACTATACTTGGTCAAAGTACCTGGTTAATGTCTCTGGTTACTTGGTCACAATGTCTGCATAATGACTCTGGTAACTATACCTAGTCTCAGTAACTTGCTAATGCCTCCTCTTACCATAACAGGTCACAGTATCTTGGTCTCTGCTTACTGTTGCTGGTCAACTATCTGACTAAAGTCTCTGTTTACTGTACATTGACACAACATTGGGTTATTATATCTGTTACTCTACCTGGTCACTATATTAGGGTATTATTTCTGTTTACTTCATCTGGTCACAGTGCCTGGCTAATGTTTCTAGTTAGACATTATCTAACTAATATCTCTGGTTGTGGTAGGTACTCACAATGCTTATGCAATTTCCAGTTGCTGGGTCAGGTCATGGTGTCAAACATCTATGATTTCTATACCTGACTATAGAATCTGGAATTTGTCTCTGCTCACTTTAGAGGGACATGGTACCTGATGATTTTCTCTGGTTACTGTTTCTGGTCATGGTACATATTTGTTGTTTGTGGTTGCTATACCTGGTCATGGTATCTTGGTGATATCTGTAGTTACTATACCTGGTATATATCTGGTGTGATGGTTAATCTGAATTGTCAACTTGATGGGATTAAGAGATGCCTAAGATGAAATGGCTTCTGTATATCTCAATGAGTTTGTTTCTTGGAATGATGGACCTGTGGGACAACAAACTGAGGTGAAGACCCACTCGAGATGTGGGCAGCACTGTACAATAAGTTGGGGACTTGAATTAAACATAAATTGGAAGAACAAGGAAACAACAGCAGAAGCAAGCTCGATTCTTCTTGAGAAGGTTATTGACTACTGCTGTGATCACCTGAGGCCATGAGAATCTAACTTCTTTATTCTTCCAAAGCAGACTCTGACCAGCAACTCCACAGGGAGTTTCCAGGCTTTCAGTTTTGGACAGGAGTGACATCTTTGATTTCTGTTGTTCTGAGACTCCAATTTCATGGACTGAGCAGCTACTGTCTCTCAAGCTCTCCAGCCTGCAAATGGTCACTGTGGGACTACCCAGGTTGTGGTTGTATAAGCCAATGTAAAAAATCACCTTTTTGTAATCATAAATATATATATATAGCAATAGGATATATCCTATTGCTTCTATTCCTCTAGAGAAATGTGACTGATACATCTGGCTAGCCTCTTTGCTATACTTGGCCATGGTATGTGCTTGTTGTCTCTGTTTAATATACCTGATCACAGTATCTCTGTAAAGTCTCTATTTAGGGTTCTTGGTCACAGTATGTGGATAATATCTTCAGTTAGTGTATCAGGTCACAGGATCTGTGTATTGTCTGCTTCCTCTATGTGGTCAGAATATCTCTGTGTTTCTGATTATCATACAAGGTCACAGTAGAGGACTACATCTCAGGTTACTGTTCCATGTCACAGTATCAGAGTACTATTTCTGTTTACTGTCCATGATTATTTGCCCCTATAGGTTTGGGCCTCTGGCAAGATAAAACATGATGATAGAGGGCATGTGCTAGAGCATTGTTGATTTCCTCATTGTGGCCATGAAGCAGAGGTTAGGAAGGAGGAAGGAAGGGAACCTGGGATAAATTGCAAAACGTACCCTCAAGGGCATTCCTGTAATGATCTATATCCTCCAACCATGAGTACATTCTGAAGTTCCTACCCATTCCAATAGCCCACTGAGTGATGAATCCATTATCAGTCTCATAATCTATTCATAATGTCAGAGCCCTTATGATCCTGTCTTCTGCTCAAGGCCTAATCTCTGAGCTCTGCTGCATTGGGGGCCAAGCCTTCAATCTGTGGGATTATGAGGAATATGTAAGATCCATAACATAACATTCTGCCCACAGCCCCCAAAACTGTTGACTACCATACAATGCAAACTGTGTTCGGTTAATCTCCAAGTTCCTGTAGTCAATAGTTCCAACATGGCTCACACATCCAAGTTCAAAGTCTTCTCTCAAGACTCAAGGCAGAATGTTTGATGTGATTCACTGTTAAAATCAAACCAATGATTGCACACTGCCAAGACACACATGCAGGGTAAATGTCCCCATTCCCAAAGGAAGGAGTAGGAAAATTATAAAGAGAAATGCTTGAAAGCAAGAACTTTAGAACCCCACAGGGTAAACATCAATTCCTCTAGGTCATGTCACAGGGTGGCATGATGTGAGCACCAAAAGGCTTGTGCAAAAATTCAAAGTCAATCAAGGACCTAGGCATTGAACCAGAAACCCCGCACCTACTAAAAGGAGACCCAACTCTGCAACATGGTTGCTTAGGAACCAACTCCTCAACAAGACTGTTAAAGGACAAGAAGTAAAATCAAGAATTAATAAATCGGGTGAAATCAAACTAAAAAGTTTCTTCACAGCAAAGGAAACAATCAAGAGTGTGAAGAGAGAGCTTACCAAATGTGAGAAAGTCTTTATCACCTTGCAGCTCAGATAGAGCATTAATCTCCAGCATATATAAAGAACTCAAAAAAATGAACATTAAAAAAACACCCAATAACCCAATCAATAAATATGCAAATGAACTGAACAGGCATTTCACTGAAGAAGAAATACGAATGGTTAAAAACATGAAAAAATTTTCAACATCTATGGCAATTACAGAAATGCAAATTTAAACTGAGATTTCATCTCACTTTAATCAGAATGACAATTATCAAAAATGATATATTTACAGCTGGGTGATAGGTACAGGAAGAATATACATTATTGTATTATATCTACTTTTGTTTATGTTTGAAAATATCTGTAATAAAATATAAAAATTAAAATAGCAAAAAAATACAGGTTACAATAAATATTGGCAAAGATGTGGGGGACAATATTCAATGACACATTGCCGGTAGAACTGCAAATTGATGAAAGCACTCTGGAAAGCAGTATGAAGATTCAATAGAAAACTTGGAATGGAACCACCATGTGACCCAGCCATCTCACTCCTCAATTTATACCCAAAGGATTTAAAATCTTCAAACTATACTGATGCAGAGACATCAATGTTGAGAGGAGCTCAATTTGCAATAGCTCAACTATGGTGCCCTTCAACAGATGAATGGATCAAGAAAATGTGGTATATATACACAATGGAATATTACTCATCCATAAAGAAGAATGAAACTATGGCATATTCCCACAAGTGTATGGAAGTGGAGACTATCATGCTAAGCAAAATGAGCCAATCCCAAACACAAAAGGCTTAATATTGTCTCTGATATGTGGATGCTAACACATAATAAGGGTAGGGGAGGCAAGAATAGAACTTCACTGAATTAGACAAAGAGAATGAAGGGAAAGCAGGGGGAATGGGACTTGGAAAGATAGTAGAATGAATTGATCATGACTTTCCTATGTACGTATATGAACACATGAACAGTGAAACTGCACATCATGTACAACTGAAATAATGGGATCATAATTAGAATAAATTATGCTCCAAATATGTACAATATGTCAAAATGCACTCTATGCTCAAGTGTATCTACAAAGAACAAATTAAAAAATCATGTAAACTAAAATAAATTAATTAATAAAGGCAGGCACTGCCCCTACCCCTCTTTTCTTTCAATACCACTTTCTTGGGCTGGCTCAGCTTTCTGTCTGCACCTTTTCTCAACAGATCTTCCAATTCCTGGCATCCTAACTTCCCGAGATCTTCACTGCAGCTTGACTTTCACTCTCAGAGCTTCTCATTGTCACCCTCTTATGGGTTCTCCTCACGGATTCTTTTCATGCTTGCACTGCCTGTCTTCATAGGATTGTCTTTGACATCTTGGTGGAAGTTTGTGGGTCCCTGGAACTCTTGTATTCTGAGTTCACACCTATAAAAGAGCACCTTGGAGAGGACCCCAGGGCCTCTCACCATGGGAGCAACACTCAGGATCACCTGGAATGTGGCTGCAGGAACTTTTAAGTGCTTGCATGGCTGGATCGGGGAAAGAAATCTAAAGGAAACAATTTTGTACCCTGCACTGTGCGAACACAGTGGCCTGGGACTTTCTACCCTAAACAGTCTTTAAAATGAGTTTACATTACATAACTTTGAGTAGGATGGAGGGGTGAGAAGACCTCAAAGAAGTTCTCATAGTCTGAGTGCAAACAATTTTTCTTCTTTAATGGTACTCATTTCCTCAGCAACCACATCCTTCTGGGTCTCATTTATACACCTTCTATTTTTTTAAACAAACTACTGTTTGAGAAATCTATTTTTTTTTATTTTTTTGATTCATTGTACACTAATGGGGTTATAATTTTCATTTCTCTGGTTGTACATAAAGTAGATTCACACCATTTGTGTAATCATGCATATACATGGGGTAATGATGTTTGTCTCATTCCATTTTCTTTTCTCCACCTATTACCCCCGCCCTCAATTCCCTGTACACAGTCCATCTTTCATCCATTCTTCCCTTACCCAGCCCCCTGGTATGTATCATTATTCAGTTATCAGTGAATTTATTCGGCCTTTGCTTTTTTGGTATTGGTTTATTTCACTTAGCATGATATTCTCCAACTCCATTCATTTACCTGCAAATGCCATAATTTTATTCTTCTTTATGGCTGAAGAATATTCTATTGTGTATATATACCACAGTTTCTTTATCCATTCATCTACTGAAGGGCATCTAGGTTGGTTACACAATCAAGCTCTTGTGAATTGAGCTGCTATTAACATTGATGTGGGTACATCACTGTAGTATGCTGATTTTAAGACTGAGAAATCTTTATGCTCCATTTGATCTTTCTATTTCTAACTGTAAACCTACTTAAAAGCAGCCAGCAATCCCAACACCAAAACCTGAATGCTGATCTAATTGGAAATATCATCCCCCAAATTAATAATTCTATGACATTTCAACACAGTTCAACACAATGTCTCAATGCATGGAAAAAACAAAGACCAGTTATTTGCCAGAAGGTAACACAAATCTCATTGCATCCAAATAATGAGTCCTAGTTTCCTGTGGACACCTCATCAGCACAATTTTCACTCTTGTACTGCTATCAGCATTCTGTTATCTTATACCACCACCAGTCTCACCTATTAAGGTCCATGAAAAAACTCTACATTTTACAAGTACATTTCTCCAAAGTTTTCCAAATACTACTTTTAAACCAGTTGCAAGGGTTTCTGAACTACATGGTAGACACAATCACAGGAGGGACCCCATTTCATTGTAGCATGCTTCCATGATATTCAGATTGTGTTACCTTGACAAAACCCTTGGAGGAAAAAAAGTAAAACATAGATTTATTTGGCTGAAGATTTCAGTGCACAGGCTTTGGCCCCAAACTTTAGGGTTCTTGTAAAGCAAAATGTAAGAGTGTGGAAATGGAGGTTGAAGAATTCTAATTATCAAAAGTAGCCAAGGCAGTAAGAGAAATGTGAAGATGCCAAGGAGAAAAAAAGGACCCCCGGGGAGCAAGACCCAATGACTTCCTTCCTCCCACTGGGCCCATGTCCTAATGTCTCTACCACTTCCCATAGCCACCCAAGATATATATCCACTAGTGGCTGAATCCATTCAGCAGCTCACAGCCCCCGTGATCTAATCACCTACATGATTCAATCACCTACAAAAGGACCCCACCTCTGAACACCACTCTACTGGGAAAAAACCTTTAAGGCATGATCTGTTGGGGGAATGCAAAGATGCAGGGAATAACAGGAGGAATGCAGATATTGCTCAGAATGAGAATTCGGTGCAGGTCTTGGGGTACAATGACTCTCATTTCAGATTCATTCCCTTCCACTGACACTCTGAGTTACTGTGGACATGTCACTATACTCTGCAAGTGTCAGAGTTCATGCTCATTCATGAGGGCTTACAGAGACCATATTGTATGTGTGTTGGTGGGTCAATTTGTTTAGCCCACAGAAACAAACAAACAAACAAACAAAAACATGAGATAGAATGAATTTCTGCCCTATGGAAAAAAATGTGATACAAATTTTAACCTCCAGAACATGGACTATGAAGCCAGAAGCATCAAAGGAGAGTGCTACACATAGACAGATCCACAAACATGCATTGACTTCTGCTTTCTGCTGCTCTGCCCTACCAGAATCTCAGGAGATGGAGTTCCTCAAATATCCCAGGGGGATCTGAGGTCGATGTAGGTGTCTTGAACAAGATGTGCTGGTCCATGCTCAGGAGCTCCCTTCTGGCTCTCTCACTGTGCTTCCTTCTCTTTGCTCAGATTCAGATCTTTTGTGTGCTTTCCTGCAGTCTTTTCTCAACACAAGAACAGATGGATATTTTAGGAGTCAGACTCAAGTGCAATTCAAATGGCCCCTACATCCATTTGACTGGGTGCTTTTGAAATACACTCGTGTGACTGTTTAGAAAATGGGCCAGACATGCTGGGTGGCGCAGGCTTCATGTTGATGTACTCCTCAGAATTTCTAGATATTCTTCCTAGCCTGTCTGAATAGCTGTGTCTGTCTCAACCCTATGTGAAGTGGATACCAAGGAGGGTGGGTGGCACAACATTTGTGTGAGTCTGACCCAGTTAGAGTGTTTTGGGCAATAAGGGGAGTGTCTTGAGGGTGAGAGGAAATAAACTGAACTAGGAGTCTCCACTTGCCTGGGCATCAGTTTTCCCAGCTACAGCAGGGACACAAGAAACTCTAAGCACCAGTTTGGTCTTTATGTGACTCATGTCTGACTTGGCATGGGATCCTGGCCCTCAATGGGGTCACCTGCCAAGGCCCTCTTGTCCCTCCTTCTCCATGAGCACATTTGGAACCAGGGCCTTTTTCTTTGCTGTTCCCTCTGCCTGGAACACACTTCCTATGTTCCACCCTCACTAGAGTCTTCTCTTAGTTTTGTAGCCCAGAAATGAGATACTGGTTTCTCTGCACTCTGCCACTCTCTGTCCTGGATAGGAGCATTTCATGTCTTTCCACTTTAGGGAAGTCCCCAGATGGGAGGACTGCCTGTGTCAGTGCACCATTGCCTTCCTCTAGCTCCTCTGGCCATCTGTCTTTCCCTCCATGCTGATCTTCTTTCCTGCATGGCTGAGTTTTGCAGTCAGACAATGGAATGGCCATCCCTTTGCATTCCATCATGTCCTCCAGCTCTTTCTCTGTGGTTCCCAGAGGTTTCCTTCAACATACACAAGGCTCTCTTGCTTATGTGCATCTCCATGGTGTGACCTCATTCTCATTCTGTGTTCTGCTCCCAGGCAGCTCCAGTCCATCCGCTTTGGTTTCCTGATGTCTTGATGTTCCCCAGGTATACATTGTGTGTTAGCTCACCTAGACTAATCACTGGAAGATTGGTCCTTGCCTCGGTGGTTTCCTTAATGACAACAATAAACAGGGCTGTTTTTAATACTTATGATGATGTTGCCTTTGCCTGAGCTCTCTCTGTCTCAACACCTTTCTCTCTGTGAGTTCCTATTCCATGTCTCTCTCTGTGAGTTCCTGTGTAAAGTCCTTCTGTTCAACCCAAAGCACTGCCTACACTTGAGACAAGGAGGCAACATCACCAGGTGCCTGAGTCCCTGCCTATCTTGTGTGGTGTTTAAAATTGGATGTTCCTCCTGAGTTCCAGCTGAACTTTGAACCCCAGTGCAACAGTCTATAGGGGTGGAGCCCTGTGGAAGTGGTTGCACCATGAGGCTCTGACCTCATAGACAGATGTGTGCCTTTAGAAAAGAGCAATTGTGTAGCATACATTGGGCCTTGGATCGCTCCCCAGCACTAAACACACACTCACACACACACATACACACACCCTGCTTCTCTCACACACATGCACACACACACTTTACACACATACACTCAGGAACATATATTAAGCTGGGTGAGATGGGGCATAGGTGTCATGCCAGTTGTGTTTGAGACTGAGGCATTGGGAGAATGAGATTGAAGCCAGTGTGCATGCCAGAGTGAGAGCCTGGCTCCAAAGAACATCCGAAGTTCTGGGGATGGAGCCCAGTGGTCCAGCACTTCTGCAGCACATGTTAGGCTCTGGTTTCAGCCAAAAGGTTCTGGGAGCCAGAGCCCCCAGGGAGAGGAGCACTGTGGTCCAAGGCTAGCTGCAACAGTGCCATTTCTTGCTTTGTGTGTGTGTGTGTGTGTGTGTGTGTGTGTGTGTGTGTATGTGTGAGGGAATTCTGGGGCTGGCTATATAAGGCAGCAGTGGCAGTCAGGTTTTGTCCATTGTGCAGGAAGCTCTTGGTGGTGACCTGTTGGACTCCCAGGTATTTAGAGCATTTGGTGGTTTGACAGTTCTGGTGTGTGAATTGGTTCTTTGATTTGGGGGTGTTGTTGTGCTGTTTTGTTGTTTTAGTTTTGCTTTGTTTGTTGGTTTTGTTTTTTGTGTTGTTTTAAGGTAGCGTCCTTGGGTGGCCTGGCCACTCCTGATGCTTAGTGAGAGCAGTGGTAGTGAAAGTAGTACAGTGATGAACTTGTGGCAGGGCCTCTTGGCCAGCTCCTCCTTGGGGGATACCCTCAAAGGCCAGTATCTGGTCCTGAGGGATATCAGGAAGGGCAGTTTTGGCACCATCTGGCTGCTGGACACATCCTGACCTGTACAGAGATGGCCATGATAGTACTGGCAAAGGGTGAGCTGGACCTGCCCTCCATCATATCCGAGGTGGAGATCATGAAGGCTGTGGACCACTCCAATGTGGTGCAGTTGTTTCAGGTGAGAAAAACAACTGGCCATGTCTCCATGGTCATGGAGAATGCTGGTGGCCAGTTGCTGCAGCATCCCTGAGGGGCTGGGTCTGCAGGAGGAGGAGGCCAGAGGACTGTTGTAACAGATGGCCAGAGCCCTGTGCCAGTGCCACAAGAAGGGCATCACCCACAGGGACATAAAGGCTGAGAACATCCTGCTGGACAGCTCAGGACACATCAAGCTGTGCGACTTTGGCCTGGGCCACCTGCTCATGCCAGGAGAGATGCTCGGCACTGTGTGTGGCACACCTGCCTGAGCTCCAGAGCTGTTTCTGGTGGAAGAGTATGATGGCACAAGGTGGACGTGTGGAGCATGGGTGTCCTCCTTTACTTTATGCTCAGGGGTGTCTGCCATTTGACCGGATCACGATCAGGGGGCTGATGGAGCAGGTCCCACATGGCACCTGTGACTTTCAGACCCACACATCTGCAGCTGCCCAGAACTTGGTGGCCAAAATGCTGATGGTGGACCCTGCAGAGAGACCCATGTGGCACTCGTGGCTGAGGTGGGGCGGGTGGCCTTCCCTGAGTTGTGTCAGTGAATGTGTCCCCATCTACCTTGACCCCTTCATGGTGATGGTCACGCTGGATCTGGGTTATGGCCTCATGGACACCTGGAGGTCCTTGAGGCACCGCAAGTTTGATGGAGCGATGGTGACCTACCTTTTGCATAGGCACCAGCAAAGCTAGGGGATGGGCTTGGCGGTCCCATGGACTTCTGTGCTTTAGCACCTTCGGCCAAGGTTGTCATCATCATCCTCGGGCCAAGGTCATCGTCATCATCCTCGGGCTCTCTCAGAGTCTCAGTGCCCCGCCAGAGGAGATCCAGTGAGTCCACTCTTCACTCCCACCTTGTGGTGGCCCCAGTGCATCAGGGCCTTGGGGAGCAGTGGCTGTCCAGTCAAATGGATGGCAGAGGGCCAGCCCTGGCCCTGCACAATCTGCAGACACACAGCACCACTCCATGCAGAGCCCCGCTGCAGGAACTTGCTTGCGGGCCCTGGGTCTGGAGACAAAGGTCCCAGGTAGAGGGCAGTAGGACCCCCCCAGGGGGCATCAAGAGGAGAGTGTGCCCTCCCTACCCAGCAAGCCCAGGGTGGGACTGAGGGCTCTTGGGAAGGTACTAAGGCCTGGAGACAGGTGAGCAGGAGGATCTTCACCTGTCTCACAGGATTGTGCTGTTACTGAGTGGCAGCCCCAAGGAAAAGGCCTGGACTGGAAAATAGGGTGCCTCAGACCAGAGGAGGGTGGACATGCAGAGGAGGATCCATAAAGAGAGTGTCTCCAGAGATGGGGGCCAGCTGAGGTGTGGGCACAGCCAAGCAAGGGGGTCGATGCAGACTGATCCCTCCCTGGGCCCTCACTGAAGTCCTTTCTGGAGGACAGACCCCTCTCTCTGAGGGTGGGGCCAAAGGGACAGGGTGATGTGCTCATACCAGTGCATGACTTTCCCCTCAGGCAGATGGCATGGGATCTCATTGCTCCACACAGCTGCTCCATGGAGGTGCGCAACCTGCAGAGGACTTCTTCCCTTTTGTTCCAGTCTGGAAGGTGTCCCAGATGGGAGACCTGGAAAGAGTCACTACATATTTCAGAGTTAGGAGGAAAGATAATAAAATGTAATTCATAATTGACACAGATGTTGCACAGCCCAGGACAAGGAGAAGCACCTCAGTATATGGTAAGACACTGTTACTAGGGAGATGGAAAATCTTGGATGTGGAGCAAGAGGTACTGCAGAAAACAGAACAATGCAAGATGGGTTAGAACCAATATTCACTTCTCCACCAAATGAAATTGGGCAACATCTTCCCTGACCTCATAGACACTGGGAGATGAATCTGAGGAGCTGCAGAACAGGGAGCCAGGAAGGAAACAAAGTGGGAGGGGAGGTGACAGGGTTACTTAGGTGACTATCTTCAGACTACAACTTATTAATTAAAAGACTCCTTTCCCACTAAGCTTCCAGAAACAGAAGGCAAGACTTTGAAGAATTCAGATCTGGAGAAACTGACCCAAGAGACTACAAATATTAGTATTTGAGATTTGGAAGGGAGGGGAGGAAATGATGAAGAAACAATAAGCTCCTCTCCTGATCTCACAGTGAGGTCCACAGACACCAAATTCCAACCATTCTTAAAGGGCTCTCAGTTACTTTTTGGTATTATAATCATAAATAAATGAGGGGGAAAAACAGTTGTGTTATGGCATGTCACTATGAGAGATCTGAACAGTGGTGGAGATAAACTTTTCATTAATTAGATGTAACTTTCATTCAAATATTCATGGTCCTTTCAACAGAAAGGAAGGATATAATAGACAATGGAACAACACTGCTATAGCTTGAATGTTTCCCCCAAAGTTCAGGTGTTGGAAATGGAACCCTCAAGGCAGCAGTATTGAGAGGTGGAACCTTTAGGTGGTGACTATGTCATTGAGGCCCTGCCCTGATAAAAGGGTTAATGCCATTATCCAAGGAGTAGTGCAAGAGTGGTGTTCCTACAAAAGATGAATTTGGCCCCGGTTCCACTTGATCTGTTGTGTACTCTCACACCATGTGATACCTTCTACCATGTGATACAGCAAGAGGTGTTCACCAGGAGTAGCCTCTCAATCTTGGACTTCCAGCTTCCAGAACTATGAATCAAATAAATTTCTAGAGTAAACTATCCAGTCTGTAACATTCTGTTATCAGGAGCACAAAACATAGACATATGCTTTCAAATTATGAAATGAGTGTCCAAACTAGAATTTTCCAGTCACATGACAATGAAGAAGAAAAAAGATTTTCAGATATGTATAAATTCAATTTTTTCTTTTTTTTTTTTTGTCTTAAAACCCTAAGGAAACTTCTGGAAGATGTGCTCTACTGACACTAAAGAATAACATCAGGACATAGGATACCAACATAAGAGCAAAGTGAGGGTCATTCTCAAGATGACGGAATCATGAAGAATGGAAGTTCTGGCTCCACAGATGATGAATGGAAGAAATAATGATGAATGGAAGTCTCCCAAAAACAGAACAAAAGTGATACACAAGCCTAGAAAGCTGAATCTCAAATGAGGCTTGATAGTGATTTATTGGAAGGAGGGAGTTCCTGAGTAACTCTAGAGGGCAGAATCACTGAGGGTTTGAGTTGTTCTAACCATAGCATATTCTGATTCATTCCCTGATAGGTTAAACTACACTGAAAAGCTTTCTTGTGCTGCTCTGTGGAAGCACTCTCAATTGGTCTTTAGAATATTAAGAAAGCAACAAAATGAAAATGATTACATTCCTAAGAAACAAACAGTGTGAATAAGAAAATTATACTCATGATACACCACCATACTCAGCTCTGAGAAGCAGTTAATTAATGTACACACTTGATATTCCTCTAAGCAATAATCACTAGTGCCTGGGGAGGACAGGGAGTAGAAGGAGTGTGATGTGGTGGTGTAGTTGAGACTGCTCAGTCCTCACCTTGCACAGTGGAAGTCAATAGATTCTACCTGAAACAGAAAAACTAAGAAACTTACTATACAAACTTTAAAACTGGAAGAAAAAAAAATCCAAACACAGTTTAAAGAATTAAAAAGATTTCTGTCTGAAAAGTATATCATGAAAAGCCTGAGAAGATGGAGACAGGAGTCAGCAGTTTTCATTATTAGTGTCTTGGTGTTGTTTCTTGTTGTAAGCTTTCTTATATGAGCTCATTTTATGAGCAATATACATGCACTACTTTGGTAAAAATATTTTTTTAAGAATCAGATAATTTTTTCCTAAGAAATCATCTATAGTACAGCCACTGCAGCTATTTACAAAACACATTTTTAAAACAGATTAAACGTTTGAACATTAGTATATATATGCAATACAGTCATCCTCTTAGCATATTTAGCTTTTTTTTATCAAAGAGGCTTAGGGTAATTTCACACAAATGCTAACCTGTCTTGAGAGAATTCAGTTTAGGTTGTAGTGCTTCACTCTTTCTCACTGCTATAGAAAGATTATTCTTACATGATACCTAGTAATTGGGAAGCAGGAACCAACTCTCCTTAGCATTTGATTTTTGTAGTCTCCCAAATCCATATGCTTACAAATATTTAGATTTGGACTAATTTAGTAAAAGTAGTTCTGTTATGGTTGAGATATTAGGTGTCTCCCAACAGCTCATATGTAAGACCATGCAAGAAAGTTCAGAGATGAAATGATTGGGTTTTGAGATTTTTAAGCTAATCAGTGCACTAATCCTCTGACAGGGATTAACTGGGTGGTGAATATAGTCAGGTAAAGTATGGCTGGAGGAGGTGAGTCACTGAGGTGTCTCTCTCTTTCTTTCCCTTTACTTCCTGACTGTCACATCCTGAACTTTCCTCCACCCTTCCACCATGATATTCTACCTCACCTTATGCTCAAAGCAATGAAATCAGCAGTCTACTGAAATTGTGAATACCAAATAAACTAATTTTTTCTCCTCTAGTAGCTCATATCAGGTCTTTTGGTAGCAGTAGTGAAAAGCTGACTAAAACAAGTGGTATTTTTGTCTCTATGTTAAATAGACATGTTCAAAACTAATCAAAATAAAACATTAAATTTAATAATGTGAGTGGTTTTGAGTTCTATTTGTTCCTTATTGAAAATGAATACCCCCTGGTGAATATCATCTATTTTTTTCCTCATTCCTTATTCCCTGAAGCAATTCCACAATTTCAGTTAAGCAAAGTTAACATAATCCAGAGTTCTGTCAGTGACATAACTCATTGCAGACATTCTGAAACAAGAACCCCAAGGAGAGGAAAGGACAGAGAGTGAACATTATTGGTAAGAGGAAGTAGTTTTCACTCATAAAAAATTTCCAGAGAAAAAGTTCCACCCAAATACAAATTATTTTTAATTAACCTAAAAATCATTTGTTAAAACCATGCTTTGACCATAAGAACAACTGATTCACTGCCTTCCATTACTTAGATTTGTGAACTGTCTTCTGTTTTGTAGGTCTCCTATTTAAATCATAATAGACTATGTGTGTACATGAACATACAGATGTTATTGAATAATGGGCATTACAAATACTTAAATGCTTATGCTTTAGAAAAATTAATACCTCCCTCCTCAAAAAAATTTTATGGGAGAATTAATAATATTGTCACTCCTTTCTTCATGCAGCCCTTAAAACATGTGTTATATAGTTCCAAATCACCTGGATTTAATATAGTATTCATTTATCAACTGCTTTCTTATATGCCAGTACAATACTAGATTTGGGGAAAAAAACATCAAAAGTCCGCTTTCCTGCCCTCCCTGCCTACACTATCCTATTCCTTCCCAGCATAACCTAACAGCCAAAAAGAGTAAAGTTTGAACACTTGGCTCTGTCACTCTAACTATATAATCATCAATGAGTTAGTTACCTAACATCTCCACACCTCAGATTCCTCACCAATAAAATGGGAATAGCAATTCCTTGTAAGATACCTAATGTGCTTAGAAGAATAACTGGTAAAGGATAATGTTATGGAAGCATTTCACTGAGGAGTTAAGGTCCATGAGTAGATTTCAGCCTGTATTCGTTACAGCAGGAGAAAATACCCTATGGTCAGTTGTAGAGACCTAAGATGGTACACTTCCTGGTTACTAGGTCCTGGATCCTTTTATTTTTTTGTTGTCTTAAATTTACATTGTGTCACAAACTTAAAAAGAGGAGGGGAGAGTGGAAAAAAAAATGAAAGGCTCATTATTTTATGCCACTTAGAATCCACATGATAAGAAATCAATTGCACTTTCTGGTCTCGTGCAATTAATGACATGATTAGAAAGGCAATGTCTAATGTTAATTAGCCCCCTTAGTATTAAATAAAAAGAGCTACCTTCTTTCTAATAAAGACACATGAATTTGTGAAAGCAAAGAAATTGAAGAAGAAACCAGAGGATGGAAAGACCTCCTATGTTCATGGATTGGGAGAATTAATATTGTTAAAATGGACAGATTATCCAATGCAATCTACAAATTCAATACAATCCCCATCAAAAAATGCCAGTGATATTCTTCACAGAATTTTAAAAAACAATTCTAAAATTCAAATCATAAAATTCAAATTAGGAAGCACAACAGACACCAAATATCCAAAGCAATCCTGAGCAAAAGGAACAATACTGGACACATCACTATACCAGACTTCAAAATATACTACAGAGCCAGTGTAACAATAATATCATGGTATTGGCATAACAATAGACAGGTAGACCAGTAGGATACAATGGAGGACCCAGGAGCAAACCTATGCATGCACTGTCATCTAATTCTTGAACA
>JAJEJO010003166.1:0-13478 GCA_020662805.1 Glaucomys volans
GCCTTTGGATTTTGGGGATTGGCTAATCTCACTTAGCATGACAGTCTCCAACATCATCCATTTATCTACAAAGGCCATAATTTTATTCTTCTTTATAGCTGAGTAATATTCCATTGTGTATATATACCACAGTTTCTTTATCCATTCATCTATTGAAGGGCATCTAGTTTGGTTCCACAATTTAGCTATTGTGAATTGAGCTTCTATAAACTTTGATGTAGCTATGTCACTGTAGTATGCTGATTTTAAGTCCTTTGGGTATAGGCCAAGGAGTGGGACAGCAGGGTCAAATGGTGGACTTCATACTGCTTTCTATAGTGGCTGCACCAATTTTGCAACCCCACCAGCAGTGGGGTTGCAACCACCAGCACTCATAGAGCGTACCTTTTTCCCCTCATCCTCACCAACACTTACTGTTGCTTGTATTCTTGATAATTGACATTCTAATTGGGGTGAGATGAGATCTTAGGGAACTTTTGATTTGCATTTATCTTATTAGTAGAGATGTTGAACATCATTTCATATATCTGTTGAAGTCTTGTAGATCTTCTTCTATGAAGTGTCTCCTCATTTCCTTAACCCATTTATTGATTGGTTTATTTGTATTCTTCATGTAAATTTTCGTGTGTTCTTTATAGATTGTGGAGATTAGTGTGTTTTTGCCAAAGATTTTCTCCCACTCTGTAGGCTCCCTCATCACATGATTGATTGTTTCCCTTGCTGAGGAAAAGCTTTCTAGTTTGATTCTATCCCAATTACTTATTTCTGCTTTTATTTCTTGTACTTTGGTAGTCATGCTAAGGAAATCTGGTCCTAAGTCAACATGATGAAGATTTGAACCTACTTTTTTCTATTAGGTGCAGGATCTCTGGTCTAATTCCTAGGTCCTTGATCCATTTTGAGTTGGATTCTGTGCAGGGTGAGAGAGAGGGTTTTAGTTTTATTTTGTTGCATATGATTTTCCAGTTTTCCCAGCACTATTTTTTGAAGAGGCTGTCTTTTTTCCAGTGAATATTTTTTCCACCTTTGTCTAGTATGAGATAACTGTATTTATGTGGGTTTGTCTCTGTGTCCTCTATTCTGTACCATTGGTCTACCTGCCTATTTTTGGTGGCAATACCATGCCATTTTTGTTACTATTGCTCTGTAGTATAGTTGAAGGACTGGTACTGTGATAATATCTGCTTTGCTCTTCTTGCTAAGGATTGCTTTAGCTATTCTGGGTCTCTTATTCTTCCAAATAAATTTCATGATTGCTTCCTGTATTTCTATGGGATACATCCTTGGGATTTTTTAATGAAAATGCATTGAATTTGTGCATTTTTGTGCACTTTTGGTAGAATGGCCATTATGACAATATAAATTCTGTCTATCCAAGAACATGGGACATCTTTCCATCTTCTAAGGTTTTCTTTAATTTATTTCTTTAGTTTTCTGTAGTTCTCATTGTAGAGTTCTTTCACCTCTTTTGTTACTTTGATTCACAATTTGTTTTTTTGTAGGCTATTGTGAATGGGTAGTTTTCCTAATTTCTCTTTCAGAGGATTCATCACAAGAACAGAAATGCCCTAGATTTATGAGTTTTGATTTTATATCCTGCTACTTCTCTGATTTCATTTATGGGTTTTAGCTGTTGTCTGGTGGAATTTTTTGGGTCATCTAAATGTAGAATCATGTTATCAACAAATAGTGATATTTTGAGTTCTTCTTTTCCTACTCATATCCCTTTAATTTCTGAAGTGTTAAGTTTTGCAAGTTCTTTGTATATCCTGGGGATTAATGGTCTATCTGAAGTGCGCATTGCAATTATTTTCTCTCGTTGTGTATGCTCTTTCATCACATTATTGATTATTTCCTTTCCTGTGAACAAACTTTGTGGTTTGATACCATTCCATCCATTGATTTTTGATTTGAGTTCTTGCACCTTAGAAGTATTGTTGAGGAAGTTGGTTCTTAAGCTGAAATAATGAAGAGTTGTGCCTCCATTTTCTTCTATCAGGCTCAGGGAAAATAATGTGAATTACTAAATTGGTAACAGTATGATGCATCAATGAATATGTCATAAGACAAATTTAGGAAAAGGCAACAAAACCAAACACCTTGTATACTGTCACCTACTGAAGTCATTGTTCCTACTCTTCTCTGAAAATTTTGCATTTAAAATTATAATCTGAAGAAATAATATGAAGAAATCAAATAGTTGGACAAGGTAGTTTGTAGAAAGGCTATCTCATGTATACCTTCTAAATGTTCTTTTTAGTTTTGATGCACATTTTATTTTATTTTAATTTATTTTTTATTTACTTATTGATTCATTGGACACAAATGGAGTACAGCTATTGTTTCTCTGGTTGTACACAAAGTAGAGTCACACCATCTGTACATTCATATATGTACACAGGGCAATGATGTCTGTCACACATTCTGTTATTATTCATACCCCCGCATCCTGATCCCACTGCTCCCTTCCCTCTATGCTATCTATCCTTCCTCCACTCTAGCCACCCTTCACCCCCCCGCATTATTCGTCATCATTCATTTATCAGAGAGACCATAAGGCCTTCGGATTTTTGGGATTGGCTGATCTCACTTAGTATAACAGTTTCCAACATCACACATTTACCTACAAATGCCATAATTTTATTCTTTATGGCTGAGTAATATTCCATTGTGTATATATACCACAGTTTCTTTATCCATTCATCTATTGAAGGGCATCTAGGTTGGTTCCACAATCTAGGTATTGTGAATTGAGCAGCTATGAACATTGATGTGGCTGCATCACTGTAGTAATCTGATTTTAAGTCTTTTGTGTATAGGCCAAGGTGTGGGATAGCTGGGTCAAATGGTGGATCCATTCCAAGTTTTCTAAGGAATCTCCACACTGTTTTCCAGAGTGGCTGCACCAACTTGCACTCCCACCAGCAATGTATGAGTATACCCTTTTCCCCACATCCTCGCCAACACCTTTTGCTGCCTGTGTTCTTAATAAGAGACATTCTAATTGGGGTAAGATGAAATCTTAAGGTGGTTTTGATTTGCATTTCTCTTATAACTTGGGATGTTGAACATTTTTTCATGAATCTGTTGATTGCTTGTAGATCTTCCTCTGTAAAGTGTCTGTTCATTTCCTTGGCCCATTTATTGATTGGGTTATTAGTGTTCTTGGTGTAAAGATTTTTGAGTACTTTGTAGATTCTGGAGATTAGTGCTCTGTCTGAAGTGTGTGTAGCAAAGACTTTCTCCCACTCTGAAGGCTCTCTCTTCACATTGCTGATTGTTTCCTTTGCTGAGAAAAAGTTTTTTATTTTGACTCTATCCCAATCATTGATTCCTGTTTTTATTTCTTGTGCTTTGGGAGTCATGTTAAGGAAGTCACCTTCTAAATGTTGAAAAAATCAAAATACACAATAGCAGTGCCTAAATTAAGTATCCTGTCTAAATATCTGACATGATAGAATACTACATATCATGAGTGGCATGAAGTGACAATTGGAGAGGAAAAGAAGGAAGCTCACAATTCAGCTGAGTTCCACAGACTGGGGAATGCAAAGACACCCTTTATAAAATAAGATGCCCTGCTAAGAAGTAGACCTGAAATGATGCTCATTATTTCTAATGATATCATGACATTAGAAAAATAATTTTAAACCACAATCAGATCTCACTAAACATCACTGGATAGTTGCTATTCTGAAGGTTTGTTGATTATGGTAATAAACATTTAGTTTGTTATTAATGCATGCACAACTAAACAGCAACAAATGCTGGTAAGTATGCAGAGAACAGGAATTATGATCACTGATTTATTGGATACTGAATGATCCAGGCTGTTTTGAAAACAGCACTGTAATTTCTTATCTTTACATGTGAATCACGTTCATGATGCAAAGATCATACCTCTAAGCTTTACATAAATTGTCTATGCAATTATTTATAGCATCTTTATTCATGATCATTGTAAATGGGGAAGAAATAAATTGTGAGGAATAAAAACGTACTTCTGTAAAGGAATGGATAAGCAAATGTGGTACTTCCATACAGGAGATTTCCAGAGTAGTCTACTGATTAAGTTTACAACAGAATTGAAATAGAAATGCATTCCACTAAATGAAATGAGCCAAGATGAAAGGCTAGTTGTTTCAGTTCACAATTTGACTTCCTGAGAAGGAAATAATATGGAACAGACAATAGGCAAGTGATATATCTTCTTTCCTCTTCTTGGTACTGAAGTTAGAACCCAGGGGTGCTCATACACTGTGTCACAGACCAATTCATTTTAATTTTTTACTTGAGAGTCTTGTTAAGTTGCTTTGGTTACCACTAGTTGCAGAGGCTGGCCTTGAACTTGTGATCCTACTGCCTCAGGGCCCTGAGTCACTTGTATTATAGGGCGAGTGACATTTCAAGATTGCAGAAAGGGTGGTAGTTGAACATGTAAGAGGAAGCAACTGTTCTCCCCTATGGGGAGGTGATGGACAGATGCATGAATGTATGTTTCAGAATCCATAGAATTCATTTTTAAATGAGCAGAATCTAATGAGTGTAAACTAAAATAGAAATTCAAAAAAGCAACTTACATAACTTTCATAAAATATGTTTCAACTGGATATTAGAAGGTTATAGACAAATCTATGGAAATGTATACAAACCCTCTACTCCAATTGGTAAATTAGCTTCTTACAAAGATATGAATTAACAATTCATAAAATTGCATTTGGGTTTGAATAAATAAGTGAGAAAAAAGGTAGGCACTGGGCAGTGGACTTTCCTACATTAGTGTAGTTGGGCATGATGGTGCAAAATTGTAATCCCAGTCCTAGAGAACAGTTTCAGTATGTAGGAAGGAAAGGAAGTCAGATCACATGCCATGCAGAAACACTGACTTAATGACAAATTATGAAGCAAATACCTTTCTGAGAAACACAAAATCTACTTAGGAGATTTTTCTGACTTAGAAGAATGCAACCCAAACTACAATTAGTGAACTGGGCAAAAAGAGCAATTTTACTTTATTCAGTTTAGCACCATCCCACAAGTGAGGACAGCTTATCACCAACAGAGATTACATCAGAAATTAATTTCTCCTGCATGAAGATGAAGACAGTGGAGTTTGATGACTAGATTCGGTCTTGACTCACACTGATCACAGGGGATTCTGGGATGGACTGAGCAATAGAGGGCAGTTAAGAACAAAGGTTGGTGTCCATCCATCATGGTGAAATAGAAAAGGTGATATTAACTTCATATAATGGGTTTGGAATGTTGCCCTCCCTTTCTCTTTCACCAAGTAATTTGAGGAGAATTGGTGTTAGTTCTTCTTCAAAGGTCTTGTAGGACACTTATTAGAGTCCTTTGGATCCTGGGCTTTTGTTTTTTGGTAGATTGTTGATGGCATCTACTATTTCATTGCTTGAAATTGATCTCTTTAAGTTCTCTATGTCATCCTGATTCACTTTGGGTAGGTCATATGTGTCTAGAGATTTGTCAGTGTCTTCAAGGTTTTCTATTTTATTGGAGTACAAATTGTTAAATTGGTTTCTGATTATCATGTTTATTTCAGGAATGTGAGTATTGGTACTTCCTTTGTCACAATCATTTAGGGATTTTAATTTTCTATTTCTCCTATTTAGCTTGGAAAAGGGTTTATCAATTTTATTATTTTTCAAAGAGCCAAGGTTTTGTTTCACTGATTTTTTGAATTACTTTTTGGTTGCTTCAAATAAATTGATTTTGGCTCTGATTTTAATTATGTAGTGTCTTCTACTGCTTTTGGTATTGATTTATTCTTCTTTTAGCAGGGCCTTAAAGTGTAATATTAGGTTGTTTAATTGGTGACTTTCTTTCCTTTTAATAAATTTAATCATTGCTGTGAACTTTTCTCCTAAAACCACCATCATGAAGTCCAAATGGATTTGATATGTTACATTGATATTCTCTATTCTCATTTACCTCTAATATCTTTTTTTCAACCCTGATATCTTCCATGATCCAATGGTCAATCAAGAGCATATTATTGTCTCCAAATGTTTGAGTAGCATCTATTTTTATTGTTCATTTCTAATGTAATCCATTTCCAACTGTTTGAATGCAAGGTATTATCTATTTTTTTATAATTTTGAAGAGTTGCTTTATAGCCTGAAATATGTTCTATTTTAGGGAAGGATCTGTGTGGTGCGGAGACAAAAGTATATTCAGTCTTTGATAGATGAAGATTTCTATATATAGCTGTTAAATCTAAATTATTCATTTATTTTTTGTTGTTTAAATTCTTCAGATTTTGTTTACAGGATCTGCCCAGTGGAGAGAAAGGTGTATTAAGGCCACTCCATATTATTTTCTTGTGGTCTATTTGATTATTGAATTTGAGAAGGGTTTGTTTGACATATGCAATGCTTCATTGTTTGGGGCATAAATATTTATGATTGTTATATATTGTTGATACATAACAATATATAACAACATATATATATAATGATATATAACAATATGTTGTTGTATATTGTTATATATATTATTACATATTGTGATATATGTGTTGCCTTTAAGAAATACAAACTGTCCTTCTTTTTCCCACATGATTAACCTTGGCTTGAAGTTCACTTTATCTGATATGAGTATAAAAAGCTCTGCTTATTTATGAGATCCATGTGATGCTATGTTTTTCCCAACATTTATATTCAGTCTGTTGATAGTTTTCCTGATAAGTGAGTCTCTTGCAGATATCATATATATGGGTTTTATTTGTATTCCAAACTCAGAGCTTCTGTCTTTTGATTGATGAGATTAGCCCATTTACAGTCAATATTATTGAGAAATATTTTTATTCCCTTCCATTTGATTTATTTATGGTTTATAATGTGATTTAGTTTCTCCTTTGATTGATTATTCTTTTAGTGTGGTTCATCCCTTTGCTGCTTTTCACTTTTATTTTTCATTTCTTCTTCATCTAATATTGTGACAACATTTTGTAGTGCAGTCTTAAAGTTGTGAAATATTTTAATTTTTTTCTCAAAAAGGTTTTTATATCATCATTTCTGAAGCTTAATTTTGTTCAGTATAGCATTATTGGCTGGCAATTTTTCAAAAATTTTTATTAGTTGTAGGTGGTCACAATACCTTCATTTTATTTTTATGTGGTGCTGAGATTCAAACCCAGTGCCTCAAGTGTTCCAGGTGAGTGCTCTACCACTGAGCCCCAACCCCAGCTCTTAATCATTATCTTTCAGAGCTTGGAATTTAGTATTCCACCAACTCCAAGACTGAAAGTCTTGATTGAGAGAGCAGCTGAGATCTGCACTGGTTTTCCTCTAAATGTAGCCTGTCATTTTTCTCTGGCAGGGTTTAAATTCTATTTTATTCTGTATGTTAGCCATTTTCATAATAATGTGCCTTAGTGTCCTCCATCACCCAATTACCCCATGTTTCCTGGTCTCCTGGGTTCACTTTCTAGATTTGATCCTTCCCACAGTTGCCCTTTCGAATTACAGACATCTTTCCCAGCGCATTCTGAAAGAAGTTGGATTAGAGGAGGATTGAAGAGGTTGAGTGGGTTTCCAGGACAAGTGTGCCTCTGTGTAAAACTCTCTCCACCTTTGATTTTCTCCTGGTAAATTAGGCATAGACTGCATCAGGTAGTGTGGATTTTTCTGGCCTGCATTTTAGGCCAAACTTAGGTTTGCAGGAAGTGCCTCCCCCAGCTGCAAGTCCCTTCTTCCAAATGCAAAATGGTTCCTTCCTTTGTCTGTCACAGGCATCCACATATGATGCTTCTTTCCCTATTGTGCAGCATGTCTTTCAGTTTAGTTGTGCAGTGTCTTTAGTCTCTGATATCTCCAGATCCAGACATGTCTCAGGCCTCTTATTTCCCTTATCTGTCCACTTTGCTCCCAGGGAGACTGCTCTGTCCTGTGCATCAGAGGAAGTTGAGGAGGTGGCAGTGGAGGTTTTTTCCCTAATTTTAATATACCAAACTTCCTGAGTCCCTGATATGCCTTGAATGCCCAGTATTAAAGCCTAGTAAATTCCTCCCTCCCTGTTTCACCCACCTTGCTGAGAAGTTCCTTATCTGATTTCTGGCCAAGAACAGTCATGAAAGCAACCTTTACTATTCCACCTTCCTGAAGCCTTCTAAACCCTTGTCTTTCACTGAGTTATAATATTTTTTGAGACCTCAACAAGGCTCTTGGCCATATTTCCTGTGACAATCTTTTCTTCAACCAGAAAAAGGGGATTGATCTATTCAACTGACTTATTAGGGGCATTGCATTCATTACATAGACACAAATGTAAAATTTTGAAACTGAAGTAAAATAAAGATGACTTCAATCATTCAAAAATGTTCCTCATCATGATAAGAGCCCTCTGAAGAAAACCTTTCTTCAAAAGATGGTATGACCCACCTAGCAGCAAGCAATAATAAATGCAGCCCACTATTTTTATTTTGGAGGCAATTCTATTTTGTGAATCCAGCCAGGATAGGAAGGAGTATGTAGTCTCCCATATTTGAGGTTAAAAAACTGCTGAGAAACCAGAGTAGACTCTCAAATCATTTTCCTATACTACCTGGGGTAGAGAAAAGAATGATTTGTGAAAAAATAAATATATATAATTGAATTCTACTACTTGACTTATGAAAATCAGAATGCACCAAAGAGAAGGGGATGTCTCTATAACTTGGTGAGTAGAGCAGTCATTCCCCCTCCTCCAGCCTGCCGCAGAAAAACCCCAGGGGATGTGTGAACACAGAGGCAAGGTTACAAGTTTGAAAATGGGTAGCAAATGGCCCAGACTCAGTCAGGGAATTGGGTGGAAGCACAGCCTGACAAAGGATGAGGTGTGACTAGGCCAGAAAAGGCCACACATGGGGATATACATTTTACCTAGGAGATCTATGTATCTACCACTCAGATGAAAAATGCCCTATAACATGTACATTTTATTGCAACTACTGTTCACTTTAAATTTATACAATTTGTATATGAGATTATATATTTATTAACATCTTCTGAAATTTGCTTTAGCTTAACTCTACAGTTTCCCATGGTCTCTAGGTCCATCCGTTGACTCCATTTACCTCATTATTATTTCCCCTTCCATCTTTCCCACCCCCCTTTCCCCCTTTTTCCTTAAGATGGCGCCCAGCAGGTTTCTCTTCCTGGAAGTCTGCTTCCCGCTGGTGCGCTTAGCCACCCAACCAGGTAGCAAGACCCCCACCCTGGGCTCTATCCGACCTATAGGGAAACACCTCACTGGCAATATGCAGAAAGCATTGTTAGTTCCCTTCCAAAACTGTATATAAGGCAACAAACTTTTCTAATAAGCTGAACCCCTCCTGGCAGAAAGCCTCTGTTCGTTCTTTCACCATCCATGTGAAATTTTAGATTATAGATACTTTTTCATGCCCTGTTATCTATTTAGTTACTTATATATTTCCATCTCTCTGTACATGACAAATTTTCATCATTTTATATCTGGATTAATTATTTTTATCTTTTCTATCTGGGTTCATGTCATCCATTATACCTGGCTTGATTTTAATCCTTTATATCTGGATTCATTATAATTATGTTAGATATTGATAAGTGTTTCAAAGTACCTCCTTCTGATTCTAATACCTAGTATATCAGCACATCAGCCACAAATGAATACGCTGTCACATGACTCTAGGTAACAAGATTCTATTTTGTCATGGGTCACAGAAGATTATATTTTCATAGGCCACACTGGATATTGAAGTAAAACTGTACATAGTTTCCACCAGAGAAGGGGCAGGCCTCATTCTATTTCACTAGAGAGAGGGAGAGCTGCTCATTCAGGTTCCTCACAGACTGGAGTTATTATGGTTTTGACGTGAGGTGTCCCTCAAAAGCTCCCATGTGAGACAATGCAGGAAGATTCAGAGGAGAAATGATTGGGTTCTAAGAGTCTTAATCCAACCAGTGAATTACGTCCTGATGGGATTAAATAAAGTGGTATGGTGTGGCTGGAGGAGGTGGGAATTTGGGTGCAGCTATAGGGTATACATTTTGTGTCTGGAGATTGGAGTCTTTCTCTGTTTCCTGATCACCATGATGTAAGCTGATTCCCTCTACCACTCTTTCCCACCCTGATGTTCCTCTTCACCTTAGGCCTGGAGGAATAGAATTGGCCTTCTATGGACTAAGCCCTCTGAATCCATGAGCCCTAAGATAAAGCTTTCCTCCTTTATAGCTGTGCTGGTTGGGTCTCTTAGTCACAGCAGCAGAAAAGCTGACTAAAACAAGAGTACAGTTAGTGCATGACCTCACCTGACTGTGATTACCAAATGCAAAATCCAGCTTCATCTGCATTCTTATTATTCACCCCATCACATTTTAATTCCAAATTAAATTGTACTCACACCTTCAGCCATGACCCTGCGATGGTGGAAAATTATGGAAAACAGAGACAACCCTACCCAAGAACCAGGTGCTCCATATAAGTATGGACTAGGGAAGAAAATGCCCATCATACATTTGAGGGAGAGACCTCAGAGTCAATGACAATTTGCAGTGGTGCCAGGAATCACTTATCTCAGAATACAGCCTTACAAAATATGAACTGATTTTAGATGAATTTTTCTGAGCTCAAAATGAGAGAGGTTGATGTTTTCTAAATGATTGGGATATTGTGATCCATAATACACATGTGAACTTACTTAGAAAAAAACTTTGGAGTTTTGTTCTCCCTAGATTGCTGTTATCCACCAGAGGATAAAGTCAAATGAAGAGGCTGGTGGAAAGTTCCACTGAGGTTTCTATGGTTCTGTGCTCTCTAGTGACACATTGTCACTTCCTTACAGAAAGGAATATTGAGGGCCTGCAGAGAGATGAGTTAAAGACCTCCTTCCCTAAACCAGCACAGGTTCTTCTCAGGTGCACTGAGTCTTTCCTGTCACATCCATCTGGGTAAGTGACTCTGGATCCACAGGTGCAGAACCAGTGGGCAAGGGGGTACTAGGAATGGTGGAAGGAGGAAGATAGCACTTGTTAGTGAGATTGTTGGTGTCTGCAGAAGACACAGCAGCTCTAAGTGTCCTATTCAGGCCAGAGGATGTGTTCTGTATGGCACAATGAGGACATTCCTTCCTAGCCTATTTATGGCTTTAGAGACTGCTAAAAATTGCTCAAATTTTTGCCTACACACATTAATAAATTGGAGGTTTTCATGAACTAAATTACATTTACAGACTAGCCCCTTTAATATGCAAGCTACAATGTAAATGGTTATATTGAAATTTTTAAAGTTACTTTTAAAGAACATTATACCAGGCAAGTGACATATTGTAAGCTCACACTTTTGTGCTTCTGTCATTATTGTAACTCAAATAGAGATACTCTTGACATAAGTGACTTCAGTACTCTGTTTAATTTTTCCAAGTTTATTTTTTGATGGAAATGGGGTTCTATCTTCAAAACCTCCTTTTATAGAGGCTAACCCTGCATTACTGCAAAGTATAAACGAGGACTTTCTCATGAAGCATTTCTTGTCTGAATGTAATTTCACAAGTCACATACTAATAGATTCAGCCCTGACCCTGTGCTCTACCATTTAGGAAATTTCAAATCACAGGTGCATGATGGTGAAACTCACCATTGTGGAAGTACATTATGTATTTAAAAAGTAAAGATGGAGGTTCTTCCCCATTTCTGGCTGCAAAAAAACCAGTGATACAAATTCCAAGAGCTTGGGAAAATATTTGCCAATTAATCTCAGTTTTGGGGATTTGAGGATTTTGCTGGGATCATAGGGGTGCACAAATATGCACAATTCCCATTTATTTGCTTTTAAAAAAAGACCCTCTTTCCTACCCAAACCTCTAAAGATTTTTTTTTAAATATTGGTAATATCAATATTCTGAAACACAAGCTATGTTTACATTTCTTTTAATTTACAAAGAATTTTATATAATTCTTACACTGTTCTCAGAAATATGACTTCCATTGACTTAATCTAATATTTTCCAGGGCTTTCATTAGCATATGCTGTATGCCATTTGAATCAGAGAACCCCTCTGCACAGCACTGACAGCAGGCTGGGGAAGGTTTTGCCTCCCCTGATGAGAAACTTCCTAGTGCTTCTCATAGTTTCCCATCTTGACTTGGGCTAAAAGATAGGACATGATGCTTAATTTATCAACAGTTCCCAAACCACCTACCTGAAGCAGGACTTGTCCCACCTCTCAAATCTCTTTATAAATTTTTACATCAATTTCTAGAAGAAGAGAATGATGGTGAGCATGAGCTATGGTAAAATTGAGCTCTGTGATAATGACAAACCTAAGTCTGCTCTCATCTGCGTGTGTGTGTGTGTGTGTGTGTGTGTGTGTGTGTGTGTCTGTGTCTGTGTCTGTGTATGGACATGGTTTGCTAAATGCTGAATATGGCTCATGCTACTTACACACAATCTCCATCATAAAAGATAGGCAGGATTTCTTCTGGTTTCTACTTACACACCATCTCCATCCTAAAAGATAGGCAGGATTTCTTCTGGTTTCTATGGAGAAAATAGATGTGTGTCCCTTCCTGCCTTTCTTCCTTTATGCTAGAATCTGTACACCTACGTGTCCAAACTCTTATTGCAGTGTGCAAACAGGTTCTTTCCTTTCTTTCCATGCTCCAATTCCCTCCAGGCCACCAGTTCAGTTGCAGGATCCTGAGTATTCCTTACTAGTTTGGGGGAATGTTGGATGATGGTGTGTCACACAGGATTGTCAAAAATTTTGGAAACTGAACAATGGTAAAATGTCCAATATGATTAGGCCTTGATTCATATCACAAAGGAGTCTTAGGTGGTTTGTTCTTCAGCTGAGGGGACCCTAGCCGTTACTATTAACTCCCACAAGCAACACCACAGATTTTCTTTTATACTTTGTATTCTATGTGTATTTTTTTATATTGAACACAAATGGAGTACAGCTATTGTTTCAAGGGTTGTACACAAAGTAGAGTCACACCATCTGGGCTTTCTTGCATGTACACAGGGCAATGATATCTGTCACACCCTCTGTTATTGATTTTACTCCCCACCCGCCCCCACCCCTCCCTTCCCTCTATGCTAGCTATCTTTCCTCCATTCTTGCCATATTTCCCCCCCACATTATGCATCATCATTCATTTACCAGAGAGACCATTCGGCTTTTGGATTTTTGGGATTGGCAGATCTCACTTAGCAAAACAGTTTCCAACATCATCCATTTACCTACAAATGTCATAATTTTATTCTTCTTTATGGCTGAGTAATATTCCATCGTGTATATATACCACAGTTTCTTTATCCATTCATCTACTGAAGGGCATCTAGGTTGATTCCACAATCTAGCTATTGTGAATTGAGCAGCTATGAACATTGATGTGGCTGCATCACTGAGGCAATCTGATTTTAAGTCCTTTGGGTATAAGCCAAGGAGTGGGATAGCAGGGTCAAATGGTGGATCCATTCCAAGTTTTCTAAGGAAT
>JAJEJO010003167.1:0-38419 GCA_020662805.1 Glaucomys volans
CTGGAGGACATACACAACTTAAATAGATCAATTTCAAGCAATGAAATAGAAGAAGTCATCAAAAGCCTACCAACAAAAAGAAAAGTACAGTACCAGATGGATTTGCAGTCGAGTTCTATAAGACCTTCAAAGAAGAGCTCATTCCAATACTCCTCAAAGTATTTCATGAAATAGAGGAGGAGGGAACCCTTCCAAACTCATTCTATGAAGCTTATGTCACCCTGATACCAAAACCAGAGAAGGACACATCAAGGAAAAGAAAATTTCAGACCCATATCTCTAATGAACATCGATGCAAAAATTCTTAACAAAATTTTAGTGAATCACATACAAAAGCATATTAGAAAGATAGTGCACCATGATCAAGTGGGTTTCATCCCAGGGATGCGAGGGTGCTTCAACATCTGGAAATCAATCAATGTAATTCACCACATCAACGGACTTCAAGTTAAGAACCACATGATTATTTCAATAGATGCAGAGAAAGCATTTGATAAAATACAGCACCCCTTCATGGTCAAAACACTAGAAAAAATAGGGATAGTGGGGACATTCCTTAACATTGTAAAGGCTATCTATGCTAAGCCCACAGCTACCATCATTCTAAATGGAGAAAAATTGAAAGCATTTCCCCTGAGAACTGGAACAAGGCAGGGATGCCCTCTTTCACCACTACTATTCAACATTGTCCTTGAAACTCTAGCCAGAGCAATTAGACAGACCAAAGAAATTAGAGGGATACAAATAGGAAAAGAGGAGCTCAAAGTATCCCTATTTGCCAATGACATGATTCTCTATTTAGAAGACCCTAAAAATTCCACCAGAAAACTTCTGGAACTCATAAATGAATTCAGTAAAGTAGCAGGATATACAATTAATGCTCATAAATCTAATGCATTTTTATTCATAAGTGATGCATCCTCTGAGAGAGAAATTAGTAAAACTATACCTAAAAGTATAAACTGTATACCTATAAACTATACTCTAAACTCTCAGAAAGAAAGTATATAATAAATTGCATTGATAGTAACAGACAGACATAATCAGATCATATTTTCATTTAGAGAAAGTATTACTTCAGTTTAGGGAACTATTTACCATTTGAACTCTCAGCTGTCAGCTTTCTAAGCAGAACTTTCTAAGGATAAGGTTCTCACACTTGCTCTATTAACTCATATGTACAACATTTCTTTAAATTTCGGCCATCCTACTTTTAAGATGCCTGATCTCCAGGAATCTAAAACAACTCCACTCCCTCTTAACAGACTGTGCAATTGATTTTGGAGAAAAGATGTCAACAAGAGTCTTCTATAAGAGACTATGTTTTAGACCTTGCTTCACCTCACTCAGGAAGTTTGGATTACCTCTGAGTTGCTCAATGATAAGCATATTCATTCACCTTAATGAAATGATGGGACTAATAATATTGATCTTTACCTGAGTCCTATTTACATGGAAAAAGGAGTGAAGTAATCCTCCCTCTCTTTTTTGTTCCAGGAAACTATTTACTGAAAACATTCTTCTACATACTACTTAGAAAATACTTATTATTCTTTCTCATAATATTAGTAGATCATCCCTTGTTAGCCTTCAACAAAGTCAAACACAGATCTTTCTGCTCATCTCAACATATTGACAACTCCACACACAGAGTCTCCAACTGTGCATTTTTGTTTCATGTGTGCTTAGCTGAAATTGTAATTGTCCCCTAAAACTAGCTAAACAAAGAGAGAAAAACTTTGTTTCTCTGATTGAGACTTCTACTGATTGCTAAACAGTTCAAATCATAAATCACCTCTACCTATAACTTTCAGACTCAACTTATAAATGTTCAAGAAAGAACTACCTTGTTGAGACATTCTAATCTTCAGTTCTGATGTACTCTCCCTACTGCAAAAGCCTTCATGAAATCAATTTTCTTAGTTGTTTGTTTTTTATCTTTGAAAATTCAGTAGGACAGAGAACTGATTAGGTTCAGGATTTGTAGTCAGGAACATTTTGTTTCAAAGGGAAAGACAGGCTGTATTACTCCTAAACATGAATCCTGACATCCTTCATTTTGGTTTTGTTTCAATTCTATATTATTTGAGGTTCAGTGATCAGAATTACTTTACCTTAAAATAAAGAGGGTTACAGAAGCATTTTAATCATAATAATCCTCTCAAACAAGCTTTTAAAATTCTGAAAAATATTATTTAAATAATATAGACCACAAGTGTTGAAATAAAACTGAATCTCTTTTTCTTGGTTTTGACAATTTCAACTATTTTCTGACTACGTACTTTCCAGCTGCTAATAGTAGGAATTTCGACCATCCTGGATCTCAGATTTTTGTACTGATGATTGCTTATCTCTTGGCTCCTCTATTTAGCTTCTTCTTTCTTTTAAAACTGGTCTCAGATCTTATTTATTTCAATGTTTATTTCCTTAATAACTTTTATTTCTTAGTTACTTGCAGTGAAACGTGTACAAAATATCGACATAAGAGGCACTCACACACCAAAGTGACACCCAGGCAGAAAAACAGTCCCAAGAATTACTGTAAACCTTAGCTTTACTTGAACTCTTATGGACAAGGTATTGAAGCAAAGAATACATTTTTAATGAAATATTATCTTGAAAAGAAAATCCTAAAATTCTACAGCCCCAATCATACTATCCTGGGAATAGATACAGTTCACAACAATCAATATAGATTATATCAATGTTTCCTCCATCTGGTTTTGTAGAACTCCAGTCTTCCTCAAATGCCTTTTCAAAAGATCTGGGAGACTTCAGAGGGTATGTTACTTGTGTTCCTTCCACCAGACATCTTACATACAATCTGGCATTGGCCATTTTTCTTTTTTATACTTCTGGAGTGCTGGAGGATATCTCCTGTTGCTGTCCACACTAAAATGTGCAGTTATGCTGCTAATGACTGCTGAAGGTACAGATGATTGCTTTTGATGCATGCTGAAATTCATAGTGTCTGGAATTGCCGAGGACTGAGAGTGCTGATATACTGATTTGATTGTCAAAAACCACTGGCAGAAGAGCAAAAGACAATTTTCACTTTCTCAATATATATGTTCATTTTACTTCTATTTGCTTATTGACCTAGCACTTACCTTTCTCTACAAATTAGGCATGAGTTCCAGAAAGATAAAAAATAGAACAACTATGTGACAATAACTATTCAGTAATTATGGGTGATATTTTTCACCTTTATGCAAAAAATATACCTATATCCCTCCTTTCTTTCAGTAGGGACAGTGCTTTTATTCAGGTATAAGCAAATATCACTAAGTTCAAGGAAGTTGGATGTAGCCTTGGCTTAGAGATGGGAAATACCTAATTCTAGTTCTTGCCAATTACATATGAGAAGCTTGTTTCCAATTGTCTAGATATTTTTAATGTCTTACTAGATGTCTTCCTAAAGGATTTTTTGGTTTTGGTATTAAGGATTGAACCTAGAGCCTTGCACATGTTAGGTGAGCACTCTTCCCCTGAGCTACAGCTGTAGCTCGCCTAGTTTTCTTCTTAAAAAGATGAATATATGAGATCTCCGATGTGCCCCCCCTTCCTTTTCCCCTGCTTTGAAGGATGCTGTATGAGGATTTCACACTCCCACTCGCAGAGGTAGGCTTGCAATATTGAAAGGCCAAGAAAATCTCACAACTACTTAGTATTCCTACACCATCAAGACACCATTAAGAGATTACTTTCCTAAAAAAAAAATTGATGTAAAGATGCAAAATGTTACAATGTAATTATAGAAATAGTAAATTGCTGGTTACTATTATTAGTATATGATAAATAGAATCCAATAAAAATACATGTGTTATGATGCCTGTTTTGAGGTAAGACATTCATCATTTATCCTTTAAACTAGATACTATTATGCTCCATCAAAGATAAACAAAGCCAGGCATTAATTAAGTTGGTAAAAACTGATTTTTATTCAACAACTACTGACAGTATGGTAAATAATAGACTCCATTCTGAATTTATAGGGAGAATGAAAGAGTGGGAAGTAGGAGGTTGCAAGGGCTGAGTAGAGCCAGAGAAAACAAAAATTACAAAGATTTTGTCAGTGTAAATGTAATTAGGCCAGATGTATCTCCTAGCTGGCAATTATTGAAGACTAGATGCTATCCTCCTACAGAGAGTGGAAGATGAGTCCCCATCCTTTCTGATGATTATATTTCAAAGAAAGGACTTTTAGGTGCTTGAGAAAGACACCCCTGACTTGTAGGAAATACATATACATTTCAAAGGAACTGAATAAGATTCACAGTTTTAAATACTTTTAGAAAATGCTTTAAGAATTGTAAGTCCATTTTAGTAAATGTTTTAAGAAGGGTGGGGTCAGGAGATATTATTCATCAGTTGTTGAGTAGAACAAATTCTTTTTATAGTCTTGAGTTTTTTCCAGAAAAGAACTCAAAAGAGGACAGGGTCATTCCAGGGATTTAGTCTTGGCCTTCTAGAAACCCTATTAAAGTTTGGTTAAATATGTTAGTCCAAGGGTTTGGAGGGAGTCTATACTGAGAGTTCTTTCAGTTCTCAACTCACATTTGAAGAAATGCTGATATGGAGGGTGGGGAGAATTCTAACCTCATTGAATAACAGCCACTACAATTTCAGAGTTCCAATACTTCTAAAATTTCTCCATAGTACCTTCTCGGTATTGATTAATTTCCTCTTGTATACATGTTTTTGGTTCATTTAAAACAAATTTAATTTATATTTGTTTGCAAACACCAAGGCAAGAACATATATTGGTATGTGTGTTAACTTTATTGTATTGATCAATGTTATTCCACTTTTGATGACTTACAAAAGCAAAGGTTTATTTCAGATAAACCTATTTGTGAGATTATCTTATCTGTGAGATTACAATCTGTAGAAAATAAATAAAAGTAATAAGACAAGAGAAAATGATAACCTCAACTTTTAAAATATTTTTTCATTAAGATTTTTCAGCTTAGTTTGGCAGCCAGATTTTTTTTTGCACAAAAAAATTCAATGTGTTTAAAGCAAAATATTATATTATATGTATTTTTTCATCCATTTTATGGTAATACCACCTGGGAAAAAATGTCAATATATCAATTTTTCATTTCCCCAGAAACTCAGATAGTAATACTAGTAATATAAGCTAACTTTTTATTCTGATATATCAGAAATATTAAACAATGTAATTGCATAAATGTTCTTTGTATTGATGATGTGTGTATGATAGGAATGTGTTTGTCTACTGGTGAAGTTTTCTTGAAATTTCTTAAGTCAGAATTGCTGAAATAAAATAAGATTTTTTAATTTTTTAATTTTATTTGTTCTAACTAGTTGTACATGACAGTTGAATGCATTTGTACATTTTGATTTTACATTTTGACAGATCAGACATAAATAGAGTGTAATCTCTCATTTTTCTGATTTTACATACTGCAGGATCACATCAGTCATGCAGTCATATATGCACATTAGATAATGTCTGTTTCACTCTACTATTATTCCTTCCCTTATACTCCTTACCCTCCCATCACTCCCTTCTACCTAATATAAAGCAACTTTATTCTTCTCTATCCACCCCCCTTATTGTGAATTAGCTCCCGAATATTAGAGAAACTATTTTGGTCTTTGGTTTTTTGGGTTTGGCTTATTTCACTTAGCATGATATTCTCTAACTCCATGTTCATTCTTCTTTAAAGCTAATATTCCATCGTGTGTGTGTGTGTGTGTGTGTGTGTGTGTGTGTATCACATTTTTTTATCCATTCTTCTGTTGAAGAGCATGTAGGTTGGTTCCATAGTTTAGCTATTGTGAATTGAGATGCTATAAACATTGATGTGGTTGCGTCACTGTAGTATGCTGATTTTAAGTCCTTTGGGTATAAACTGAGGAGTGAGATAACTAGAGGAAATTGAGATTATTATTCAGAGATCAACAGCTGTGTTACAAAAGGAAGTCAAGGAATAAGACAAGACCCTAATTTTTTTTTTTTTTTTCTTTTTGCGGTACTGGGGATTGAACTCAGGGCCTTGTGCTTGTAAAGCAAGCACTCTACCAACTGAGCTATATCCCCAGCCCACAAGACCCTAATTTAAAGCAACAGCAAACTACAAATAAATTGCAGAAAGATCAGTAGAGTAGAGGGAATGGAACAGGGGAAGGTAGGGAGAGGCGGTAAGAGCCAGGGACTGAATTAGAGCAAATTATATTCCATGCTTTTGTGATTATGTCAAAACGTATTCTAATGTTACATATAACTAAAAGAATCAAGGAAAAAGAGGTTAAAAAAAGCATGAATTGAGAGAATGAAGATTTTGTAAGTGGTATTCTGTGTCACTTAAATGGCCAAGCAATCTAGTATGTTAAATTTGCAAAAACTCATAGGTAAGCCACAATGACCTATGGGTCTCCCTAGTGGCTTAATCCTCATCTTAGCAAGCAGAATTATTTTTCTACCTCTACTGCACCCTCATAAGACTTTCTGTCAACAGAAAAAAGTATCTTTCCCCCATCATTTTTAAGTTCATGACTGAGGGCCCTAAAAGAAATAACAAAACACAGTTGATAAAAGCACAATTAGACCAGTGGGATTTCATCAAGCTAAAAAGATTCTATATAGCTAAGAAAGGAATTAATAGAGTGATGAGACAGCCCACATAAAGGAGAACACATTTTTAAGTCATAATCACATAATGGGCTAATATCTAAAATATACAAGGAATATAAATTGCCCAAACCAGGAAAAAATATTCCTAATTAAGTGATCAAAGAACATAAATGGCCATTCCACACATTAAAAAAAAATACATGCAAATGATCAACAAGTACATTTAAAAACGTTCAACATCTCCAATCAATGCAATTAGAACCACAATGAGATATTATCTGCATGTTAGATTGGCTATTATTGAAAAATGGAATGAGTCTTAGAGAAGATACAAAAAAATGGAACACTTAAACGGTTTATGATATTACAAATTAGTACATTCATTCAGAAAACAGTATAGATGGTTCTCAAATAACTAAAAATGGAATCCCCATAAAACCCAGCAATCCCACTATTGGGTATAAAAGCTAAAGAAGTTGAAATCGTCATAGAAAGATGGCACAGTAGAGAAGGTTACTTTGCAAGCTGCTCTGTGGTGTGAGACCAAAAACAGATAAGTAGATTCTCAGTGAGGTGGCAACATGGTGTGTTTTAGTATGGAGAAATCAGAGATCAAGGACACTGCCAGACTGATCCAAAGGGTGAGCTATACTACACCTGGCATCGTAAAGTTGCCACATATCTCCTGGTTGTGTGTGAAGAGTGGAAGCAGGAGCCATATTCTGGCCATGCTACAGCAGCCTGCAGCTGTGGGAGCAAGTGCAGGAACTCACACTTTAGTAATCCAAGTTGAGTCTGAAAACCAGAACTTGTAAATAAATGCCTACCACATGATTCAGAGTGTGTCTATGAGACCAGAAGGAATTCAGCTGTGGAAAGTATTCTACCAGGGGAATATGGGCCATTATGATACAGGAGATCCTGAGTCCCCCTCCCCCTTTAAGTATGGCTCCCTGCGAGATCAGCTGGGGTGAATCATGAGTTCCATCAGACGAGTGGGAGTGAGTGTGTGCTTGGGAACTGAGCCTAGGGGGCTGGGAAGGATGGGATCCATGGGTGGCAGAGGAGGCAAAGGATTAGCTTCTCTGCCACATGAGTGGAACCCAGGGGAGACTCCTGGGGTGCAGTGTCCCAGCATGGATCAGCAGGTGCTGGGTTCTGGAGATGCACTCATCTAAAATGTTCAGACAAGTCAACATTCAGTGAACCACCTGGGGCCTACATAGACATAATCCCTGCCTTCAGGAGCTCCGCCTAGAGGAACTCCTCACACAGAACACTACAGCAACCCTGTGGCTGCTACAATTGTGTGTGGTACATACCTCAAGAGAAAATGGAAAAAAAGACGTTTGGGAACAGACAATGAAAATATATTCTCATTGAAATTTTTTGACAAATTGCAGTGAAACAATTCCTTAATTTTCCATCAGGAACATTTTTCAATTCTTATTTTTATTTATTTATTTTTTCTCTCTTCTTTCTCTTACTCTTATTTTGATTGTGTGTTGAATGGTTCATGGACATTTATACAACATATACATATGTGTCTCACTTATCTCTAGCATTTTTTAAGACAATTATTTTTATTACTTTTGATTAGTGGATCTTAGTTTTGTTTTGTACTGTCTTTCACCCATATATGTCTCTTCATTCTTTTTCTCCCTTTTCTTTTGGTAACAGCAAATTCTATTGTTCTCTCTTTAACCCTTCCCTATGTAAATGTGCTGAATGATTTCCACTTCTCCTTTCTCACATCCTCCCTCAAAATTATCACATATTACATCTCTTCTGCATTCTCCCTGTTCACCTTTTGAAATATCAAACCGTTTTGCAAAGTTACTGTTTTTACTGCTGGCAATTGCATATCATACCATTTCTGTTTATTGTGCCAATTAACATTGTGGATGTCACAATAGGAACTAAGTTATTTAAGGCTGTTTATTGTTTCCAATGATTATTGTTATCTTATTCCCCACCAAACCATGAGGTACTAGAAACGTTCAGGGACATGACAGGTTCATAGGGTAGAAAATCTGCCATCTCATATTCAAACTGTTAGATTGGTAGACACAAAAACAACACGAAAAAGCAAGGATACAAACCATCCCAAACAAACCAAAATATATCAGTAACAAAATCCATTAATAGCACAATGAAAAAAATGTCAGAGATGGAGGTTAGAAGATTCATAGTTCAACTGATCTGTGAAGTAATGGACAATAGAAGGAGTGAAGTCAGAGAGAAAATAAAGGAAGTGAAAGATCATTCAATAAAGAGATTCTGAAGAACAAACAAGTGGTAATCTCTGAAATGAAGGAATCAATAAACCAAATTAAAAATTCAATGGAAAGCATCACAAATCAACTAGACCACCTGGAAGATAGAGTTACAGGCAAAGAAGACAAAATATATAATCTTGAAAATAAAGTTGACAATGCTGAAAGAAGGTGAAAGACTATGAACAGAATTTTCAAGAAATATGAGATAACATGAAAAGGCCAAATATAAGATTTATCAGGATAGATGAAGGCTCAAATATATAAACTAAAGTAATACACAATCTTTTCAATGAAATAATATCATAAAATTTCCCAAACCTTAAGAATGAAATGGAAAATTAAATATGGGAGGCTTATGGAACCCCAAATGTACAAAATTACAACAGACCCACAATAAGGCACATTATTATGAAAGTGCCGAACATACTAAAAATGGATTGAAGTTTAAACATTGACAGAGAAAAACCACAAGTTGCATTTCAAGAGAAACCAATTCAAATCTCAGACTTGATTCAATCTTGAAATCAGAATCAAATCTGATTTCTCAACCCAGACCATAAAAACTAGGAGATGTTGGAAAAATACATACCAGGCTCTGAAACAAAATTAATGCCAACCAAGAACACTATAACCAGCCAAATTAAGTTTCAGAATTGACTATGAAATAAAAACCTTGGGCTGGGGTTGTGGCTCAGTGATAGAGCACTTGCCTAGCATGTGTGAGGCACTGGGTTCGATTCTCAGCACCACATATAAATAAATGAATAAAATAAAGGTCCATCGACATCTAAAAAAAAGAAAAAAAAAAGAAAACCTTCTATGATAAACAAAAGTTAAAAGAGTTCACAACTAGAAGGACTGCACTACCAAACATACTCAATAAAATATTTCATGAGGAAGAAAATAAAAATAAAATTTTAAACCAGAAAAGGGAGGGACTACACTAGCATCAAAGGATAAATGAATTCAAATTAAAACCCCAAAATAAATACAAATGACAGGGAATAAAAATAATTTCTTAAAAATAGCATTGAATGTAAATGACTTAAATTCACCAAGCAAAAGATATAGACTTGCAGACTGGATTTGGAAACAGGACCCAACAATATATTGTCTTCAAGAAACTCACCTCATAGCCAGAGATACCAACAGACTGAAGGTAAAAGGATGGGAAAAAAACAGATCATTCCCATGCATATCATAAACAAGCAGGGGTTTCTGTCCTCATATCAGATAAAGTGGACTTCAAGTCAAAGATAATCAGAAAGAACGAAGAAGTTCATTTCAGATTGCTAAAGAAAATTATACAACAAGAAATAACAATTGTAAATAATTATGCCCCCAAACAATGTAGCATCTATGTACATCAGACAAACCCTTCTCAATTTCAAGAATCTAATAGACCTCAACACAATATTACTGGATGACTTTAACATGCCTCTCTCATCACTGGATATATCTTCCAAACAAAAACTAGATAAAGAAACTATAGAACTAAAATTACAATTAATAATTTAGACTTAACAGAAGTGTAAAGAATATTTTATCCATTAGTAACTGAATAAACTTTCTTCTCAGCAGCACCTGGATCATTTTCTAAAATAGACCATATCTTCAGGCACAAACCAACTCTTAACAAATACAATAAAATAGAGATAATACTTGCATTTGCTCAAAAAAGTGGAACAAGACTTGAATGACCTCTTTCACCACTTCTATATAATATAGTCCTTAAAACTCTTGCCAAAGCAATTAAGCAAAAGTAAGAAATTAAAGGTATATGAATAGGAAAACAAGAGTTCAAACTATCTCTGTTTGGTGATGACACGGTTCTATAGTGAGAAGATACCAAAAACTCCACAATAAAACTTCTAGAACTCATAAATGAATTGAGCAAAATAGCAGGATACAAAATTAACACCCACAAATCAGTTGCCTTCCTATATTGCAATGATGAATGAGCTGAAAGAGAAATTAGGAAAACTATACTATTCACAATAACCTCAAAGAAAAAAGTACTTCAAAATTAATTTAACAAAAGAGGTGAAAGACCTCTACAGTGAAAACTACAGAACACCAAAGAAAGAAATTAAAGAAGATCTTATAAGATGGAAAGTTCTCCCATGTTCTTGGATAGGAGAATTAATATTGTCAAAATGGCCATACTACCAAAAGTGCTATACTGATTTAATATGATTTCTATTAAAATACAAATGACATTCATCATAGAAATAGAAAAAAACAGTCATGAAATTCATTTGGAAAAATAAAAGGCCCAGAATAGCTAAAATAATCATTAGTGATAAAAGCAAAGCAGGAGTCATCATAATACTCTTCCTTAAATTATACTACAGAGCTATAGTAACAAAACAGTATGATATTGGCACAAAAGCAGTCATGAAGACAGTGGAATAGAATAAAATACATATAAACAAATCCAATAAATACAGTTATCTGACACTAGACAAAGGCAACAAAAACATACTTTGGGGAAAAGATAGCATCTTCAACAAATGGTGCATACTACATTCTATATGTAGTAGAATGAAATTTAGCCCCTATTTCTCACTCAGTGTAAAACTCAACTCAAAGTGAATCAAAGACCTAGGTATTAAACCACAGATCATGCACCTATTAAAAGAAAAGGTAGGCCCTACAGTTCAACATGTCATATTAGAAACTGATTCCCTCACCAAGACTCATAAAGCTCATGAAGGAAAATCAAAAATTAATAAATGGTATGGTATCAAATTAATAAAAACTTCACAGCAAAGGAAACAATCAAGATCATTAAGAGAAAGCCTATAGAATGGGAGAAAATCTTTGCCACTTCCACCTCAGATAAAATGTTAGTTCTCAGGATAAACACAATCTCAAAAAACTTAACACCACAAAAACCAATAACTCAATCAACAAACGGGCAAAGGAACTAATCAGACATTTCACAAAAGAAGAAATACAAATGAACAAATACACACACACACACACACACATATATATATATATAATGTTCACATATCCAACATTTAGAGAAATGCAAATTAAAAGTACACTGAGCACAACCATAGAAATGAAAAGTTGTACCCCATTTGTGTACAATGAATCAAAATGAAGTCCATTAAAAATTTTAAAAATTAAAAAACTTTAAAAAAAGCACACTGAGATTTAATCTCACTCCAATTAGAATGGCAATTACCAAGAATACAAGCAACTGTAAATTTTGATGAGGATATCAGGAAATGGGTACACTCATACATTATTGGTAGGACTGCAAATTGGTACTACCACTCTGAAAGCTGTGTAGAGATTCCTCCCAAAACTCAGAGTGGAACCACCACTTCACCCAGTTATCTCACTCCTCAGTTTATAAAGGAGCTAAAGTAAGCATAGTTATACCACTGTTTACCAGTGATGAGTTCTGCTTCCTCAAATGTTGAAGTATAACATTAGAGAAGCACACCAAGGAAAGTGTATTAAGCAAGTTTAATTTAAAGGTAATAACACAGACTTCTCCCAGAAGGGAGAAGGGGGACCATGGCTGATGTTCTAGAGTCACCCAGAAGTGAGCACATCCTACATCTTTTATAGATTAGGGTCTTCTAACAAAGAAAACAGAACAACTGTTTTCTAACCCCTTATCTCTCCTTCCTGCCTATGTGATTAGGCCCAGGAGTTGCAGGTGACATAGCAAAAAAGGTGATAAGCAAATGGCAGGGGGAAGGGCCAAAAAGAGAGGCCCAGGGAGCATTAATTAGCAACACCCGGCCTGGAGCTTTTTGGGAGGGGCAGTTAGGCAGGTAACCTTGGTGATCAAAAGGGCTCTGGAGACCCTGACATTCCAATCCAGGGCTCTGGAGACCCTGACATTCCAATCTCCTAGGGGCAGTCTCCAACTTCCCTGACTCTGATGACCTCCATTCCTCTATTTAACCAGATTTCCTATTCTACACTAACTGCCTGTCCCCAATTCTGGCTTCAGTAGTACAGTGATGCAGCCACATCAATGTTTATAGCAGCTCAATTCACAATAACTCCTCTATGGAACCAACCTCAATGCCCATCAACAGATGAATGGATAAATAATATTAGCCATAAAGATGAATGACTTTGTGACATTTATCAGTGAATAGATGGATCTGGCTACTATCATGCTAAGTGAAATAAGCCAATCCCAAACAAGCAAAGGGCTAATATTCTGTCTGATATGTTAATGCTAACCCCACAATAATTAGGAGAGGGGAAGAACAGAAATTCAGTAGATTAGACAAAGAAGAATAAAGGGAAAGGAAGAGGTTAGGAATAGTAAGGACAGAGGAATAAATCTGACTTAATTTTCTTGTGTACATATAAGAATACTCCATAGTGAATTTCAATATCATTTACCTTCACAAGACTGTGATCTTAATTAGAATATGATCTATTCCATACTTGTATAAATATATCAAATATATTCTACCACTCATATATAACTAAAAAGACTAAATATAAAAGAATTTGAAATCAGCATGCCAAACAGGTGTCTCCACTTCCATGTTTGTTGCAATTTTGTTCACCATAACTAAAACATGGCAAGTATACATAAGTGTGAGAAAGAAATAAAATATGTGACCTTTATACATACAATAGAATATTATTGTCTTAAAAAACCAAGAAATTCCATCATTTGCTTCTACGTGGATGAACTTAGAGAACATTATGTTAAGCGAAAAGTTAAGCACACAGAAATACATTATTTCATTTATATATGAAATCCAAAGCAGTCAATCTCACAGGGATAGATTAGAATGGTTTGTTCGTAGTGATGTAGGAGGGAGATGGATGGGATAAGCAGCTATAAATGAATTGTTAGATTGGAATAATTATATATACTATTTTATTGCAAAGCAATAGTTAATAATGATGCAACATTTTTAAAAAATAACTAAAAGGATTTTAAATTTCATCACAGACAAATTAAATATGAGCTGATAAATATAATAATCAGATTTATTCAATCATCCATAATACAAAAAAATCACATTGTTTCCCATAAACATATACAATTTATATTGACCAATTAAAAACAATATCAAACTTCAAAAAAATCACTAAGAATGGCATCCAAGCATGGAAAAGACAAACTGACTTGAATTCTGGATGTTAAAATAGTCCCTGAAAGGGAAATGAAGTTTACTTTTCTATCTAAACTAAGGAGCTGATAATTGATTACCATATTTAAGTTCATTGGGAAGGTGGGGAAGAACAGCAATTTAATAAACACAGTTCCCATGTAGTAATACCGCATACCATAAATATTGCATGGTTTACTAATATAGTTGTATGTTTGGTCAATACGGCCTCAAGCACTGGTCAAGGCAGATGCAGCAAAATAAATGTCATCAGTACTTGCAAAGATGATGATGGAAAAGCAAATTTGAAAGAGATTATTCAACATGTGATATGGGGATAATGATGTTGAGATGGAAATTCATAATGTAATATAATCTATGTATAGAGGGGTTATGACATAAAAGTATTAACATTAGTAGTGTGTGCATCTTTATATTGTGTTGTTTTTAATACTGTCACTCAAAGTTGGTACAAAGGCATTCTTGGCCCTTAAAATAATTTCCAACTGGAGACAGAGTATACACACGAGATTAAGTGAATGAGAAAATATATGGAAAAATTTTTAGAAAACCTAATACAAAGCCTGAAAATGGTAGTTTCTTAATGCTTTTTCCACACCTAATTCACTCTGGTTTATACATAATAGCAAGGAGAAGTACATAAAAAGGTGAAATGTACTCCAAAATCCATGGCTCCCTCATAATCACAATTTCCTCTTCTGGTCATATTTTTGTACCATTTCCAGACTTTTTTACCACCACGATGGCTCAGCCAAACTCCAGCACTACAACAGAGAAGACAGATTCTGACACTACCACCCAGCTACTGTTGCAATTACTGATGTTATTTTAGCAAATCAATTAGTTTGTTATGCTTTTTGCTTTCCACCCCATAAATTGTTTTAGAAACTCCCAGCAAATCATCAACTTGGAATTTATTTTTTTCCAGTTTATATTTTTAAACACAAAGGCTGTTGGAGATTGTAGGGAACTTTCATTAGATGGAAACTATAGAGACAATGACAGTTCATTAGCCTGTAAGTTGTATTCAGGTAGTGTGATACAGATAGTTTGATTTCTCCCTTAAAAGAATTAGTGCTAATTGTTCAAAGATGGGTGTTATGGTTTGGATCTGGAATGCCTTCCAAATAATTTATGTGTTAAAGTCTTGGTCCCCAATGCACCTAGGTTCAGAGGTGGGGTTTTTGAGAAATGATGGATAATGATTGGACTACTGGGAGATGGTGGAAACTGTAGGTCAGTGGGCACACTTGGAAAAAGTAAATCAATGGGAGCATGATTGTGGGGACTTTATTTGTCCCTGTTACCCTCCTTTGCTTCCCCTGCCATGATCTGAGAAGTTGTCTTCCACCATGCCCTTCCACTATGATATTCTGCATCACCTCAGGCCCAAGAAAAGGAGCTAACCAACTGAACATGGAATGTAACATCTGAAATCACGAATCAAAACCAATCATTTCTCTTTAAGTAGTTTATGTCAGGTATATTGTTCATTATGAGAAAAATCTATCACAATGGGGTAGATGTGAACAGTGACATCTGAAATTTAGTTCTTCACTGAAATATAGTCAGAGGTATCATTTCTCAGAAGAATATTTTCTCAAAGGAATAGTTTGCTACACAAAGAATCCATGAAGCTGCCTTATTGAGTAATATCATCTAAATAGTTTCCATTTGGTAGAGGCATTTTTACATGTATATTTTTATGGCGGTCTTTTGACAAATGAGGCCTTTTATTTTTTCATGCTGCTTTTAATTCTTTCAGATAAATACAAAGGAGTGGGATAGCTGAGTCATATGATTGTTCCATTCCTAGCTCTTGGAGGAATCTCCATACTGTTTTCTAAAATGGTTGTACTAATTTACTGTCCCTTCAACAATGTACAAGTGTATATATCCCCCCAATCCTTGCCAGCATTTATTACTGTTTGAATTGTTGATGATTGCTATTATAACTGGAAAGAGGTGAAATCTCAATTTAGTTTTGATTCCCCTAGCTGCTAGAGATGTTGCACATTTTTCATGTATTTTTTTGCAATTTGTATTCTTTTCAGAAGTGTCTCCTTAGTTTTTTAGTTATTTTGCCCATTTATTGATCATGTTTTTGTTGTTAAGGTTTTTTTTTTTTTTTGAAGGGTATTTACCAGGGATTGAACTCAGGGGCCCTTGACCATTGATCCACATACCCAGCCCTATTTTGTACTTTATTTAGAGACAGATTAGAGACAGGGTCTCACTGAGTTGCTTAGTGCTTCACTTTTGCTGAGGTTGGCTTTGAACTCGCCTTTGGAATATTAATCCCTTGTCAGAGAAGTAGCAAGTAGATATTTTCTCCCATTTTGTAGATGCTCTCTTCACACTCTTGTTTCCTTTGCTGTGGAGAAGCTTTTCAATTTGATGTGCTCCCATATATTGATCCTTGGTTGTATTTCTTGCACTTTATGGATTTTGTTAAGGAAGTTGGTGTCTCTGACAATATGCTGAAGTGTTGACCATAAGATTTCGTCAAGCAGTTGCAAAGATTCTAGTCTAAATCCTAGGTCTTTGATGCACTTTGAGTTGACTTTTGAGCAGGGTTTTCAATAAGGGTATACTTTCATTTTCTACATATAGCTATCCATTTTTCCCAATACCATTTGTTTAAAAGGCTATCTTTTCTCAATGTATGTTCTTGGCATCTTAGTCAAATATCAGATGACAATATTTATGTGGATTTGTCTCTGTGTCTCCTATTCTATTCCACTGGTCTATGTGTCTGTTTTTCTTCCAGTACCATACAGGTTTTGCTACCATAGCCCTGCAGAATAAGGAGGTGAGGTATTGTGTTGCCTCCAGCTTCTCTCTTGTTGCTCAATTGCTTTGACTATTTTGGGTCTTTTATTCTTCTGATAGTATGTTGGGACTGCTTTTTCTCTGGTCTGTGAAGAATGTCATTGGCATTTTGATGGGAATTTCATTAAATCTGTATAGTGCATTTGGTAGCACTACCAAACTATTAATTTTGCCTATTTAAGAACATGGGAGGTCTTTCCACCTTCTAAGGTCTTCTTCAATTTTGAGTGTTTTAGAGTTATCATTATAGAGGTCTTTCACCTATTTTGTTTTGATTTATTCCCAAGTATTTATTAAGTCTTACATTTTTTGAGGTTATTGTGAATGAGGCAGTTTTCTGGATTTCTTTTTCAACAGACATATTATTAGAGCAGAGGAAAGTGATTGATTTATTTATGTTGACCTTATAACCTTCTACATTACTGAATTTGTTCATCAACTCTAGAAATCTCATGATGGACTATTTTGTTTCTCAAAGAAGATTAATTCACCAGAAAACCTATATAATTTGACTTCTTATCCTATCTGTGTCCCCTTAATTTCCATCCCTTGTCTGATTGCTCTAACTAGAGTTTCAAGAACTATGTTAAAAGTGGTGAGAGTGGATATCTTTATTTTATTTTTCCTGACTTAGAGAAAATGCTTTCAGATTTTTCTCCATTCTGTATAATGTTGATTTTGGGGGTTGTTACATCTAGCCTTTACAATGTGGAGGTAAATTAATTCTATCCCTTGCTTCTACAGTGTTTTTAACATGAATGGGTGCTGGATTTTATTAAAGGCTTTTTATGCATCTACTGAGATGATCTTTTGATTTTTGTCTTTAATTCTATTTATGGGGTGAATTACACTTATTGATTTGTGTATGTTCAACCAACCATGCAACACTGGGATAAAACACACTAAATTATAGTGTATTATCTTCTTACTGTGTTTTTGAATGTGATTTTCCAATATTTTAATAAGAATTTTTGCATTTATGTTCAACAGGAATATTGTTTTGCAGTTTTGTTTTTCCTTAAAGTGTCTGTCTGGTTTTAGTATCTTGGAGATACTAGCTTCATAGAATGAATTTAACTGTGCTCCCTTCTTTTCGATTTAATTGAATAATTTGAGAATGACAGACATTAGCTTTTGGGGGTTTTTTGAAAAAGAAGTTGCAAGTTTTAATCAATCAGTATACCAATGTGAATATTACAGAACTCATGCTTGTACTTGGGAAACTATTTAAAATTATTTTTAGTAACATGGAAATTATCCTTGTTAACAGATGTAATAGAAAATGTAGAATTGTGTGCATTACTGTTAGTTTTTTAAGCATATTAACTAAGAATGACTTCTGCCATCCCTGCAACTTTTTGTGCAGCTAGAAATGGAAAATACAGTTTTTATTATTCTAGGAAGGCAAAAAAACATACATTTGAGTGCTGAATGTGGTAATGCCAGTGGAGAGCTCCAAAATCTGCCTTTGTTTCCTCCCATCATGCTCCAATGATTAGCAATAAGACTTTGCAATATGGTGACTTATTTAACATTAGGTAGTCACTGTAGGAAAATAAAGATTTTGCTTGACTTAATATGCCTACTGTTACCATTTAAGTTAAAAAATAAACCTATTCTATATAAGAATACTGAACTAAAAATAATGTGAAAATAGATTTATTGGGGACTAGGAAGATTGATTTCCATCTCTACTGATCATGAAGAATGGGCTCTGTCCTCACCTTAAGCTGTGTTCACAAATAAAGTGGAAACCCTTCAAGTGATTTAAGTATTTGCTTCTTTTTTATTTATTTATATATGTATATATACATACATATATATGTGTGTGTGTATATATATATATATATATATGTATATATAACAGTAGAATGTATTTTGACATACATACACAAGAATGAGATCCTAATTAAGGATCTCATTAAGTTAAGTATTTGCTTCTTGAACAATGTAGTACAGTGAAATCTTCTTTAGTGTGTAGACATCTCCCATTCTCTCTGCTGTGCCCTTACTCCAAAGTCAACATTTCCTCCATGCAATCAGTTCACTTACAGGTTGAGAAGCAGAGCACATTTTGTGTACTGTATTTGCTTACTGTGTTTCTCTTTCCCTTTCTGTGTCCCTTTACTTTGTGGTGACAAAGCACCACTGACCCTGCCAGATTCAGGTGTATTTCTTTATATCCTCATTAATTATAAAATATCTCTGAGGTTCTCATAATGTCTGACAAGTAATAATTACATATATATATACATATATATATATATATATATATGTATGTATTTAGAGAGAGAGAGGCTGTATTCAATTCCTAACAGCAGAGCAAATGGAAAGTATCTCCTTTCTCTTCTCTATCATCTTGCCAATCTTCCTGGGCAGAAGTCATTTCTGGCTCAAATATAGATGTTCTGCAATAGACCATAGGATGTAACAATTTTGTTCTGTAAGTGAAGCAGGAGGCAGAAAAAAATGTCAAATATTTTAAGACATATTTTAAATAATATAAACCTCAACAAAAGTGTGTGTGTGTGTGTGTGTGTGTGTGTGAGTGTGTGATGGTGATGAACACTGCTACTTATATTGTTATAGCAACAGAAAGCAGATTAAAGTGTTGGTGCTCCCCAGGGAGATTCTCCAGCGCCATCACTATCAGGAGAGTCAGCCCCACCCTAATTCCAAGTCCCCTCCCTATAGCCCACCCCAATCCCTTCCCCTCCCTATACCCCCACCCTAATCCCTTCCGGCACCCTATAAAAGTTGGCAACAAAAGAACTAACCCATGATTCCCCAGGGACACCGCTTTTAGGTGTAAGGGCAGTCATGGCTGCCCAGCTAAAATAAAGCTACTTTTGGCTTTATGTGATCGGCTTGGATGATTTTATTTTCTTTGGGTACAACAATATTGTTATCTCTTTCTATTTAATTTGATAGAACATGGATAATGGTTGGTGATGTGATAGATGGTGAGAGAAATAAATTACCAAAAGTCATCCAAAGCAAATTCAGATTCATGGTATCGTTTTCAAATTACACCCCAATTTCTGTTGCCAGAATAATGTCTGGAGTTTCACTTTCCCCCTTCCATTCTTCTGTTTCTCTCTATCCTGTGTATCAAATTCCTTAAATCTGTCCACTTGACTTTCATTTTGTATTCTTTCCAATCTTTTCACATTTGTTCATGTACAAAGAATGTTGCTGTTTCTAAAGAAGATTTAGAAATATCCTGAATGGGAGCAATTTTATAGTTAACAACGTGTCTTCAGGAACAGGAATTATTTTTCTTTTATGTTTTATAGGTAGTTCTTCTTTGATTAGTTGCTTGAATAAAGTTGTGATTTCCTTCCTTATTGTGCAGAATTATATTTCTTATTTCCTTTATAACATTTACATAGTTTATTCAACAATGTCTCCTTTCAGATAAAGGTAAAATTCAGAGAGAGAAATTCCTCATTTTCCTTCACTTTCTCCTCAAGCATGACTCCAATATTACATAAATACTAATAAATTTTAGATCAAAGACTAATATTATATATATCTTACTATTTAAAGACAGTCCTTTGATTTCTTCCCTCTTTTTGCTGAGGCTAGTTGTTCATCTTTTGGTATTTTTTGGTATTATTCTTTATAATTCTTGGTTCACTCTCATAGGAAGATAGTGGGACACCTGCCAATTCAATGTTTTGTCTTATATTATTCCTACTTTAAAGGCTGTCAGACACCTTCTTCCTTATGCAGTTGTCTTTGAACCATATTTGAAATTTGGACATCTAATCTTGTTATTGACAGGCACAAGTAGGAAATGGTGTTTCAAAAGAGCTAAAAATATATTTTATTGTCAGAATAGCTTCCCTGGGACTTCAGGATATACAATGTAGGTGGGAACATTTCTAGGCACAAGGCCAATTTCAGTTTTTCCTGAAGGATAGGAAATTCAATTCCTTTTCCATACTTTGTCCTAATTTAGTCACAGAGAATAGAGGAAATATTGGGACAAATTGAGGCTTACTAGAAATATTAGGAGGAAGAGTAAGGTCTAAAAATCTGTCTTCCCTGGCCACAACCACAAAAAGAGGGGATCCTTTTCCATGCCCCATCCCCATTTACAGTTATTCTATAAGACTCCCTAGATGACTGTATGCCTGCCCTTTTGCTGATTGCCCACGACTCAGCATTGTAACATCAATAAATGTAGAGTTTGGGGAAGAGCTAAATGTTTGAAGCATAGTATAAATTATCCACAGTAAGTCTATTATTATTACTATCATTATTATTATTATTGTTATTGTACTGGGGATTGAACCAAGGGGTCTTTAAACACTAAGCAACATTGCCAGCCCTTTTTTATATTTTATTTAGCGACACAGTCTCATTGAGTTGATTAGGGCCTTGCTAAATTGCTGAGGTTGGTTTTGAACTCACAATCCTCCTGCCTTAGCCACCCAAGCCACTGAGATTACAGGTGTGTGACACCACACCCAGCTCTATTATTGCATTTTAACAAATCAATCTCAGGTTCAAATCCTGTTTAGTTAAACCAGGGCCTTGGAATGGGTGAAAAGGAGAAAAAAGATACAAATAATTAGAGTCTTGGAAGAGGATAAGTCTGCTTTTGTGGGTAAAGTCTTTCAGATTCAGTGGTTATCTTTTTCTTTTTTAAAAGACTTCTTTAGCTGTCAATCAATGGACCTTTATTTTATTTATTTACTATGTGATGCTGAGAATCAAACCCAGTGCCTCACACATGCTAGGCAAACACTCTACCATTGAGCCACAACCCCAGCCCAGTGTTCTCTTTATCTCCAAAATAAAAGACAAATGTCTTGGATTAACATACAGGAATTTTTATGATCTGGCCTCAGCTAAGTTCCCCAATCTCATTGCTCACCACTCAATCACTCTACTCTAATTTCCAGTCTTTCACAAATACTAGAATATGCCATGCTGCATCACACCTTTCCACAGGATTGTAGCACTATGTTAGCTTTTCTAACATTGTGTTAGTTGGGCTCATGATTCCAGAGCTTGGGTCCATGGCTGACTGGTTTCATTACTCTGGGCCTGAAGTGAGCATCAGAGTGGAGTGACATAGCAGAATAAAGTTTCCAGGGTACAACCCCAATGAACCACCTCCTCCAGCCATGCCCCAACTTCCTATAGTTACTGTCCAGTTTGTATATTCAAATTAAGATGGATTAATAGTTAACATTCATAATCTAATCAATTCACCTCTTAATAGTTCCACATGAATAAAGGACCTTTCTGAGGATACCTTATATACAAATCTTAATGTACGCTGTCAATAATATCTTTGTGGTCCCATACAATTACTTTCATCTCTTTACATTCTACTCATCTTCTAAAATTTGTTTCACATATCACCTTATCTAGAAAGACCTCTCACAATTCTGAATAATCGCCCTTCCAAGTGCTTCCATAGTAACCTCTTCAAATATCTTGTTACACATTAACCCACCCTAAAGTGTATTGTCTATTTTAAAATGCCTTATTCCATTGGACAGGTTTCATTTTGAAGAGAAAGACAGACTTGTATCTTGTGTCAATTCTAAGCCTTTACACGTAATGAGTGTTAATAAATATTAATAAATAAATACACAAGAATGTGATGTTTAATGGGAAAGATAGCATATTGAAAGATCTCATACCCTCACTGTGTCTAGAGAATTATTAAATATTTATGAGATAGTATAATATAGATAGTAAAACAAATGAAATTTTAAAAATGACATTTGTTCACTTGGGTTAACAGGATGAAATTTAGCATTTGGTGAGAAGTTAATGTTTTTTGCATTCCACTAAAGTCTGCACATTCAATTTCAGTCCCTTTTAACTTTTTTTTTTGTATTGAAGATTGATTCCAGGACATTATGCATGCTAGGCAAGAGCCCTTCCACTGAAATATACTCCCAACTCCTAATTTCACTTTGGAAAAATCATTTGAAATGCAATGTCAAATAGTCATCTCTCAATAATATTATTGTTTAGATTACCAACTCATCTCACAAATTTCAAACCCCTTGAGAGTAAACATTAAATCTCTGACATTGCATCTGTTATATTGTAAAACCCATGAGGGTAATCATTAATTCTAACATAGTGCCTGGTACAATTATTGAATGAGTAGAAAATACAATGATTAATAAATTACCACTTATTAAGAGAATTCCTAGGTACTAAGCATTTTCTGGGTGATTTCTTTTGATTACTATTATTGATCTATTTTTACAGATGAGTAGCTGAGAAGTACCAAATACGAATATCTTCTCTCAAGTCAAACAGATGTTGTGGTTTTTTCCCATGCACTTTGGCTCTAGAATTTCTATAGAAGAGCATTGGCTCTGGATCCAGGTAAAATTACTGCCTTCCATTATCCCTTTATGACCTAGCTGAATATCTTCACTAGTCTAAGCTTATACTGCTTCCAAGAGCCAGTTGAATTCCTTCCATGCCCTACTCTTCCTTATCTTTGAGGACAGGATGTCTGAAGGCCAGAAGTCCCTTTTCAATTGAACTAGCAGAAAAAAATAGGTTCCAAGATGGCTGCCAGATGATGGCCAGACAATCTCTAACTTCATTTTAATTCCATTTATATGTTAATTGGTGTACCCCCAGCATCATGGAAGTTGACAATTTCCATGAATATGACAGAAAAGAATGACAAAAGGAGAAAAGTGTTGGCACCCAAATTCCCAGAAAAATCTCTACTTATTCCCAGAAAATACATGAGTATTCTTTTCCTTTATTAGTCTATCTCTATTCATCGTCTATTTTATCCTATATCTATGATATTTTGAAAGACCCTCAGTCCCCCTGTCCAAGGAAGATCACGCGAAGACACTGCTGGCTGCAAAAACACGAGGTGTTTATTGGTACACAGGCGCCTGCGGGTGCACAGCGAGACCTCAGCCGGAGCTTCGGTGAACTGGCACACCGGGCTTTGGGGTACAGGGTTTTTATAGGGTAAAGGGGCAGGTTTCGCGCGCGCAGTAAGCAACAGGTTTCTTATTGGATATTTTGAATACAGCACATAGGTTTACATTTTAACTCCCGGAACAACCACGATTTTTGCTAGGACAAGGTGACCTATACTTTTTCAATTGTCCTGTGGTCTCTTAACCTGTTTATCAGTTTAAGTTTATCAACCTCCGAGCGGCTCCCGAAACCAGTTCCTAAAACCAGTTCCCGAGACCAGATCCCGAAACCTCCCTAGGGGGGTTGGGGTTGGGTAGAGTGACCTATGTCATGGGTTTGTAGTTCCCGGAATTTGTTCCCTTCCTATGGGGGGGGTGGACATAGAGTTGGGGTCTTTCAATTTTATTTTTAATCTATAATTTCTCTACTCCCAATGGGTCAAGAAATTTATTTGAGAGCCTTTTTCCTACTTTTTCTATTCTTTGTTTAAGAGTAAACCTTCCTTTAATGCTCAATTGAGGCTCAGTCTTTATATATTCTGTGATTCTGAGAGAGAAAAATGACCCAGTTTATAGTCACATTGATAATACTTTAATTGTAGGGGTGGGAATAGCTACTGCCTATTGCTAATTTCTGAGTGGTCTCATTGTTTCTATTTGGTTGTACACTAATTTACCCCAATACCTTACTTCAAATTCCCTCTGCTTGAAGTATTCAGTTTATTTTTCCTTCCTGTGCCCTGACTGGTACAAAAAAATCAAATCATTTTTTGCCCCCACTACTCAACTGAAACTTCTAAGAGACTGATTGTATAAATGGACAATTATCAGATCAGATATGACAACAAAAATCCCATGCAGAATTTAACTGGTAAGCAGTCCAGGAAGCCAAAGCACAACTTTTCACATATTGGATGATGAGAAATTTGTCAGTAACTGCCCCCTTCCCTATTTTGTCACTTCTTTCCAACCAAGATCAACCAGAGAAAGCTGGATATGCTCCTCAAATCAATTACATAAGTTCTCTCAATTCTACATAGCCTGCTTCCAGAATTTCCAGGTCAATCAACCCATAATCAGAGAAATACTGATGCCTGTCCCTGTTTTTCACTATATAGCTTCCTCACTCCTCTTCCTGGCTTTTGGTATCTTCTAAATGCAAATTATGGTGAATGACCCTGTTGTTATTTAAATATCTAAACCAATAAGTCTTTGTTCTTGTTTGTGTGTCTTTCATTTAGTAGCATACAGTTCTTTTTTAAGGTTACCAATGTCAACTACATCACCAAATCCAGCAGTTCATTTTTCAATCCTTGTATTTGATGCATCAGTACAGTTTAAAATTTCACTCTCCAACTATTTAAAATATCTTTATTTGTCCCTAGGAAGCCACACTCTCTTGGTTTTATTGATATTTAATTGGCTGTTTCATATTTTTTCTCATTATCTTTGACTGATCCATACTAGTTTCTCTAGCTTCTAGGCATTGGGCTTCCTCAGGGCTTAGTTCTCTGATCTATGCATTTGTCCTTCTGCTGCACTCTGCTTTTATTTACCCTTCCCTAGGGCACAGGAGGCTCATCTACTGGGACAATAACCAACTCCCTTGCTATCATGTATTATTAGGATTTTCTTGTTTTTAGTTAAATTCAGCCAGTTAGAAGCACAATAAGTTACCCAGAGGATGAAAAAACGTTTATTTCTCTAGGTCTTCTGTCAGTTCCTTGTGTGTTGGTTGTAGTCATCAAATAAATGTCATGGATTACACCAGGATGCTCATTCCACATGGTTGTTTGGATTCTGTTAACTGTTCCCTCAGGCCTACAGTGGTATAGGCTCCCTACCTGAATAACTTCCACTAGTTTCCCTAAACAAATCTACCTGTTCAGCATAATAAATGAAGATAGTCCAGACATTACCTACCTAAGGAGCAGCTTACTTAGTTTCTCCCTAATTATACTTATTATGCAAATAATATTTAAGTATAGTTTCACAAGGAGGAACAAGAGAATACAAGAATATCATTTAAAATTCCTTAGAGTTTTATGTATGATCTAAGGTTCATTCTTGAAAAAAGAAAATATGTATATAGATAAGGAAGAAAGCAAAATCATAGAAGCGTGCATGCTCATATCAACCCATATAAAATAATGATGCAGCCAGAACATCAAATGATGATTCCCAAAATCCAACCTCTCATTCTGCTACACTATTGTCTGAAGCATCAGTAAACATGGTGGCTTATTATCATTGTTTTCCTGTTGCTTTTCTCATTTGCTTAGGGTTTGTCTTCTTATGAATAATTTACATTTCTCAAGTATAGGAAAGAAATAAGATGAGGAAACCACCAGAGAAACTAATCAAAATTGAAATGCCATATGCTTATTAGCATTTTCAGTAAATAATGAAAGTCTGAGTTTATGGTTTGCATTAAATAGTATCTTGGACATCTCTAGTGCAATGTTTTATTTTAAGCATTCCTTTGGATTCTAGGGTGTTGGGAGCCATGAAGGACATGTCAACTAAGAGAGAAACAAAGCTTAACTCACAGGCTTAGCCTAGGAAAACAACACCTAACGCTTAAGCTGCTCCTCACTTCCTGCAGTGCAGACACAACCTGAGACCTTGGGGAGTTACCAGAGGTAATGACGGCAAATCGGACCACCACTGGGGAATGGCCCACAATAGTTCTGTGAATGTGATCAGTTCATGCCCGCTGTACCTTCATATGGGAGCTAACTTTCGTGAACCATTTATGGCCTGCTAACTTTTAAGCTGATTGGTCCCTTCCTGGCCCTCACCCTGCATAAGAGATGTGTGACTTCCTCAATAAATGAGTTCCTGCTGTGACTGTCTCCCTGATGCATCTGATTGTCCTCTGCTGGAGGGCTGGGTGCGGGTGGTCAGCCTGCCTTTGCCTTTCCCAGTACGACCTTGTCGGGACGTGCTTCCTTCCCCTTTTCATGGGTGAAGAGGGGTGAAGAGGCTAAAAAACCCAACACTAGGGCTTTTCTTTAAGTGCCTTTTGGAGATTTTTCTGTAAAAAAGAAATCAAAGCACTTTTCTAACATTGATATTGGAAGACTGAACATCTATGATTTACAAGGCTTTAATCATATAGTTATATTTAAGAAGTGTGATTTTTAGCCGTAGTTTATCTGAATAGTAAAAAGTATATGTAAGTATGTATGCTATTTAAAGAATGAACATCATCCAAACTGTGGCCTGGCCTTTGCCCTTGAATACTGAAAGTTGATCTCTAGGCCCCTTAAATGTTAAGCATAATAGGGTTTCAGGTCACAATGCAGTCTATCACTCTGATATATGATGGGAAGTTTTTGGACACATACTCTCAGTTCAAACCTCTCAAGGAACTGATAACTAAAGTTATTACCATGACCTCTAAGAGGAACTAGAGAAATAGGGTCAGTCATATGGGTAATATATAATGAATCTCTAATAAAAAATGGGCTCCAGATTTCTATGAGAGAATCTATGCATATTGTTGCACAATGTGACAAAGAGAAAGCAGTGCCATCCATCACTCAATGGAAAGAGGACACCTGTGTATTTCACATTCATATAGCTGCTGCACTCTGACATATATGTCTCTTCTTTTGGTTAATTTTAGCCTGTATTTTTTCTCCATAGCAACAACTTTCTCTATAATATCTACTGTAACAACTAGTTGTTATTAGTACAACAATTTTCAGTGAATTCCGTAAGTCCTTCTAGTTTATTATTGAACCTTGGAAACCTCTTAAAGTTATGAAACTGAAAGTGATTTTGCACTGTGTCCCCACTAACTTCATTCTTAAGTAAATCCTTTGGGGGCTCTAACTAAGGTTTTAAGTTTCTTTATCTCCATTAAGCTTTTCCAGTACCCTCATAGTACCTTAAGGGTTGCAAAAATGACAAAGGAGATTCTTCCAGTTCAGGTCATTGCATTCCTTTCCTGTTAATCCTCCCATAATATTGGAACTTAGTTGTATAAATTATAAACCTGAAAAAGCAAATCACTTTATCAATTTGTCTTCTCATATTTCTCTTATTTTTTCAAATTATCAAATTTATGTAATGACAAATGATTGAAAATATTAGCTATATTAAAAAGGAGCAAAGATTTACAATAAAGCAAAGTATAAATATCTTATACATTGTTACAATAAAATCATAAGGCCTCAAATAATGTTTATTATGGAAAATTGCCTTAGACTCTATGTTTTTTCTTTCATCTAGTATTAGGAGTACTTCTATCAGAAAACTGGCAAAGCATTAGTCTAAAGCTTAGATTTGAGCAAGTACTTCAGCAGACTCTGTCATCCCTCTTCTGTGGTCCCATCTAGTCCTACTCAGTTCTTCCCTATAATACAAAGAGAAGCAATAACATCCAAATTGACATCAGTGACAGAAGTGACTTTTGATTTTTATCATTAGTGATTAAAAATATCTTCAGAGAGAGCCTAAACAGGAGAGAAAGAAAAATTGTGAAGGCCACAGGTCAACTAAGAGATCAAGTCTCGTGACATTCTCTAGGGTACTCCAGCTCCATTGGGCTAGTTGGCTTGGGGGAGAACAAGAAAGGAAAGGAGGTACAGATACAGATAAATGTTGATTTGTTATTGTTTTTGTCATTGAGTTGCATAAATTATGCTTTTTAACCTTTGGCCTAGTGTAGCCTTGGAAACTCAGGTTATAAAAAATAACTGGCTCAAATGAAGGTTGGATAGAAATATTGCCAGTGAGAAATTGAATCACTTCATATTTTCATGAAAATATTTACTTATTCAGTAAATGACAGCTTTGAGACTTAAAAAATCTGGAATGAAAATTTTAACTTTGCAATAAGATGATGAGAATGTGTTTTTCCCTCCTGAAGTGGTTTTCACAGCTGTTGTCATTGACTTAAATCCATTTCCCTGAGTCAGAAAGATTAAAACTGTTGGCATACAACTAAACAATATTTATATTTGTGCCTTTACCAATTTCGTACATTTTGTTGTTTGACAGTTGCCATTTACTTTGACTGAATGTCATTTTCTTAATAAAAATGTTCTTACCTTTTTCGACAGATGTCAACTCTATATATTTAATGATTTTGATCAAACGCTCAAATAAGTTTTCTACTTGCTTAAAATAAACTATAATGTGAAGCCAAGTTAGTTGTGAACTTTAACATTGAATGCTATATATTTGAAGATATTTTAATGGTTTGAAGAAAAACTTTACCTATTAAGGTGAAGTAACTATGGCATTATTATTGAACTGTCAAGCTGGGCTCTGATTTAGCTTCTTTCCTTTCATTCCTTGAATTTAAATTATATTTTCCCCAGAAGAATTTCATGTGATTGAATTTTAAAGTTTTGGGTTCACGACTGATATACAGTGAAACACAACTGGTTGTGGAACTTCAGTGTAACTATAAAAGCATCAAATCCCTCTTTCCCTTTTTAAATATTTCTTCTATTATTTTCCCCAGTAGAGAAGTCATTGCTAATATTTGAGAAAGTATATGAAAAACTATTAATTTGACATATTTTGGGGGTAATTTTATAACTATAGGAGAAAGATAAGTAAACTTGGGAAATTTCATTGGAATATTGTCAAGTAGACACTATTCATACATGGTAAACAAAGTATTTGGACTAATGACTAGCTAACCATTAGAGTGGTTTTCTATTGTTATCATAGCAAATTATGCAAATTTAGTGGTTTATACAATAATCATTCATATTCCATAATCTATGGGTCATAAGTCTGATATGTATCTTCTAAGAAATAATAAATTAGCAAGCACAACTTATTTCCTTACAGGAGACTCTAGGAGAGATTCCTTGCATTATTCAGGTTGTCAGTAGAAATTATTTTTTTTAACATTTTAGAACTGATATCTTCTTTGCTTCACTGGTCATGAGTTATGGGCCATTCTTAGCTTCTAGAGGTCCCCTGCATTGCTTGGTTCATGGCTCCTTTCCTTTGTCTTCAAAGCCAGGAATGGCACTTCAGAATTTCTCCTGCCTTTTCTTGTACTGTTAACACTTGCTTTTGTCAATCTCTTTTTTTCCTTTTCTCTTCAACTTTCAAAAGCTTATGTGTTTGTATTTGGTTGGCCTATATGGTCCAAGAACAATCTCTCTATATTAAGGTCTATATTTTAATCACTTATGTGAAGTCCCTTTTGACATACAAAATAGCATGTACACAGATTCCAGAGATTAGGATATGGACATTTGTTTTGAGGGATCGTTATTCTTCTACACAATGACCAACCAATTATGGACTGTTAGGCTACAATTAGGGTAGGAAAATGTCTGAAGTTTATTTATCACATTAAGGTTCTTGAACTCTCCATTAACTCATGTCAGCTATGGAAGAACTGTAGCTTCACACTCTGGGCTACAATCTAACAGCTGAAATAAGTTTTATATCAAAACTGGGATTCAGCTTCTTCCATTATTATATTAGGGTCAGATTGGAATGAAGGTTGTTCAGGTGGAGGACATCTACATGCTTGAATTGATTTTTCTAGAAGGAAACTACAGTGTTAGAGTGTGGTTAGTACAATTGAACACCTTATTGGTATGATACATAGTTCATTATTTATGTGACATTCTTTTTATTTTCTTTGGCAATATGGAAGAATGAACCCATGGGTGATTGTCCACTGAGCTACATCCCCAACCTTTTTTATTTTACTTTATTTTATTTTATTTTATTTTATTTTATTTTATTTTATATTTTTGCAGTGCTGGGAATTGAACCCAGGGCCTTGTGCTTGACAGGCAAGCATTCTACGAACTGAGCTACATCCCCAGACTCCCTATTTATTTTTACTTTACAGCAGGTTATTGCTAAGTTGTCCATGCAGACTGGACACTGACCATCCCCCTGCTTTAGCATGCAGTGTAGCTGGGATTATTGGTATATACCACCACACTTCACTTAAGTACCTTTTTAAATTGAATTAAACAAAATCTATTTTCAAATATTAAAATGTAACACCAAAAGATAGTTTCCTCCAGGATTTCTGTGAATACAATGGTGTGGTAGGTTACATTATGGAGGAAAAAGAACTAGGGTTTCTTAATGAATAATTTTTAAAAAATATATGATTTTGAATAACAAATGTTCTCTTCTGTCCTTTACTTTCTAGCCCAATGTATTCAATGGTATCTGTATGTCCAGAAGTTGGATAGTAAGGTTAGCGATATGCTCTTTGGAAAAAAAGCATTAACGAAATACTTAATTTGTTTGAACATCCAATTATTGATGATAGAATTTTGTCAATATAATATTATTTGAAGAAATAGATATTAGAGATTGTAACTTTGCAATTAATTGAAATTGTTGTATGGCAAAGGTATTTGAGTAAACAAGGGGGAGTCTCCTAATCACACAAAAGTTCTTATTCTTGCTATATAACAAAAAATTAAATTACTTATTCAAGAAAATATGCCCTAATAGATACATTATTTGAAAAACATTAAGTACATTTCTTAACACTAGTTTTTCTGTTACAAATAATCAGTCTTTCACATCAGACTAATAAGTTAAAATGAAACACATTAGATCTCTTAAAACACCATTTACTAAAATACCCTTAAAACTAGTTTAAAAATTGAGTAATTAGCCCCATGCTGTGATAACATTACATTTGCCTGCATTGCCTTCAGCTTATGCCCAGAATCATTGCTGCTAATTTCATTAGCTGTTATATTTAAATTGGCTTCTACAGAATGCTTTATCCTTTCAATTATGTTTTAATAAAAACAGGACATTACTGTCCCTCTAGACTGGAAAGAATAGTGGTGCTGAACTAACAATGTCAATATCTTATACTTCAATCACTATGACAGGTGAAATCATAAACAGAAAAGTAACTTTTTCTGAGATAATGTATATATCACTTGTAGAAGTCTTTTTTTTTTTGTACTAGGGATTGAACTCAGGGGTACTTAACCATTGAGCTATACTCCCAGCCTTTTTTAAATTTTTCATTTTGAGACAGAATCTCCCTAAGTGGCTTTGGCCTTCACTAAATTACTGAGTCTGGCTTTGGATTTTGGATCCTCCTGCCTCATTGTAGAAGTCATTTGAAAAGATGATGGCCATGAATTCTTAGCATGACACATGAATGCAGAAGCTAATTGATTCTCCATAGAAATGTTTTTACTGTTATCACCCCTTTGGTACTGGGGGGTTGAACCCAGGGGTGCTCTACCTCTGAGCTATACCTACAACACTTAATTGTGGGACAGGGTCTCACTAAGTTACACAGGTTGTTGCACAGACTCACCTCAAACTTACCATCCTCTTTCCTCATCTCCCATGTGTTCCACTATGCTAAGCCTGTAGAAACTAATGGTTAAGTAAATTATAGCCACTTGGAAATGGAAAACCCTTAGGAGACCCTTCACATCTTATTATATCTCAAAGCAAAATTGGAGTCCCGTAAAGAACAGAGAGCTAGGCTAAAATTCTTTTGTTACTCAGGCTCAAAAAAGGAGTTGAAGAAATTTAACTGGGCCACATTTCAAACCTCAAACACTCCAATGTTAGCATTCCAAGAATTCCTAGGCTATTTGTACCCCATCACCATCATATTACCTACAGGTTAAAAAGGTTAACACGATGGTTAACAATTTCCTAAAATCAAATCATTTCTTGTTACTTAATATCCGTGTGACCTAGACAAATTACTTAAATCCACTGACCCTCAGTTTCCCTTTCAATAGCAAAAAGCAAATGTGAGTACCTACATAATAGGATGATACAAGAAATAAATGAGTCAGCTTGAGCAAAACAAGTAGCATAACCACACAACAATGATAGTTCATGTTGTTGATATTATTATAATGTTCATACTATATACTACATATCAACATAAATTGATGATATTATCCCTAAACTTTATTAGGATGATGTTTTTTGCTTCTCCTTTCCATATTCTATCAACAAGTTCAGTCCACACTAAATAGGAATGCAAATAAATTTCAAATTCTTGGAAGAGGCAGTATCAAAGAATTTGTCAATATATTCTAAAACCATCTCAATAATTAAGACATATTTGAGAAGGTGTAATTTTTTCCCGTGTTTTTATACATGCATTGTAGTTTGTAATTATGGGATTTGTCATTACATATTGGTACATGTACACAATATAACAATATAATTTGACCAATATCCTTCCCTCGCACTTAGCCTCACCTTCCCGCTTCCCATCCCATGATCTATTTCCTCAATGGATCTCCCTTTGATTCTCATGAGACCCACCTTCACCTTTTTTTCCCATTTTTTCTCTCTAGCCTCCACATATGAGAGAAAACATATGACCCTTGACATTCTGAGTTTGACTTAATTGGCTTAACATAATGTTCTCTAGTTCCATGCATTTTCCTGCAAGTGACAGAATTTCATTTTTCTTTGGGGATAAATAAAACTCCAGAAGGTATGTATATCACATTTTCTTTAGACATTAATCTATTAATGTACACCCAGGTTGATTCTATAATTTGGCTATTATAATTTGTGCTCCTATAAACATTGAGTATGCATTTATCACTGTAGTATGATGGCTTTACTTTTTCAGGATAAATATTGAGGAGTGGTCATATTGTGGTTCAATACCTAGTCTTTTGAAAAACTTCCATACTGATTTCCAAAAGTTCTTGTACTAATATACTATCCCACTAACAGTGTGAAGTGTTTCTTTTTCTCCATGTCCTCTCCAGCATTTATTATTATTTATATTCTTAATGAATGTCAACCTAACTGCTGTGAGAAAAAAATCTCAGTGTAGTTTTGATTCGTATTTTCCCAATTGCTAATGATATTGAACTTTGTTTCATTTATTAGTTGGCCATTCATATTGCTTCTTTTGAAGCAATATGTTCTGTGTCTCTTTAATTCTTTTGTCCAATTATTTATTAGGTTATTTGATTTTTTGGTGTAAAGTTTTTGAGTTCTTTACATATTTTATATATCAGTTCTCTGTCAGAAGAGTAGCTAACAAAGATTTTCTCCCATTTGGTAGGTTCTTTCTTCACATTCCTAATTGTTTCCTTTGCTGTGAAGAAGCTTTCTAATTTGATGCTGTCCCGTTTGTTAACACCTCACATTATTTCCTGAGCTTTAAGGGTCCTATTAAGAAAGTTGTTGCCTATGCCTATATGCTGGAGTGTTTTTCCTAGGTATTCTTCTACGAGTTGAATAGTTTCTGGTCTAAATCCTATGTATTTGATCCATTTATAGTTGATTTTTATGCAGGTTGAGAGATAAGGATCTAGTTTTATTCTTCTACAAATGGATAACTAGTTTTCCCAGCACAATTTGGTAAAAAAGACAGTCTTTTCTTTAATGTACTTTTTTAGCAACTTTGCTAATGATTCGTTAACTATGGATGTGCGAGTTTTTCTCTGCATCTTTTATTCTGTATCATTGGTCTATGTGTCTGTTTTTATGCCCATACTCTGCAGTTTTTGTTACTATAACTCTGCCAGATAATTTGAAATCAGGTATTGTGATGTTTCCATTGCTTTTTTAGCTTAAAATTCGTTAAGTGAAGAATGTCATTCGCATTTTGATAGGAATTGCTTTGCACATGTATATTGTTTTTGGTGATATGGCAATTTCGACAATATTAATTCTGCCTATCCAAGGACATGGGAGGTCTTTGCATCTTCTGGCATCATCTTCAATTTCTTTCTGCAATGTTCAATATTTTTAATTGTAGAGGTCCTTCATCTCCGTGCTCAGATTTATTCCTAGATATTTTTTTCAGGATAATGTGAATGGAGTTATTTTCTCTATTTCTTCCTCAGTAGCTTCATTTTTGTAGTATAGGAAAGTTATTGATTTTAGTATGTTAATTTTGTAACCTGCTACTTGGCCAAATGTGTATATTAGCAATAGAGATCCTTGGTAAAGTTTTTTTTTAATCTTCTATATATAGAGTCTTATCATCTACAGTGACTTCTTTCTTTCCCATTTATTTCTTTATCTTGCCTAATTGTTCTAGCTAGAATTTCTGCAATTATATTACACAGGAGTGGTGAGAGTGGACAACTTTGTCTTGTCCCAGATTTTAAATGAAATGCTTTTCATTTACTATGAGGTTGACTTTGGGTTTTTCTAAACAGCCTTTAGGCTGTTAAGATAGGTTCCTTTTACTCCAATTTCTTCTGTGTTTTTATCTTAAATGGGTACTGACTTTTGTCGAAGGGTTTCTCTGCATCTATTCAGATGACTAAGTGATTTTTGTCCTTAATTCTTTTCATGTTATGAATTACATTTCTTGATTTGTATGTATTAAACGGTCTATGAACCCTGAAATAAAACCAACTTGGTTGTTATGTACAATCTTTTTATTATGTTGTTAAATATGATTTCCTAATATTTTATTAAGAATATTAAGACTTGTTGCATCTAATTTTTGTCAGGGATATTGGTTTCTAATTTGCTTCCCTTGATATGTCCTTATCTGGCTTTGGTATGAGTATGATCCTGGCTTCACAGAATGAATTTGGAACTGTTTCATCCCTTTCTACATCATGGAATAATTTGAAGAGTATAGTTCTTCTTTAAAAGTTTGGTAGAATTCAGCTGAGAATACTCTGATCCTGAAATTTTCTTTGTGATAGCCTTTTATTATTCCTTGTATCTCATTACAAGTTATTGGTCTATTTTGTTTTTCTATATCCTCTTGATTTACTTTTGGCAGATTGTATTTGTATAGAAATGAATCCAGTTCTTCTAGATTTTCCAATTTATTGGAGTATAAGTTTTCAAAATAGTCCCTAATGATCTGCTGAATACCTGAGATGTTTATGGTGATTTCTACATTTAAAAAACTTTTTTGGATGTTCGGCTGCCTGAGTCCTCCGAGCTGGGTTCAGGTCTTCCAGTGGGGCCACGGCGCTGCAGCTCCTGGTGAGATCTGGCCTGGAGCGGAGGCAGTAGCCAGCTCCAGCGGGGAGTTTAGGCCCTTCGGCTCTATTTTACACCTTCCCTGGCAGAGAGTGACCACCTGCCACCGACTGAGACCCAAGCGAGGAGCTCAGGCCTGCCTGGGCTCTTAAGCCCAGTGTCAACATCACTGAGCACAGTTCTGTGCCCCCACACCACCTTGGTCTAGTGCCCAGGTCCACACCCTGGCCCGGGGTCTAGCACCTTGCTGTATCTGATTGTCTATCAACACCAGGTTGCCTCTGCCCAGAAGCATTGATCATTCCCAACCTGGAGGTAGTGGGACAGCAGCTTTCTTGGGTCACGCCTTGATCAAGCACCTCTCAAACATCGGGTGAGTTACTGGAAATCTGCAGGGACACATTAAGTCTTTACAGGGAAATTGCAATCCCTCTGATTTGCACTACTAGAGGGGAAGATACACGAGCAACATGAGAAAACACTGGAAGAAAGTGTCCAAAACAAACATAGATGATATATCAAGAGAACCCAAAGACAGCATGGTAGAAGGAATGACAGAAAGGGAGTTCAGAATGTTCATAATTAAAATGATCCAAGAAGAGAATGATGTGACAAGAGAGCAGATTCAGACTATGAATAATCAGCTAATAGAGCAATTGAAGGAAGCAAAAAATCATTTCAATAAAGAGATAGAAGTTCTGAGAAAAAAACAGAAATCCTTGAAGGAAACAAGGAAATGAAGGAAACAATAAAACAAGTTAAAAATTCAATAGAAAGCATAATTAACAGAAGAGATCACTTGGAAGAGAGAACCTCAGACAATGAAGATAAAATATTTAAAAATGAAAACAAAGTTGAACAAACAGAGAAGATGGTTAGGAATCATGAACGAAACCTCCAAGAAATATGGGACATCATGAAAAGACCAAATTTAAGAGTTATTGGGATTGAGGAAGGCACAGAGATACAAACCAAGGGAATGAATAATCTGTTTAATGAAATAATATCAGAAAATTTCCCAAATATGATGATGAGATGGAAAATCAATTACGAGAGGCTTACAGGACACCAAACGCACGGAATTACAACACATCCACACCAAGGCACATTATAATGAAAATACCTAACATACAAAACAAAGATAGAATTTTAAAGGCTGTGAGAGAAAAGCTTCAGATTACCTACATGGGGAAACCAATACGGATATCAGCAGATTTCTCAGCCCAGACCCTAAAAGCAAGAAGGGTCTGGAACAACATATTTCAAGCTCTGAAAGAAAACAAATGCCAACCAAGAATCTTATAACAGCAAAACTTACCTTCAGATTTGATGATGAAATAAAATCCTTCCATGATTAACAAAAGCTTAAAGAATTCACAAAGAGAAAGCCTGCCCTACAGAACATTCTCAACAATATATTCGAAGAGGAAGAAATGAAAAACAACAATCTCAGTCATCATGGGGAGGAACTACCCCAAAGAAAGAGTCAATCAAAGGAGAAACAAAGTTAAGCTAAAAACCCCAAAGAACCTAAAATGACAGGAAATACAAGTCATATCTCAATAATAACCCTGAATGTAAATGGCCTAAAGCCATCAATCAAAAGACATAGACTGGCAGATTGGATTAAAAAGAAAGACCCAACAATATGCTGCATTCAAGAGACTCATCTCATGGAAAAACATGCCCACAGACTAAAGGTGAAGGGTTGGGAAAAAACATACCATGAACATGGACTGAGTAAAAAAGCAGGAGTTTTCATCCTCATTTCAGATAAAGCACACTTCAAGCCAAAGTTAGTCAGAAGGGATAAAGAAGGACATTTCATACTGCTTAAAGGAAGCTCAAATCAGCAAGACGTAACAATCATAAATATTTATGCACCAAAAAATGGTGCACATACGTCAATCAGACTCTTCTCAATTTCAGGAATCAAATAGACCAAAACACAATAATACTGGGGGACTTTAACACTCCTTTCTCACCATTAGACAGATCTTCCAAGCAAAAATTGAACAAAGAGACCATAGGACTCAATGACACAATCACTAATTTGGACTTAACAGACATATATAGAATATTCCATCCATCAAAAGGCGAATACACTTTCTTCTCAGCAGCTCATGGTTCCTTCTCTAAAATAGACCATATGTTATGCCACAAAGCTATTCTTAGTAAATACAAAAACATAGAGATACTACCTTGTATACTATCAGATCATAATGGAATGAAATTAGATATCAATGATAAAGTTAAAAACAGAAAATACTTCAAGACCTGGAGATTAAATAATATGCTATTTAATGATACATGGATAACAGAAGACATTAGGGGGGAAATTAAAAGATTCTTAGAGGTCAACGAGAACAAAGACACAACATATCAGAATGACTGGGATAGTATGAAAGCAGTGCTAAGAGGAAAATTCATTGCTTGGAGTGTATTTAATAAAATAATGAGAAATCAACAAACAAATGACCTCACAATACACCTCAAAGCCCTAGAAAAAGAGGAACAGACCATCACCAAAAGTAGTAGAAGACAGGAAATAATCAAAATCAGAGCTGAAATCAATGAAATTGAAACAAAAGAAACAATTCAAAAAATTGACAAAACAAAAAGTTGGTTCTTTGAAAAAATAAACAAAATTGATAAACCCTTAGCCTCAATAACAAACAGAAGGAGAGAGAAACTCCAAATTACTAAAATTCGTGATGGAAA
>JAJEJO010003167.1:38519-286683 GCA_020662805.1 Glaucomys volans
CAGACACAATTGAAATACAAAACATAATAAGAAGTTACTTTGAAAATTTATACTCCAACAGGATAGAAAACCTGGAAGATATCAACAGGTTCCTAGAGGCAAATGAGCCACCCAAACTGAATCTGGAGGACATACACAACTTAAATAGATCAATTTCAAGCAATGAAATAGAAGAAGTCATCAAAAGCCTACCACAAAGAAAAGTCCAGGACTGGATGGATTCACAGCTGAGTTCTACAAGATCTTCAAAGAAGAGATCATTCCAATACTCCTCAAAGTATTTCATGAAATAGAGGAGGAGGGAACCCTTCCAAACTCATTCTATGAAGCTAATATCACCCTGATACCAAAACCAGAGAAGGGCACATCGAGGAAAGAAAATTTCAGACCTATATCCCTAATGAACATAGCTACAAATATTCTTAACAAAATTTTTGCGAATCGCATACAAAAACATATTAAAGAAATAGTGCACCATGATCAAGTGGGTTTCATCCCGGGGATGCAAGGTTGGTTCGACATCCAGAAATCAATAAATGGAATTCACCACATCAACAGACTTAAAGTCAAGAACCACATGATTATTTCAATAGATTCAGAGAAAGCATTTGATAAAATACAGCATCCCTTCATGCTCAAAACATTAGAAAAAATAGGGATAGTGGGGACATTCCTTAACATTGTAAAGGCTATCTATGCTAAGCCCACAGCTAACATCATTCTAAATGGAGAAAAATTGAAAGCATTCCCCCTGAGAACTGGAACAAGGCAGGGATGCCCTCATTTGCCCCCACTATTCAACATTGTTCTTGAAACTCTAGCCAGCGCAATTAGATAGACCAAAGAAATTAGAGGAATACGAATAGGAAAAGAAGAGCTCAAACTATCCCTAATGCTGATGACATGATTCTCTATTTAGAAGAATCTAAGAATTACACCAGAAAACTTCTGGAACTCATAATTGAATTCAGTAAAGTAGCAGGATATAAAATTAATGCTCATAAATCTAATGCATTTTTATTTGTAAGTGATGCATCCTCTGAGAGAGAAATTAGGAAAACTACCCCATTCACAATAACCTCAAAAAAAAAATAAAATACGTGGGAATCAATCTAACAAAAGAAGTGAAAGACCTCTACAATGAGAACTACAGAACACTAAAGAAAGAAGTTAAAGAGAATCTGAGAAGATGGAAAGATCTCCCATGTTCTTGGATAGGCAGAATTAATATTGTCGAAATGGCCATACTTCCAAAAGCGCTATACAAATTCGATGCAATTCCAATTAAAATCCCAATGAGGGACCTCATAGAAATAGAGCAAGCAATCATGAAATTCATTTGGAGGAATAAGAGACCAGAATAGCTAAAGCAATCCTTAGCAAGAAGAGCGAAGCAGGGAGTATCACAATACCAGACCTTCAACTATACTACAGAGCAATAGTAACAAAAACAGCATGGTATTGGCACCAAAATAGACAGGTTGATCAATGGTACAGAATAGGGGACACAGAGATAAACCCACATAAATACAGGTATCTCATACTTGACAAAGGAACCAAAAACATACAATGGAGAAAAGACAGCCTCTTCAACAAATGGTGCTGGAAAAATTGGAAATCCATATGCAGCAAAATGAAAATAAACCCATACCTCTCACCCTGTACAAACTCAACTCAAAATGGATCATGGACCTAGAAATTAGACCAGGGACCCTGCACCTAATAGAAGAGAAAATAGGTCCAAATCTTCATCACGTTGGCCTAGGACCAGATTTCCTTAACATGACTGCCAAAGCACAAGAAATAAAAGCAGGAATCAACGATTGGGATAGAGTCAAACTAAAAAGCTTTTTCTCAGCAAAGGAAACAATCAGCAGTGTGAAGAGAGAGCCTTCAGAATGGGAGAAAATCTTCGCTATACACACTTCAGATAGAGCACTAATCTCCAGAATCTACAAAGTACTCAAAAATCTTTACACCAAGATCACTAATAACCCAATTAATAAATGGGCCAAGGAAATGAACAGACACTTTACAGAGGAAGATCTACAAACAATCAACAGATTTATGAAAAAATGTTCAACATCCCTTGTTATAAGAGAAATGCAAATCAAAACCACCTTAAGATTTCATCTTACCCCAATTAGAATGTCTTTTATTAAGAATACAGGCAACAACAGATGTTGGTGAGAATGTGGGGAAAAGGGTACACTCATACATTGCTGGTGGGAGTGCAAGATGGTGCAGCCACTCTGGAGAGCAGTGTGGAGATTCCTTAGAAAACTTGGAATGGATCCACCATTTGACCCTGCTATCCCACTCCTTGGCTTATACCCAAAGGACTTAAAATCAGATTGCCTCAGTGATGCAGCCACATCAATGTTCATAGCTGCTCAATTCACAATAGCTAGATTATGGAATCAACCTAGATGCCCTTCAGTAGATGAATGGATAAAGAAACTGTGGTATATATACACAATGGAATATTACTCAGCCATAAAGAAGAATAAACTCATGGCATTTGTAGGTAAATGGATGATGTTGGAGACTGTTATGCTAAGTGAGATCAGCCAATCCCAAAAATCCAAAGGCCAAATGGTCTCTCTGGTAAATGAATGATAATGCATAATTCAGGGGGGGCGGGGGCTCAAGAATGGAGGAAGGATAGATAGCATAGAGGGAAGGGAGGGGTAGCATTGGGGTCGGGGGTAAGAATAATAACAGAATGTGTGACAGATATCATTGCCCTGTGTACATGTATGAATGCACAGATGGTGTGATTCTACTTTGTGTACAACCAGAGAAACAATAGCTGTACTCCATTTGTGCTCGATGAATCAATAAGCAAAAAAAAAAAAAAAAGAATACAGGAAACAACAGGTGTTGGCGAGCATGTGGGGAAAAGGGTACCCTCATACATTGCTGGTGGGAGTGCGAGTTGGTGCAGCCACTCTGGAAAGCAGTGTGGAGGTTCCTTAGAAAACTTGGAATGGATCCACCATTTGACCCAGTTATCACACTCCTTGGCCTATGACCAAAGGACTTAAAATCAGATTACTACAGTGATGCAGCCACATCAATGTTCATAGCTGCTCAATTTACAATAGCTAGATTGTGGAACCAACTTAGATGTCCTTCAATAGATGAATGGATAAAGAAACTGTGGTATATATACACAATGGAATATTACTCAGCCATAAAGAAGAATAAAATTATGGTATTTGTAGGTAAATGGATGATGTTGGAGACTATTATGCTAAGTGAGATTAACCAATCCCCAAAATCCAAAGGCTGAATGGTCTCTTTGATGAGTGAATGATGATGCATAATGTGGGGTGGAATGATGGCAAGAATGGAGAAAGAGAGCATAGAGAGAAGGGAGGGGTGGGGTTGAGGTTGGGAGTTAAGAATAATAACAGTATGTGTGACAGACATCGTTGCCCTGTGTACATGTATGAATGCACAGACGGGGTGACTCTACTTTGTGTGCAACCAGAAAAACAATTGCTGTACCCCATTTGTGTTCAATGAATCAAAAAATTAAATTAAAAAAAATTTTTTGGCTGTAGTTGGACAAAATACCTTTATTTTATTTATTTTTATGTGACGCTGAGGATTGAATCCAATGTCTCATGCATGCTGTGCAAGCGCTCTACAACTGAGCAAACATTGCAGCCCCAATTTCCCCTTTTTCGTGGCTAATTTTATGATTTTGGTTTGTTCCCCATTTTCTTTTGGTCAGTTTGGTTAAGGGCTTATCAATGTTGTTTATGTTTTCAAAGAACCAAGTCTATTTCATTGCTCATTTGTATTTTTTTATTCTCAAGTTCATTGATTTCAGCTCTGATCTGAATAGTGTTCTTCTTTCTACTGGATTTGGAATTGGTTTGTTCTTTTTCAAGTGCCTTGAGATGGTGCATTAGATTTTTTATTTAGGGCCTTTCTGATTTTCTTATGAAGGCACTCATGGCTACAAAATTTTCTCTTATATCTATTATCATAGTGTCCCAGAGGTTCTGGTGTGATGTATCACTATTTTCATTTGAATATAAGAATTTTCTAATTTGTCTCTTAACTTCTTCTATCACCCATCCATCATTCAAAAACTATTGTTCAACATTCATGAGTTCATATGGTTTCTTATTTTTTGTCATATAAATTTTAGCTTCATTCAGTTATGATCTGCTAGATTGCCGGGAATTATATGTTTTTTTGATGTTTTTTTGTTTTTGCCTAGAGTTTCTATATGACTTAAAATATGGTCTATTTTGGAAAAGGTTCCATGAGCCACCAAGAAGAAAGTGCATTCAATTGTTGTTTGATGAAGTCTTCTATAAATGTCTGTAGTTCCATTAGATTTATAATATTTTTTAGCTTCAAAGAGTTCTTACTGAGTTTTTTTTTGGATGACCTATTTAATGGTGACAGTGGTGCACTGAACTCAGCAAATATTATTGTACTGGGGACTATCTGAAGTTTCAATTTAAGTAGTGTCTCTTTTATGCAATCATTTGATCCCTTGTTTGGGGCATAAATGTATTGATATATCTTTTTGCTGGATTTTTCCTTTACCAATATGGTGTGAGCTTCTTTGTTTGTTCTGATTAATTTTGGTTTGAAGCCTGATTTGTCAGGTATGAGAATAGCTACTCCTGCTTTTTGGGGCACTTCATTCATATGGTACTTCAATTTCCATCCTTTCACTTTCAGCCTGTTACTACCTTTATGTATAATTTCTGTCTCTTGCAAACAACATGTAGTTGAGACTTTTGTAAAATCCATTCTTCCAGTCTGTGTATTTTAATTGGAGATGATTCACATTCAATGTTATTACAGAAACATGTTTATTAATTTTGATTTGTTTAATCAAAATGTTTAATTTGGTCCTGTTTCTCGTTTACTTAGCTACTCCTCAAATGAGATTTGTTCATCTGTGAGCTCTGGGCTTTTGTGTTTTGTTTTGTTTTTTTCTGTGTATAGTATTATGTAAATAAGTTCTGTAGTGCTAGTTTAGTGGTTGTGGATTCTTTTAGTTTCTGCTCATCTCAAGTTTTTATTCCTTCTTCGGTTTGAAGGATACCTGTTTGAACATTGCAGTCTTGTTTGACAGTTACTTTCTTTCAGGACTGGAAACACAGCATTCCAAGCCTTCCTGGGTTTTAGAGTTTGTACTAAGATATCCAAAGTGATTCTTCAGAGACATAATCACATAAATCACATAAATACAGTTATCAAATACTAGACAAAGGAGCCAAAAACATATAATGGAGAAAAGATAGCCTTTTCAACAAATGGTGCTGGGAAAACTGGAAATCCATATGTAGGAAACTGAAATTAGAACCCTATTACTCACCCTGCACAAAACTCAAAGTAGATCAAGAACTTGGGCAGTAGACCAGATACCCTGCACCTACTAGAAAAAGAATTAGGCCCAAATCTCCATCATGACAGCTTAGGAGCTAACTTCCTCAACAAGACTCCTAAAACACCAAAAGTAAATTCAAGAATCAATAAATGGAATTGAATCAAACTATAAAGCTTCTTCACAGCCATGTGTGTAAAACAATCAACAATGTGACAGCCTACAGAATGGGAGAAAATCTTCACCACCTGCACCTCAGGGCATTAACCTCCAGGATAAATATAAGAACTCCAAAAAACTTAACACCAAAAAATCAAAATAACCCAATCAATAAATGGGAAAAAATAACTGAACAGACACTTCACAGAAGAAATACAAATGGTCAACAAATACATTAAAAAATATTCAACATCTCTAGCAATTAGAGAAATGCAAATTAAAACTACACTGAGATTTCATCTCACTCCTGTCAAAATGGCAATTATCAAGAATGCAAGTAATAATAAATGTTGGAGAGAATGCAGGTAAAAAGGTACACTCATACATTGCTGATGGTACTGCAAATTGGTGAAACCACTCTGGAAAGCAGTATGGAGATTACTCAGAAAACTCAGAATGGAACCACCATTTGACTGAATTATCCCAGTCCTTGGCATATACCCAAATCAGCATACTAGAGTGATGCAGTCACATCATTGTTCATAGCAGCTCAATTCATAAAAGGTAAGCTATGGAACCAACCTAGGTGCCCTTCAATAGATGAATGGATAAAGAAAACATGGTACATATACACAATGGGATATTACTCAGTCATAAAAAAGAATGAAATTGTGGAATTTGCAGTAAATGGATGGAACTAAAATCTATCATCCTAAGTGAAATAAGCCAATCCGGAAAAAAAAAAAAAAAAGGGCTGAATGTTCTCTCTGCTATGCAGATTGTGACTTACAATAGACAGGGTTGGGGAGTGAAAGTTCACCTGATCTGACAGGATGAAATGGTAGGAAGGAAGGGAGAATGGGAATGGGAAAGACAGTAGAATGCATCAGACATGGGTTTCCTATGTTCTTGTATGAGTACACGACCAGTATAACTCCAAATCATGTGCAACCACAAGAATGAGAAGTTAAACTCCATGCATGTATGATATGCCAAAATACATTCTACTGTCATGTATAACTAATAACAAGAAATTTTTTTTAAATTTTAAAAGCAAAAATAAATGCAAAGTGACTCTTAAGATCTTGCCTGTAAAGGTAACCAGATGTCTTTCTCTTTAGGCTTTTAAAATTCTGTTCTTGTTCTGTATGTTAGGAATTTTAATTATATTATGTCGTAGAGAGGTTCCTTTTTGATCTTGTCTATTTGGGGTTCTAAATGCACCCTGTATCTGGATGTCCATTTCATTCTGAATGATTGGTATATTTTCTGTTACTATTTCTTTGAAGAGGATATCCATTCCATTAATCTGCATGTATCAAATCTCCTCAATTCTAATAACTTCTAAATTTTATCTCAATATTTTCTCAGAATTTCTTGTACACCCTGATCATAGATACATATTTTATTTTCTTTAATATGGTCTTAATGTTAAATGATGGTCACCTTGTCTTCCAGCTTTGGGATTCTGTCTACAGCATGGTCTACACTATTAGAACGTCTTTCTATTGAACATTTTGTTTGATTTATTGTGTCTTTAATTTCTAAGATTTCTGTTTGGGTATTTCCATTATTTCTTACTTCTTATTGAATTTAGCACTTATACTCTGAATTGACTTCCTTAGTTCATTTAGTCATTTTTCTGGGTTTTCTTGAAATTGATTGATCATTCTTATAAGGTTATTTTGAATTCTGTTTCTGATATTTCATCCACTTAGATATTTGGGGGATTAGTTTATGGTGTGTTATGAACTTTAGGAGACTTTGTGTTACTTGATTTTTCATATTTATTTTATTCTTGTGTTGGGTTTTATGCATGTTTTGGGAGGGATTTCTCTTCCCACTCTTATGTGTAGGTCTTTTTAGTGTACAGTATTTGCTTCCAATGTGTTCTAGAGTTATCTGTGTTGATATCCACAGCCTTATACTCAAATTTGGTACAACTTTCATTTCTAAGGTTGTACACAAAGTAGAGTCACACATTTTGTGTAATCATACACGTACATAGGGTAATGATATTTGTCTCATTCCATTATCTTTCCTTGCCCCCACTCCCTCCCCACCCCTCATTTCCCTCTACACAATCCAGTATTCCTCCACTCTTCCCTTATCCCCCCATTATGTATCATCATCCACTTATCAGAGAAAATATTCTGCCTTTGGTTTGGGGGATTGGCTTATCTCACTGAGCTTGATATTGTCCAACTACATCCATTTACCTTCAAATGCCATAACTTTATTCTTCTTTGTGGCTGAATAATATTCCATTCTCTATATATACCACAGTTTCTTTAACCATTCATCTATTTAAGGGCATCTAGGTTGGTTCCACAATCTATCTATTGTGAATTGAGCTGCTATAAACACTGATGTGGCTGCATCACTGTAGCATGCTGATTTTAAGTCCTTTGGTTATAAACTGAGGAGTGGGATAGCTGGGTCAAATGGTGGTTCCATTCCAAGTTTTCTAAGGAATCTCCATACTCCTTTCCAGAGTGGCTTCACCAATTTGCAATCGTACCAGCAATGTATGACTGTACCTTTTTCCTCACATCCTCGCCAAAACCTATTGTTGCTTGTGTTGTGCAATGACTCAAAAAATAATAATAATAAAGTATATAAAATGATTTTTATCCTACTATAATTAATGTTGTACCCTTGCATTAAAAAAAATCAAAAACCTTTTCAAAGGTGCAGTTGCATATGCCCATTCAGCTTTTTAATGTTGTTGTCATATATGTACATTGTCGTGTATAACATTGTTGTTACATTTATATATGTTGTATTACATATATGCACTTTTTGCTTTAAAAATTTATTTCTTTAAGAGAAATTAAAAGATTATTATTTTATTTTTCACTTAAAAAATAGAAATTCACAGCCTTTGGGTTACTTTCTCTCTCTCTCTCTCTCTCTGTTTTTGCTGTACCAGTGGATGTTTGCAAGGGGGACCTGTGTGAGCCACAGGTATCTGTTTCTACTTGGAGTATTGTAATTGGTTTAAATTTTTGTCTCTTCTTTGTATTAAACTATAGCTGAAGATTGTTACTAATTTGTGTGGGGAAAGTGTGCTGTCTTTTGCTTGAGTTTAGTTCAGTAGCAATGTTTCTACACTGTGAACATGTAGTATCCTTGTGGTTTCCCAGCAACTCATGGAATAGGGGGAAATAAACAATAACAACTGCAATAACAAATGCAAAATATATATAGCATTAAAATAAACACATGGTTCCTTCTATGATATATACAATGTTAATTGCTGCCAAAGCAAAAACAGAAATGGTGGGATCAATAATTGCTAAGAGCAAAATAATGAGTAACCATAAACTATATATGGCATTAAAGCAAACATCAGATGTCAACTCTGCCATCCGTGGCAGTAATAGCTGTGACAGCATTAATGGTGAGGACAGGAGTTACGTAAGCCAATTAGTGCTAAAAGATGGTAAAAATAAATTAATTAATAGAACATAAATTATGATAGAATGAAGGTAGAAAAGAGTTTGCAGTTTCAAAAAGTGAACGCAAAATGTATAAGAGATGTAGCAGGAGATGGCTATATGGAAGAAGGAGAAAATTGGAACTAACAAAGTAAAGGGAAAAAGAAAAATAGAACAATAGAATTTAGCTTTTAGCAGAAGAAAATAGAGAAGAAGAAACAATAGAAATGAACAAATGAAAACAATACAAAACAAAACCAATCTATACAGACTAAAATCCTTAGCCCTTAAAAGACAAGGTGAGAAAAAATACACAAATATATATGTATATATGTCTATGAACCAATCAACACAGCAAACACACACACAGAATGAAAGAATAAAGAAAAAGTTTCTTAATGAAAAATGAAGAAATAATTTCCATTGAGATATTCAAAATAGTCGATGAGAATAGATTTTCACTGTCTATGCCCAACTTCCTTTCTTTCCTTCAGTTCTTGAGCTATATATTTAGAACAAGAGCAAGGGCTGAGAGATGTTAATCCGTTTCTCATTTTTAGCTGCTTTCCAAGATTCCTGTTGGGGTGGCCTAAGACTGAAGCTGGTTTATATAAGTATCAGCTTCCTTTCTCACCATATGAGATAGGATAGAATGGAACATACTGCCAGAAGTCAATTATAATAATTCTTTCAGTTTTTTATTTTTCCTATGATTAATCATATAATCAGTTTGGACACTTCACTTATCTCAACACATCAGTTGCAACACATCAACTGCAACACTGCAACACATCAACTAAAATGGACAAAATCCTGACATGTAAGACATGAAATCCTAAATCTCCTGGAAAAAATCCTACAGGAAAAGAATTTCAGTTTTGGACTTGGCAATGAATTTTTATATATCATACTGAAAACTCAGGCTACAAAAGCAAGATAAATAAATGGAACTTCATCAAGCTGAAAACCTTCTGCACAGCAAATGAAACAATAAGCAAAATAAAAATACAATCTATTGAATTGGAATACTATTTTTCAATCACACAAAGTGTTAATATTTAAAATTTATAAAGAGTACATACAACTTAATAGCAGAAAAACAACACGATTAAAACCTTGAACAGATATTTTTCCAAAGAATTCATACAAAGGACAAATAGGGATATGAAAAGTTGCTTAACATACACTCATCACATCCATAAGGATGGTCATTATTAAAAAAAAGAGTGAGATAACTAATATCGGTGAGTATATTGAGAAAAACGAACCCTCGAACAATGTTGGTGGGAATGTATATTGGTACAGCCATTATGAAAAAAATGGATGGAGGTTCCCCTTCCATAAAATTTTAAAAGAACTACCACAATCCAGAAATTCCTCTTCTAGGTATATTTTCAAAGATTAAATCACCTCATAAAGATATCTGCACTCCTACGTTCATTACAGTGTTATTCACAATAGCCAAGATATAGAACAAATTTAATCTGTTTCTTAAAGAATTATGTCCCCTACTTTTATTGTGGATGTGTTGATTATTTCTTTCAGTTTAGTTTTTTTTGTACATATTTTGAGACTATGTTGCTGGTAAATATACTTGTAGTTATGTATTCTTGTAGCTATATATTTTTGGTGATTTGTTCCTTTATCATTATGTATTCTCTCAATTCCTAATGATAGAGTTCACATTACTTTGCATTTTGCTTACTAATGGCATAATAACATTATTTTATTTCATAAATTCTTACTATTACATCTTTCTTCGTGTTTTTTTCAAGTGCTGTGGATTGAACCAAAGTTGTCATATATGATAGGCAAGTGCTCTGTCACTGATCTATACTCCTGGTACTTCTTCCCGGTTTTGGTATTTTGGATTTAGTATTCACTTCTTGTCATAATAGTGTTACTTACAAATCACCTCAAAATGTCAACAACTTTTAATAACAAGCATTTATTTCTTTATTTCTTATCCATGCATGACTTTAGGTTAGCTGAGACTTTTTTGATCTAAGGGAGATTTTGATGGTATCTATACCAAGTCACAGGTTGTGTCCACACATCATCTCTCTTTGGAAGAACACCTACCTAGAGCATTCTATATCATCTTTGTAGGACTGTCATAACAAACTATCACAGATCGCATAACTTACAAAACAGAAATTTATTTTCTCACCATTTTATAGGCCAAAAGACTGAGTTGAAAGTGTTGTCAAGGCTTCTTCGGAAGTCTCTCTGCTGCCTTATGCATGACCATCTTCCCGTGGTATATTCACAGGACATTCCCTTTGTTTATGCCTATGTCCATATTTTCTTTCCTTAAAAAGACAACAATCATATATTATGAAGGCTAACACTAACAACCTGATTCTAATGCAATTATCTCTTTGAATACCCTGTCTTCAAATACAGTCACATTCTATAGTAATTGGGGGGTAATTTGGAATTCAGGATATGCATTATTTGGGGCTGATTTCCTTATTTGGGGGACATTTACGACCACCACACATGCTTTTCTCTTTCTAAGAGGGCTAACAGAATTGCACAAGTATATTTAAAGTCTCTGTTCCAGTTAGATCTACTAACATTCCATTGACCAAAGCAATTTACATGGTCAGTTCTACTCTCAATGGAAAAGGAAAATATACTTTTCTCCAAGAGGAGAATTGTAAAGTCACATATAAAAATTATGAATCAGAGACAAGTGAAGAACTGGAAACAATAATGCAAGTTACCATATTATATAGACCTCAAAAGCCTGGTCTAGAAGAATGAAATAGATTCCAATTCCAGATCTGCCACTTAATTATTGAATTCTGTATGCCTCAATTTTCATATCTGTCAAATAGGGATAATATTTTATAGTTTTATTTTGCAGAGCTCCCAACTCCCATTTTCTATGTTCTTGCTATGCATATGTGTTTTGAATCTATTTTTTCTATATGCCTTTGCAAATTTTATAATATTTGATTATTCGATCATGCACACCAGTTTCTTTATTAAGCATATGATTTCTTATGCCACATTTCTTCTTACTGGTTTGTTTTACTTCATGTTGACATATGTAATTTAGTAATTATTCCAGTAAAGGTCTGAAATAGTAAACCTGATTGTTTTAGTGTATAAAATATCTTTATTTTAAAATAGTCATGGAATCATATTTTGACTGAGACCAGAATGCAGAAGAGACTGTTTTTGCTTTAAAAATACTCTTTTTGGTCTCATTTTTAATCTTTTTAAGATAATCACTCTTTTCTCTTATACACATACTTATGTCAATATCTACACACATGTATCTAACATTGGAGAGCTTAGAATTTAGTGAGACTCCATTAGTATTTTTTATGGCACTGGAAATTTAACTCAAGGGTGCTTTACCAGTGAACTACATCTCTAGCTCCTTTTATTTTTTTTTTTTTTTTATGTTGAGAGAGAGTCTTGTTAAGTTGCTGAGCCTGACTGGCCTTCAAATTGCAATCCTCCTACCTCAGCCTCCCAAGTCACTGGGATTACGGGTGTGTGACACCATGTCTGGCTAGTAATTTTTTTCATTATTTTGTGTGTTAGAACCCACTGATGATTTGAAATGTAAAAATTCATACCTATAATAAATTCAGAAAAATTATCTGTCAAATATATCAGTTTCTCTAATTGTTCATCTTGTTTTCTTTGTTTCTTATCTATTTTAACATCTTTTCATTTCATTTGGTCATTTTGTCTTGCATTCTTTGTGATGTCTCCAGACCCTTCAGTTTACTAATTTCTTACTTTGACTATACCCACCTGATATTCACCCCACTCACTGAAAATATTTCACTTACTTCAATAACTATTTTTCATTAATTGATCATATATTTATTTTTAATTTTCATATCTGCCTTTCACATTTTTCCATACAGTCCTAATAAGCCATTGATTTCACAAGTTTTCTGTTATCTCATATTTCTTTGAGCATCTTGACATATGAATTTTAAGGACTTTCAGGATATTTTTTGTCATCATTTTCCTGGGATGCAAAATACATTATCAACTGAGTCGTTTGGTGGTTTTTTTCTTTGTGGGATTTTTAATTTTTCACAGTAGCCTCATCTTCAAGGGGATTTGTTTAATGGGAATCAAATGTACCTGTGTCTGGGGAACATTCCTGTATAGTAGATTTTATTAACATTACATGGATCTCTATAAGTTTCTTTGGTCTTAGACTAGTTTTTTACATAAATGTTTATACTAGTTTCTCATCAGGGGTTTCCTAAAACATGAATTCAAACCCTATACCTATTTGACAATGACTTGAGATTTGGGGCAATTCTCATTCCTCTGGGGCCTCACATACCTATAGTTTAAAACCCAGTGTATTCACAGAGAATTTCATGTTCAGAAAGAACAACAGATGGAGAAACAACTGCTGTTAAGGTATTCATTTATTCCTCACAATTCCAAAGAGGAGAGGCATATCATATCATGGCACACCATGCCATACAATGTAGGGCGAAATGATAACACACAGAGAGTGTTCGTAGGTGGAGTGAAGTTGGAGATAATTATGAGCCAAAGCCTTTATTGTATTTCTTATGGAATGCAATGGGTGAATGTAAGCATTCTTAGAACTGGCTAGTGTGAATAATTTCAATGGGTCTGGGCATAAGATCTTCTCTTCTCCTAGTTGTCTATTATCTGGCCCTGGGGTAAATGAAATGGGATTATGAAGTGTGAGAGACTGATAAAATAGGTTGTAGGTATGGGCACAGGATTGGTTGGTTAGAGTGAAAAAATGTGCTCTAGATGAACAGTTTACTTTCTCTAGGAAGGGGCTAGTTCCTAGGAAGGAAAGTCTTTCAAGCATCAGCAAGGCTCCCAATGTAAGTTTCAGAATATAGAAAATAAAAAACAAGGTTAATATTACCTTTTATACCCCATCCCAGACAGTAAGACCTGCCTCTTTCTTGGGTCATTTGTACACATGAAAAAGCCCCTCAAGATGTCTGCCTTAATAAAGTGAGATCTGTTTCAGCTCTCTGCTAAAAACCAGGGCCTGAAATCTCCTCATTTTAATGTTAAATGTCAGGTTTCTAACTATTAAAGTGAATCTTTATCCCTGATTTCTTCATGAGCCTTTGGCTCCTGCTGACTTTGGCTCCTCCTGACTTTGGCTCCTGCTTACTACCCTGGCATATTATTTCCTATTTTTCCTGGAACTTGGATGTTTCCTTTTCTTTGTTGTATCTCTACCTGTGCTTAGTGTTTTAAAACTATGGTAGTGGTTATTATATTTAAATCTAGTGTATACATGTATTTACTGCAGAAACAAGGATTTTATTTGTTATCATCTTTTTTTCAAATCAACTAGAGTAATTTCCCTTTATTTTCTGAGTTATGCTGAAGTAGGACATTTCAGTTTTTAAATATATGGATTGCCGTATTTGAAAGAACTGTTTAAATTTTAGATCATGTGATCATATTGCAAGTGTATTTTTGACTCTCTGGAAAAGTAAATTCTGCCCAGCAGGAAGCTGCAGTTACTCCTTTAGGTTATTAATGTGTTACTTGGGAAGTCACTCCTTGTTCAAAAGGTGCTTCAAATGCAAGATGAATATGAACAAAATGGAGCAAAGCAACATGGAAGATGATGAAAATGATCCAAAATTTGAAAGAAAGAAGTTACAGGTAAGTGCAAATTTTGATTGAAAGGAGAAGAGTGATTTACATCTGCTTTATACAACTATCGAGTAGGGTATGGACAATAACATTTTTTAATTATTTGTCCTAATTAATTATACATGAGAGCAGAATGCATTTTGACTCATTGTACACAAAAGAGCACAACTTTTCATTTCTCTGGTTGTACACAATGCAGAGTCACCCCATTTGTACTACAATAACATTTTTCTTTTCTTTTATTTACTTATTGATTCATTGAACACAAATGGAGTACAGCTATTGTTTCACTGGTTGTACACAAAGTAGAGTCACACCATCTGTGCATTCATGCATGTACACAGGGCAATGGTATCTGTCACACATTGTTATTAATTTTACCCCCCACCCACCCCCACCCCTCCCTTCCCTCTATGCTAGCTATCTTTCCTCCATTCTTGCCATCTTTCCCCCCCACATTATGCATCATCATTCATATATCAGAGAGACCATTCGGTTTTTGGATTTTTGGGATTGGCTGATCTCACTTAGCATAAGAGTTTCCAACATCATCCATTTACCTACAAATACCATAATTTTATTCTTCTTTATGGCTGAGTAATATTCCATTGTGTATATATACCACAGTTTCTTTATCCATTCATCTACTGAAGGGCATCTAGGTTGGTTCCACAATCTAGCTATTGTGAATTGAGCAGCTATGAACATGGATGTGGCTGCATCACTGTAGTAATCCGATTTTAAGTACTTTGGGTATAGGCCAAGGAGTGGGATAGCAGGGTCAAATGGTGGATCCATTCCAAGTTTTCTAAGGAATCTCCACACTGCTTTCCAGAGTGGCTGCACCAACTTGCACTCCCACCAGCAATGTATGAGTGTACCCTTTTCCCCACATCCTCGCCAACACCTGTTGTTGCCTGTGTTCTTGATAAAAGACATTCTAATTGGGGTAAGATGAAATCTTAAGGTGGTTTTGATTTGCATTTCTCTTATAACGAGTGATGTTGAACATTTTTTCATAAATCTGTTGATTGCTTGTAGATCTTCCTCTGTAAAGTGTCTGTTCATTTCCTTGGCCCATTTATTGATTGGGTTATTGGTGTTCGTGGTGTAAAGATTTTTGAGTACTTGGTAGATTCTGGAGATTAGTGCTCTGTCCGAAGTGTGTGTGGCAAAGATTTTCTCCCACTCTGAAGGCTCTCTCTTCACATTGCTGATTGTTTCCTTTGCTGAGAAGAAGCTTTTTAGTTTCACTCTATCCCAATCATTGATTCGTGCTTTTATTTCTTGCGCTTTGGGAGTCATGTTAAGGAAATCTGGTCCTAGGCCAACATGATGAAGATTTGGACCTATTTTCTCTTCTATTAGGTGCAGAGTCTCTGTTCTGATTTCTAGGTCCTTGATCCACTTTGAGTTGAGTTTTGTACAGGGTGAGAGATATGGGTTTAGTTTCATTTTGCTGCATATGGATTTCCAGTTTTCCCAGCACCATTTGTTGAAGAGGCTGTCTTTTCTCCATTGCATGTTTTTGCCTCCTTTGTCAAGTATGAGATACCTGTACTTATTTGGGTTTGTCTCTGTGTCCTCTATTCTGTACCATTGATCTACCTGCCTATTTTGGTACCAATACCATGCTGTTATGTCACTATTGCTCTGTAGTATAGTTGGAGGTCTGGTATTGTGAAACCCCCTGCTTCGCTCTTCTTGCTAAGGATTGCTTTAGCAATTCTGGGTCTCTTATTCCTCCATATGAATTTCATGATTGCTTGCTCTATTTCTATAAGGTCCATCATTGGGATTTTAATTGGAATTGCATTGAATTTGTATAGCATTTTTGGAAGTATGGCCATTTTGACAATATTAATTCTGCCTATCCAAGAACATGGGAGGTCTTTCCATCTTCTCAGATGCTCTTTAACTTCTTTCTTTAGCGTTCTGTAGTTCTCAGTGTAGAGGTCTTTCACATCTTTTGTAAGATTGATTCCCAAGTATTTTATTTTTTTTGAGGTTAGTGTGAATGGGGTAGTTTTCCTAATTTCTCTCTCAGAGGATGCATCACTATTCAACATTGTTCTTGAAACTCTAGCCAGAGCAATTAGACAGACCAAAGAAATTAGAGGAATACGAATAGGAAAAGAAGAGATCAAACTATCCCTATTTGCTGATGACATGATTCTCTATCTAGAAGATCCTAAGAATTCCACCAGAAAACTACTGGAACTCATTAATGAATTTAGCAAAGTAGCAGGATATAAAATTAATGCTCATAAATCTAATACAATAACATTTTAAATTTCCTATAAATTCAGGTATTTTTTGACACCACAACCCAGTACAGCTAGTATGTTGCAATATTGTGCATTTGTTTAATCATTCATCAAGTACTGGTTGTGTTACCTATGTTACATTGGCAATATTCATCCATTTTGACCCACCAAAATGGATATTTAATTTTGTTATGGATAAAAGTAGAGGTACTAATATTTGCCTTTTCAAAGAGCTAGGCACTGTAGACATATTAATGAGATGCACTTCTTGCTTCTATAATCCATGAGGGAACTCTGAAAGGTAAAAAAAAAAAAACACTGTATGGAGTATAATGAATGTTATAATATCTCCTTGTGCAAGAAAATTACTACAATAAAGGTCTCTAGAAGAGCCTATAGGGAATAAGAGAGAGTGATTGATTCAAAGAATGTGTGGGAAAATCATTGTGAGGGTGGTTAATATTTGTACTGGATTTTTTTAGTTATATTTGGACACAATATTTTTATTTTATTTATGCATTTATTTTTATGTGGTGCTGACGATCAAATCCAGTGCCTCATACAGGCTAGGCAAGTGCTCAACCCCAGCCCCAATACTGGATCTTGAAGGATGAATAAAGATATACCAAAAGGAAAAAGATTTTAAAAAGCATTATATTCAGGAAATGTTGAATATTATCATGATAACAGAGTGTAGATTGAATGGAGATTAATAGTTTAAGATGAGAATAGAAAATTAAGTTGGTGTCAGGTTAGTAAAAGCCTTATATGTCAAACTAAGAGGTGTCATATAGGTAATAGAGAATAATTGAAAAATATTAAGGAATTAGCAAGATTAAATATTTTGTTTGTGAAGTATCTAAAAGCAAACTGAAGAATATATTCAAGGAAAGGAAACAGGTGGTAAAAGACTCCAGTTAATAGATTACAACAGTTAGTACAAACCCACTATTTACTTAGCTGCACGATGCTAGTTGCTTTTTATTTTATCATTGTAACTATTATATAGGATTGGTATTATTCACAATTTTATAGATGGGTTAACTTAGGTAAAGAAATACTAAGCAGCTAGACAAAAATATTGTTAATCCAGGGTCAAGTTTGGATTTGAACCTAGGACTCTCTCAAGATAGAAACTAAAATTGTTGCAAGGGAAACATAAAATGTATTTCTGAAAAAGTTGTCAGTATCAGTAAGACTTGATAACCAGTTGAATATATAGATAAAATTTGATGGCTTTTTCATTCAATCAAATATTCACTAATTTATTCAATATTTGTAGAGCACCTGCTATTTTAGACACTGTGCATGGTGTTCTATATATGATGTTGAAAAAGTAAGACATTTCTAGCAAGGTGATTGGACTGAGGGTCATGCCACGAAGTGACATAAAGTAGGGAGAATTACACATAGATTTTATGGGGAGAAGATATTTATATTGAGTTTTTATATCCTATGGGAAAAATGAGAAAGGTATGTCTATGAAGTAGTTAAAAATGAAGGACTGAATTTTAGATATTCTAGCTACAGATATATAATGAAGAGTTATCAATGTAGAGTTAGTGAAAATTAGAAAAAGTATGGAAATAAATGAGATAATTGAGGTGGTATATAAAATTTGGAGATGAAGATCAGTGTCATAACACAGGAAACAAGGATAATAGGAATAACAAAGTAGCTATTTCCCAGAAGCCAGGGAAAAGGACACTTGCAGGAAGAAGGGGAAAATCAACAGTGACAAATACAATAGAGGGGTCAAGAGAATTGGTAAGAAAATATATGTATTGGATTTGATAATTAGATGATAAAAGGCAAATTCTGTATTATATCAATATTACTATCCAAACAAATCTCAAATCTTTTTACATGTTCCATAAAACTTAAAGTCCTGTGCATGGATACTGAACAAATATTTGCCTAGTTAATAAATAACATGGCCATCTTACTCATGTTGAATTTATTAACAAATGATGTGGATTTCTGCAGAAATTATTCATCTTTAGGCTTTCCTATAACATTAGTGAATGAGTAAATTAGAAAACATCACTCGTCCTCCAAAATAAGAGGATATATTCTTCCAGGAAATTGAACTCTGTTTTCTCAACTTGGCTACAGAATTTATTTGGAATTAAAAGCATTTTCTTTACTTACAGTTCAGTAGCAAAGCTTCTAATTTGCATAGCATTTACAGATGTTCCCATAACTTTGATGTTATGATTTGAATATGAGGTGTCCTACAAAAACTCATGAGACAATGAAGCAATGTTCAGAGGTGAAGTCATTAGATTATGAGCGCTATAACCTAATCAGCAGATTAATCCATTTAATAAATAATTTGAAAGGACTGCTGTACTAGGTGATAACTATAGGCAGGTAGGGTGTGACTGCAGGATGTAGGTCACTGGGGTGCTCTTTGGATTTATATTTGGTCCGTGACCCACACTCATGTTCTCCTTCCCCCCTCTCTCTCTTTTGCTTCCCAGCTGCCATGAGTTGAACAGCTTTTGTTCACTATGTTCACCATGATGCTGTGCCCCAACTCCAGCCCAGAGCTATGGAATTGGCTGTCCATGGATGACTGAAACCATGAGACTAAAATACATTTCTCCACCTCTCAGTTGCTCTTGTCATGTATTGTGGTCCCAGTGACCAAAAAAAAAAAAAAAAAAAAAAACTGACTAAAGGAGATGGACATAAATTACATTAGTCTTCAGGAGAAATCATTCAGATATATTTTGTAATTACAATTTTAATAACAAAAGAGAAAAGGTTTGGGAGAATTTAAGTCACCTGTAAAAGAACATCCAGCTAGAAACATGAAAATCTACAGCTCAAAATTACATACTTGAGCACAGAGCTCTGTTTGCTTCAATGCACCTCTTTCTCTTCCTTTATTCTATAATCGGATGTTTGGATTGAACTTTGTGTTAAGATATTATATTTATGTCTAATGCAGTTTTAAGTAAATATAAGTGATTTATGTCTTTGTCCAATTAATCATATTATAAAACCTCAGAGAAATTTGTACCTATTTTATTAAATTGAGTAAAATCAACATTTATTCAGTATTGATAATAGATGAATAATTGTTAAATTCAGATATTTAAATTTATCAACACATAAATTCAACTTTCCAAAGTACCTGAAAAAATTAAAGTTTTCAATTAGTTAAGTAGAAAAACAAAGTAGATCACAAGGGCAGTAAATAACTAAAAGCAATTAAAAAGAAAAAGAATTATATTAATTGCATGTCCACACAAGGTGAAGTGTATTACAGGCTATAATTCAAATAATGACCCTTTTTAGTCCTTCTAAGACATTGAAAGGTAAAGATGTATATCCAAAATTCTTTGAAGAATAATGTAGGTTATACACATGCATTAAGAGACAGTATACCTGTCAATAAAATGATGAAAAAGAGAATCTGGAAGCAAAGTACAAAGGCTACCAAGGGATAAGATAAAAGGGTAATTCTGGGTTGTAAATCATATACAAATTGGTACCTTCAAATTATATGCAGAAGAAGAAGGTTCATTTTTAGCTCACGGTTAATAAACTAAAAAACTAAAAGATTTATCAGTTTTAGACTCATTTCTCAAATCCTTCAGGAAGCCAACCTTATTTATATAATTCTTAAAAATTTCAAGAAATATTTTATGCTTGAATTGCTATCACTTAACTACAAAAATGCACATTATAATGGGCAGGTCAACTCTAACTGGTCAGGTAAAGGTTAACTTTATTGATATTTGCTATGGGGATATTGTGGAATAGACCTCTTCTAGTTAGTTGGTTTTATATTTCTTCCCAACACTTACCAAATAATATATGTCCATAATTCTGTCAACTTAAATGTGAAAATGCTATAGTGAAGAAATAGGCTTGAAAGAGAAGGAAATTTTAATGTAGTATGAAGTTAATGCTTATGTACCTTCTGAAAGGGATGATTAATTTTAGAGAAACAAGATTATATTCTAGTTTGAGATTGTCATTTGTTTCAACTATAATATTACTTAAATTACTTATAAAAGATTTATTTGATGTACATATATATTTCAGTATATATTATGTGTAGAAATATAAATTACTTTCTTTGAAAAATTCACATCTGTTTATTAAATGCATTGCCACAAAAGAACATCAGTTGATAGTATAACAACATGATAGAAATATGCTGAGAATATTATTGATGCATTGTCAATGAGACAGCAGATTACTGCTAAGAGACAAACTTGATCAGTTTACTTCATTATTTAGTATCAGGTAATCCAGGATTTCTGACAACCAATTAGCACTAGCAATTAAACATAATTGATGATCTTTTGGTGATTTGCTATTATTCTGCCAAGACACTACCTGAATCTAGCCACATATAAATACAAAATTGATTTCATTGCTTATTATATTGTGTCAAAGGGACATTATTTCTGAAAGTAGAAATAATAATAATTATTATTTATTGAAGTAGAAATAAGTCCACATCATATATCTCATAAGTTAATTAAAATTTTAAACAGAACGTCATCAACATTTGTGGTTTACTTTTGAACTTTGCAGACATGACTTAAAATTTTAAAATTCAACTTAAGCTTTTTTTTAATGCTGGGAAAATTCTCCACTGTATTTGCCAAGTAATACATCATCTATTTGCTAGGGACAAGAAACGCTTAACATGATTTAATTCCAAACAAGTAAAACAAAACAAAACAAAAAACAATGAATACCTATGATGTGCTAACTATTGTTTAAAGCAAAACAAAAAAATATCTCTGTCATGGAGCTTGCATTCTAGTAGGGAAAGACACAAGATAGTAAAAGAAATATGTAAAATATTCTATCCTAATATATGCTGTGAAAAAAAATAAAGCAAGAAAGAGAAACTGGGAGTATTAGTTATACAAATTTAAAAGGCCTGTACAGGAAAATCCCACCTATACAAACAGTATTTAAGTACTCTTGAAGGAAATAAGGTACTTAATCATGTACTTATAAAATATCATTCCAGGAAGACAGAACAGATATTCCTGAAATATTACCATGACTGTCGCTTTCAAGGTATTGAAAGGTGGTCCATGTGTGAAATGGAGTGAGCAAAAGTGGAAGATTTTTGAGAGAGACATGAGATCAGAGGTTGCAGGTGACCCAGATAATTCAGTGTTGCAGGACTTAGATCATGCATTCTGAGATAAGTAAGTTTTACATAGTTTTGAGTCAATGCATGCCATTAACTTCTTAGCATTATCTTATTAGTTAATGAAGTGGCCATTTTGCTTTGGCTTTTGCCCATCTATGGTTTATTTTCAACACAACAGAGTAACCCTCTTAAAATTAATTTAAAGGAATTTTTAAAGAATTGTTCTGTCCCCTGTGTTGAAAAGACTATTGGTGAGCAAAGGCAGAAACCCCCTTAGGAAGTTATTATAATAACCCAGGTGAGAATGATGATAGAGCAGATTGGGATTGTAGTAATAGAGGTGGTAAAATGTAGTCAGATTTGGATACCTTCAATGATAGAACTATGCAGATTTCTTGTGTATTAAATGTGTAATGTGAGAAAGAAGTAAAATGACTGTAAAATTTTGCTCTGAAGAGCTGGAAAAGTGGGAAGACTATTAACTAAAATAGGGAAGAATTTCAATGAATAAACATTGGGCAGGATTAGGGGTTCAATTTTTATTTCTTTAAATTTTGCTTGTGTATTAGACATCTAGTAAGAATTCTAATTAGACCTTATATGAGTGTGGTATTAAGGAAGCCATTCAGGCTACACATACAAATTTAAGACTTGTCAACAAATTTATGGGAGCAATGCTGCAATTCAACACTGGCGTCAACCACCTAGAGCTATCGCAGAACACTGAAATTAAGGGTATAAATCCTCCCCATCTTTTCTCTTATTTTAGATCCCAATGACAGGCTTGGGGCTTTTCATGCCATCTATGTGTTTGAACAATTGGCTGCAAATTAGAGGGTCTTCATGCCACCCTCAGATTTGATAATTTGCCTGTACAACTCACAGAAAACAGGGAATTGCTCTAATTATGATCATCATTTCACACAGCATGACAGAATTCTTGGTCACATGATTGAATTCAACATCTTGACCTCCTGTTCTCCCCAGAGTTCAGTAGGTTGGGTTTATATTATTTGGTTCAAAATCCAACTTGTGTAATCCCAGGGACTCAGAGGCTGAGGTAGGAGGTTCTCAAGTTCAATGCTAGCCTCAGCAACTTAGCAAGGCCCTAGGTAAATTAGCAAGACCCTATCTCAAAATAAAATATAAAGGGCTGGGAATGTGGTTGTGGTTAAATGCCCCTAGGTTTAATCTCCAGTACCAAAATAAATAAATATAAAATTCCAATTCTTTAATCACACAGTTTGTCCTTTTTATATGAACTGTTCCTATTCCTTATCATATCATAGCATAAGCTTTCTATGCTCCCCATGACTGACCTCATTAGCTTAAACTATCAGGGCCCAATATGAATAACAAATACAATCCTATCACTTGGGAAATTCCAAGAGTTTAGAAGTTACCAACCAGGAATAATGGACAAAAACAGGAGAAATTCTTTGTTATACAACAGATGGTACTTAGGGTTTGGTCCTGGTTCAGATTACCTAGGAAATAAGTGTAGATAGAAAAGAGAAGAGGTGTAAGGACTGATTAATATAGTACTCCAATATAAAGAGGACAAGAACATAGGGCATCTATAAGCAAAAGAAACAGGTAAAAGGACCAATCACCAATTAGGTTAATTAGGTGAACTGAGTCTTCTGGAAACTAAGTGAAGAAAGTACTTCTTAGAGAAAAAAATCAACTAATTAAAATGTTGTTGACAGGCCAGATAAGATGAGGTTTAAAACATGACTGTTGAATATTGCAGGATGGAGTTCCATTAATAATCTAACAAGAACAGTTTGATTGTATGGTGATAGGTAAAAACATCTAATTGGTGTGAAGGTAAGAGAATTGGAAAGTGTGAATTTAGTGTATTGTTATTTGTATAAATTTTGCAACTTTCCTATACATTTCACTTCAAAGTATTGCTTTCCAAAGTTAAATCAAAATCGAATTTAAATAAAGAAATAAGGGAAAGGGGTTGTATATGAACTATTTCAAAGAATTTTTCTGTAAGGGAAAGAGCTATTGTGAGAGTAGCTGGAGGGGAAAGAGAAGCTGAGTTTTTGTTTTATTTTACTTAACACAAGAGAAATAGTAATATATTTTTCCTGCTGCTTCCAGGTGGTGGGGGAAAGGGAAAATCGCTGGAAGAATAATATATTATAGCTGAAGGGGGATGAGATCTCAAGCGCCAGTGGTGGGGACTAGTCTTAACTAAGAGCATGGATTTGCGCTCACAGTAACAGAAAAGAAGGCACAGCACGTGGGCACAGATGTAGGTAGGTAGGTAGATTGGGCAGTGGGAGCTGATAATTATCTTCTGATTGTTTTAATTTTCTCTGTGAAGTAGGTAGCAAGGTTCACAGATGAGAAATAAAGGTGACAAGGAGGTGTTGAATGTTTGTACAAAGAAGTAAACAGATGAAATAGTTATCTAGAAGAGTGGGAGAGTGAAAGGACCATGGAAATTCAGGATGAGTGCTAGCCAGCATTACACCTCACTTGAAGTTCACAGTCATGAATTTAAATTGAGATCACTAAGCATTATTGTTTTTCTCCACCACATAAAGCTGCTTTCATATAGATACTGTGTACACTAATTGTTGTATTAATCCAAGGTCATGTTTTTTTTAAGTGAATAGCAATATTATGGAACAATCTAATGGAGAATATGTTCAAGTTAGTGATAATATCTACTGGAATTTAAGTTCAGGAAGAAGCAAAGGTTAGTATCAAAGGCTTACTAAATTATTTCACAAGATGAAGTGGTAAATTTTAGTATTTACATGTATGGCTGTTAGTGTTGTTCCTTAGAACCAAGGGCTACTTGTTTTTAAACATTTTATTTAATAAATTTATGTAAATAGCAGCATGTTTTAAGTGATGAATTTGAACATAAAGTGAGTTATTCTTATCTTTCAGTTTACTAGTTTTTAAAAGTATTCTTCAATACCATTTGTTATGGTTTATATTAGTTGTCCACCAAAAGCTCATGTATGAGACAATGCAGGAGAATTTAGAAGTGAATATAATTATTAATCATATCATTGTCCCTGTGTATATTATAAGTGATTCATGAACTTAAAAACAAATATTACGTAACTAATAAAATGAAGTCAAATAACTAGGGTAACCATCATTACTGGGAAATTCAGGAATAGCTCTTAATATTTTCATCAAGACATGGTACAAGATAGGCCTTATGTTCTATATTCCAAAGGAATATAATGACATAGAAATGTCTTTGGAATACCATGGTTTTTGAATCTGAGAGTCAATTATAAATAAAATCATGGTATTTCAATTGGGTCTTGGTGTATGTATTATCATTTTGACATGCTATATGTCTTTCTCAGTAATTGTTATCTTAATTTATTAACAGTATTTTAGATCACATTAGCCCTACAAAATAATAAATGGTGTTCAATGATAAAAACTTCTGTAGTCCAATAGTCAAAAATCTTTTAATACAAGAACATATTAATGTTTCTGATGATATGAAAGCTTGTTAAAAGTTCTCCAAAAGTTAATTCATTTAGTTTAGTTTTTTTAACTTTTTGTCTTCAGGTTTATTTTCCTGATTTATCTTTTTGTTTTATTTTGTTTTGTTTTGGTACAACAACACACTATATCCTTCTTTAAACCAATATTGAGTACATGGTGTAGTTTTAATGTTTATTTCCTCCAACACTCATGTTGAAATTTAATTGCAAGTTTGACAGTATTGAGGTGGCATCTTTAAGATTTGATTAAGCAAGTGATCAAGAGGGCAGAGACCTCAAGGGAGGAATCAATGTCAATATAAAAGGGGAAGTTCACCTTCCTCTTGCTGTTTCCCTCTCTGACCTTATTACTTCCTTCCATGTGATGATGAAACAAGAGGTCCTTGACAGGTGCTGGCACCTTGATGTTTGGATTTCCTAGCCATCTGAACTGTGAAAATATAAATTTCTGTTCCTTGCAAATTACCCAGTCTCAGGTATTCTGTTACAGCACATAAAACAGACTGATAGAACTTTTTGCCAGAAAAATGTGTTGTTTCTATAAAAAATATGTGAAAATGTGAAAGTGACTTTAGAAGTAGGTCATGGGTAGACCTAGAATAATTTGGAGGATCAGGCTAGAAAAAGACTAGATTGCTTTGAATAGAGCATTAGGGGACATTCTTTTGAGGGCTCAGAAAAAGAAAAGAGTTGTAGGAAAAGTAAAAATTCCTTGGAGATTACTTCAATGGCTTTTGTAAGGATGTTCATAAAGATATGGATGGTAAAGGCCATCCTGTTGAGTTCTTAAACTTTGAGAAATGTAGTAGGTGTTGGATCAAGCAAAACTGTGGGTTGTGGGGCTGACTGAGGTCTGAGAGGCTCAACCCCCACTCCAGTGTACTCAGAAATGAGAACAGGACTCAAAGAATAGTATCCTGGAGCATTAAAGTTTAATGTATTCCCTGTTGGGTTTTGGTCTTACTCTTGCTCAGTCAACTCTTTTTCTGGCCTTTCTGGAATGTCTATTATAAATCTATCCCACCATTGCATTTGGAAGCATGCAACTTGTTTACATTTCAAGGGTAACAACTGGAGGGGAATTTGTTTCAGGATTATCCCACCATGAATCTTACCCATATATACTTAGAAAAGACTCTGGGCTTTGGTCCTCTGAATTGCTGTCTGAATGAGTTAAGATTTTGTGGCTAGTGGGGAGGAATGAATATATATTGTGAGGGGACATGACTTTTGGAGGACCAGAAGTAGAAAGCTATAGTTTAATATGTGGCCCAACCGAAACTCATGTTGAAATTTTATTGACACTGTAACAGTACTAAGATGTGGGAATTTTAAGAGAAGATTATATTGGGAGAATTCTGCCCTCATGAATAGAATTAATACCATTATTAAAGGGTGTTTCACTCCTTGCTCTTTCCCCATTTTGCTCTCTTACTTTATGCCATGTGATGACTGAGCAAGAAGGCTCCTGCCAAATTTTGGAAACTTGATTTTGGACTTCCTAACTGCCATTAATTTTCTGTTCACTAGAAACCACCAAGTCTTGGAAATTCTGTTATAACATCATAAAATGGATTAAATTGGTCCATATGGTTAAGCCTTTTGGGTAACCTTATGGGTCAAGGCTAAAAACAACCAGTCAAATCAGTCAGAAAACTAAAAAGATATTTAATAACATTATTGTTTATGTTTTTGACTTGATAGTATTTTAAAATAATGTATGGATTGGCAATACAATGCTTTGTAATGGAATTTCATCTTCTAATTGTGTATTAACTAATTTCATTTATTTCTATATAATATTATACATTAAGACTTTCTTCCTTGCAATTTCCTTCAAGATGTGTCAATAGACACTTTTACTTTGCCGAAAAACATATGTTCTCTGACATTTTGCCCATCATAATTTTTTTATTGTTCTTTATATATTGAGGCAGGGTTGTGTGTCTCACTATGTTGTCCTAGCTGGTCTCAAAATTATGGTCTCAAGATCTTCCTACCTAAGCCTCCCAAGTATCTGGGATTGCAGGTTTATGCCACAACACCTGTTCCAGGAATTTATTTACATCCTCATCTATCTAAATATTTTTGCTGGCAACTTGCAGTCATGCAAACCTATAATCTAGTATACTTAATTGTGGTAACTGATAATAGAGATTTTTAGAGAACTTTTATTTTCTTTTCCTGCTGTTGAAGGGGATAGGGGAATCACGATCTGTGTTCTTTTAGGTGTTCACTTATCTTTCTTCACTTGAGGTTTGTGGAAGGGGAAGATCATAAAGTCAATAACTTTTAATCTATCAAAATTTAGACTAACCAATGTTCTCTTTTTCTCAAATTTTTTTGTGCAAACATGATAATCAAGGAATTTAGTGTAGTATAATGGGTAAATAACTGAAATCTAAAAATTTTAAGACTTGCTTTGTAGTTCAACAATATTACATAGTGATCTCATGCAGATTAGCAATCTCTCCAGACCTCCATCTATAAAATAAATATATTGGCATACCTTGCCTCTCAGGATTGTTGGGAGAATTGAATAGGATAAAACAAGTATTCCTAGGTCCTTGATCCACTTTGAGGTGAGTTTTGTGCAGGATGAGAGGTAAGTATTTAATTTTGTTTTGCTGCATATGGATTTCCAGTTTTCACAGCACCATTTGTTGAACACGATATCTTTTCCTCAAGATAAGTTTTGTAAGTTTTTGGCAATTTTATCTAGTATGAGAAAACTGTATTTGTGTGGGTTTGTCACTGTATCTTCTATTCTGTACCATTGGTTTACCTATTCAGGAGCCATATTATAGCTCTGTAGTATAGTTTACGGTCAGGTATTGCAATGCCTCCTGTTTCACTTTTCTTGCTAAGGATTGTTTTGGCTATTCTTGGTCTCTTATTGTTTCCAAATGAATTTCATAATTGCCTTATCTATTTCTATGAGGTACATCATTGGAATTTTAATTGGAATTACATTGAATCTGTATAAAGCTTTTGGTAGTATGCCCATTTTGAGAATATTAATTCTGCCTATCCAAGAACATAGGATATCTTTCCATCTTCTAAGGTCTTCTTGAATTTCTTTCTTTAATGTTCTGTAGTTTTCATCGTAGAGGTCTACATTGATTCCCAAGTATTTTTTTTTTTTAGGCTACTGAAAATGGGGTAACTTTCCTTATTTCTCTTTCAGAGGGCTCATCACTGATGTAAAGAAATGCATGAGATTTGTGGGTGTTGATGTTATATCCTGCTACATTGCTAAATTCATTTATTCTAGAATGTTTCTGGTGAATTTTTTGGTATCCTCTAAATATTGAATCATGTCATCAGCAAACACTGATAGTTTGAGTTCTTCTTTTCCTATTTGTATCCCTTTAATTTCTTTGGTCTCTCTAATTGCTCTGCCTAGAATTTCAAGGATATTGTTGAATAGAAAGTGGTGAAAAATACATCCTTGTCTTGTTCCAGTTTTTAGAGGGAATGCTTTCAGTTTGTCTCCATTTATAATGATGTTGGTCATGGGCTTAGCATAGATAGCCTTTACAATATTGAGGTATGTTCCTACTATCCCTATATTTTCTGGTGTTTTCAAGTTTTAGGGGTACTCTACTTTGTCCAATGCCTTTTCTGCATCTAGTAAGATGATCATGCGATTCTTGACTTTAAGTCTATTGATGTGATGGTATAGTTTTATTAATTTCCATATGTTGAACTAACCTTGCATCCCTGGGATGAACCCCACATGAGCATGGTGCACTATCTTTTAAGTATTTTCTTGTAAGTGGTTTTCTAGAATTTTATTAAGAATTTTTGTATCTATGTTCATCAGGGATATTGGTCCAAAGTTGTCATTCCTTGATGTGTCTGTTTGGTTCTGGTATCAGGGTGATACTAGCTTCATATAATGAGTTTGGAAGGGTTCCCTCTTTTTTATTTCATGGAATATTTTGAGGAGTATTGGTATAAGTTCTTCTTTGAAGGTCTTGCAGAACTTGGCTGAGAATCCACGTGGTCCAGGGCTTTTCTTTGTTGGTAGGCATTTAATGGCATCATCTATTTCATTGCTAGAAATTGATCTGTTTAAATTGTGTGTGTCCTCCTGCTTCTGTTTGGTTAGGTCATATGTCTGTAGAAATTTGTCAATTTCTTCCATATTTTCTAGTTTGTTGGAGTACAAATTTTCAAAATAGTTTCTAATTATCTTCTGTATTTCAATATTGTCCATTGTGATATTTCCTTTTTCATCACAAATTTTAGTAATTATACAAATTTTAAAAATAATACAAATATCTCTCTTTCACTTTGTTAATGTGGCTAGGGGTTTATCAATTTTATATATTTTTCAAAGAACCAGTGTTTTGTTTTATCAGTTTTTTTCAATTGTGTCTTTTGCTTCAATTTCATTGATTTAAGCTCTGATTTTAATTACTTCCTGTCATCTACTACTTCTGCTCATTCTTCTTTTTCCAGGGCTTTAGATGTAATATTAAGTCATTTATTTGTTGACTTTTTATTATTTTAATGAATGAGTTCAGTGCAATGAACTTTTCTCTTAGCACTGTCATCATAGAGTCCCAGAGATTTTGATATATCTCTATTCTCATTTACTTCTAAGAACTTTTTAATCTTCTCCCTGATGTCTTCTATTATCCATGTATCATTCAATATTTTATTTTTTAGTTTGAGGCATTAGGGTAGCTTCTATTTTTTCTTATATCATTGATTTCTACTTTCATTCCATTATGATCTGATAAAATGCAGGGTACTATCTCTATTTTTTTGTATTTGCTAAGAATTGCTTTGTGACATATCATATGATCCATTTTAGAAAAGAATCCTTTTGCTGCTGAAAAAAAGGTGTATTCACTTGTTAATAGATGGAATATTCTATATTTTTCTCTTAAGTCTGTGTTATTGATTTTAATATTGAGTTCTATAGTTTCTTTATTTAGTTTTTGTTTGGAAGATCTATCCAGAGGTGAGAGAGGTGTGTTAAAATCACTCAGAATTAATTATTGTGTTCTATTTGATTCCTGAAATTGAGAAGGGTTTCTTTGATGTATGTAGATGCTCATTGCTTGGGGCATAAATATTTACAATCATTATGCCTTGCTGATTTATGGTTCCCTTCAGCAGTATGAAATGTCCTTCTTTATCCCTTCTGATTAACTTTGGCTTAAAGTTCACTTTATCTGATATGAGGATGGTAACCCCTGCTTTTGTACTGAGTCCATGTGTGTGGTATGTTTTTCTCCCTCCTTTCACCTTTAGTCTGTGAATGTCTTTTCCCATGAGATGAGTATCTTGGAGGCAGCATATTGTTGGATCTTTCTCTTAAATCCATTCTGCCAGTCTATGTCTTTTGATAAATGAGTTCAGTTCATTAACATTCAGGGTTATTATTGAGATATGATTTGTAATTCCTGTCATTTTGCTTTATTTTTGGTTTTTAACTTGACTTGGTTTCTCTTTTGATTGACTTTTCCTTTAGGGTAGTTCCTCCCTTTGCTCTCTTTCATTGATGTTCTTCATTTCCTACTCATGGAACATTTTGCTGAGAATGTTCTATATGCAGGCTTTCTAGTTCTAAATTCTTTTACCTTTTGTTTGTCATGGAAAGTTTTTATTTCATCACCAAATATGAAGCTTAATTTTGTTGGATACAAGGTTCTTAGTTGGCATCCATTTTCTTTCAGAGCTTGGTATCTGTTGTTTCAGGACCTCCTACCTTTGAGGATCTGGGCTGAGAAATCTGCTGATATCTAAATTGTTCTCCCCCTATATGTAATCTGATACTTTGCTTTGAAGCCTTTAAAATTCTATCCTTATTTTGTATGCTAGGCATTTTTATTATAACGTGCCTTGGTTTGGATCTGTTGTAATTTTTTCCATTTGGTGTCCTCTAAGTTTCTTGTATATGATTTTCCATTTCATTCTACGGGTTTGGGAAATTTTCTGATATTACTCCATTGAAGAATTTGCATTCCTTTGCGTCTCTGTGCCTTCTTCTCTCCCAATAATTCTTAAATTTGGTCCCCTATTCCATAATTCTTGTTATCCTACAATTCTTTGAGGTTCTGGCCATGGTTTCTTACCATCTTCTCTGTGTGATCTACTTTATTTTCAGGATTATATATTTTGTCTTCATTGCCTGAGATTCTGTCTCCCAAGTTATCTAGTGTGTTGATGTTACTTTCTATTAAACTTTTAATTTGGCTTATTGTTTCTGTCATTTCAAGGATTTCTGTTTGTTTTTTCAAAATTTCTCTCTTTATTGAAGTAATCTTTTGCTTCCTGCATTTTCTCTCGTAGCTCTTTATTGAAGTGATCTTTTGTTGCCAGCATTTGCTCTTTTACATCATCCTTTACTTTGCAGATCATTTTAATGATACACATTCTGAACTCCTTCTCTGATATTTGTTCTGCTGTGCTGTCAATGAACTCTATTATTGTAGCCTCTTGGTTTGTTTGGGGCACTTTCTTCCCTTTTTTTCATGTTGTTCACGTGTCTTCTCCTCTAATCATGAGAATCAGAGGTATTATAATTTCTACCCTATGGATTTATAGTGTTCCTGCAGTTTTCCAATACCTTCTCTTTAAGGGCCAGATCAATATTAATAGCACCCATTGCAAACAATATGCAGCCTTAAACCAAAGGCTTAAACCTTAATAGCTCCTATTAAGATGTTGATGATTTCGTTGCAATGAACAGAAATGATGTGTTCAAGTATTATCCACAATATAAACAGTAGAATTGCAATAGTGTCCACAGTTTCCAATGGTGGACAATGAGAGAATGGGGGGGCGTATATGATGTGATGTTTATGAGGTAGGAAGTGAGAATATAGAAGTATTAGATCATAGGAAGTGTGAACGAAGAAACAATAGAAGTTCGCTGTTATCAGGAGAGAGGAGAGAAAGGGACTGTCAGGTTCAGCCAAGCCTGCAGGGGCCTTGGTGATGGATCTCTAGGTGCTGGCTGTTGTCCCTAGATGGTGGCAGGCACATCTCTAGTTGGTGATAGTGGCAGCATCAAACCTGAAGGCACTTTAATGTCAGGCTTCCAGGTCCCATCCAGTGTCCCACAATGGAAGCTCTCCAAACTAAAGATGGTGGTGGCAACCATGGATATAACCCAAGATGGCAGCAGAGGTGTCCCAGAATGGAGGCGACCACTTTCAGAGATGGGGCTGTGAGGGCAGGCTGTATGGTGGTGTTGGGCAGCCTGTTCTGATATGCAGCACTGCGGCGGGCAGTTGCCTCCAAGCCCTGTCTGTTGTCCTAAGATGGAAGCTATCACATAGGGGGATGGGCTATGTCGTAACTGCAGTGTCCCAAGATGAGGGCAGGCCTGGGAAGCTGAAAAACAGTCCTTCCTCTGTCTGGCTCAGGCCAGCAGGCTAGGGCAGTCCCTCCTCCTCCTCTGTGAACCTTTGTTATTGATTTTGATTATTACCTGTATTAGTTTTCTAGGTCTGCCATAACAAAGTACCACAAACTGGGTGGCTTTCCAACAAAAATGTATTGCTTCACAGTTCTGGAGGCTAGAAGTCTAAAATCATAGTATGGTCAGAGTTGGTTTCTTTTGATGGCTGTTAGGGAACGGTCTATTCCATTTCTATCTCCTTGACTTACAGATGGTCATCACTCTATCTCTTCATATTGTCTTCCTCCTATGAGTGAATGTGTACAAATTTCTCCTTCTTATAATTACAACATACATACATATCAGAATAGGGGCTTGCCCTAATTCAGTATTACCTCATCTCACCTAATCAAATGTGGCACCCTATTACCAAATAAGGTCATATTCTGAGGACCAGGTAGTTAGGACTTCAAAATATAAATTTTGACATGGAACACAATTCAAACTATAACATTCTGCATTCATCATCTATATATGGTGAAAGAGTTGCATCATTTCTAAATCTCAGGTGAGATATTTATTTACACATCTATTTATGTATTTATTTATTTTCACAGTGCTGGGAATTGAACCCAAACCCTCATACATGTTAGACAAGGCTCTAACACTAAGCTATATCCTCAGCCCCAAGACATTGATATTGGGATAGCTTCTAGACTCACAAAAGCCCAAATTGACATCAATATCATCAATATTATTCAAAACAATTTTAATGTCACTAACATATTAATTGGATATTGTAAACTTAATCCCTTTAGATATTTATAGAACTTCTAGCAGATTACTAGCAACTACAATTTTGAACTATGTATAAAAACCACCACAACTTTCCAACTCATGTACATATATTCTCCATGGTGAATCAAGTCAGGGTTTCAAAGTAATTGACTAATATTTTAATATGTTTCTTTGATGCATATACCTAGACCACAACCTTTATTAGTACTACGTTGAGTATATATTTAGTACACTACCATATGCCCTCCTAATCAGCAGTTTGTTTTCTGAAATTCAAATAAAATATTTGGTTTCATTATTCATTAAGCCATCAGCAGAACAAAACCCTTTTTGAAGCACTTTGGTAAATAAACTTAAAGGTGTATTGTTAAAATGTTGAGGCATTTTCACCTTAAGTAAGACAAATAAACTGTTAAGAGTTAAAAATAAACTTTTTAACAAAAAATAATTGGATGAAATAAAAATCATGTATGTGTCACCGAAGATAAGTTTCAAATGCTCCTGGAAAGAATGTGCATTAGTATTGCTATTTTACATCACACAATGTAATCTGAAACTTTAATCTGTTGTTTATCTAATGCTGCCATCTAGTGAACCTGTGAAATTGTAAGAAGACAGTTTCTTGCAGGCATTGTAGTACTTATTAAACAGCATTTAACAGAGAAGCATATTTTTAAAAGATTCTTTCGTGTATTTTATCTTGAAGATTAAAGGTAATGAAAGAATTATGAATTTAAAGATAAGTGTTTTCAGTTTGAAGAAAATAACTTTTAAAAACATAATACTATTTATAGACTAGCTTTTTTATTTTTAATTCAATTTCAGACATCATCTTTTACTTTTTCTAATACAGCTGTGGTTTTTGATTCATAAAAGGAGACTGATTTTGGTGTTTTAATAAAAATGAAATTACATTTCAGACTATCTTACTGCTAGAGTTTAGGATACAATTATATTTGTTTCATCAGATGAAACACATGTAATTAGAGCACAAAAGCATTTTGTTCTCTACAGCAAAATTAGCAGAGGCCAGAGTAAGAAGTTATACTCTTCATAGTTTTACAGAGAAAAGTGGGGCTTTGAGCTCCCAATTATCTCTAAGAAAATCAAATATACTAGAGGATCAATATTTAAGTAATTTATACATAAACCTCATCCTCAAAGAACCGTAATTTGGATATCGACATTATGGACTTTGAGATGAATCTGTAATGAGATCATGTTTGAGGTGACATTGAAGGGAATGAGTGTATTTTACATGCAGAAGGAAACAACATATATTTGCTAGAAGATGGTGGACTCTGGTAATTTTAAGAAATGCTAACAAAATTTGATACTCCTTCCTTAAAGAGGTAAAGCCTAATTCTCCTCCACTTTACTGTGTCCTAGACTTAGCATTTACTTCTAATTAATAAACATAAGTGATTTGATAATATGGTTTTAGAAACTAAGACACTACAAATTATTTCTTATTCTTTCTGTTATATTACTTACCATATGAGGTTACCTATCATGTTTCAATAGGAAAGTGACATTAAGAAGAGTTGAGGCCTCATCCCAACAATCCTGAAGGAACTGAGGCTTCCTGGAAACAGATGTATGAATGAATAAGCCATCTCAGAAGCAGATTTTCTAGGCTCAGTTAAGCCTTTAAATGGCAGAAACCCTGAATGATATCAGCTTGACTAATTTCATGGGTGACTCAGCCAGAAAGACCCAACAAAGTTATTCTCATATTTTTAACCTTAAGCAACTATTAAATAACAAATATTTGTTGTTTTAAGCTAGTAAAATTTTAGTTATTTGCTATATAGCAATATATTACTATAATATAAATGATGTTGGGCACACAATTAATCATGCTTCCATGAAACACTCTATTGATTTCTAGAAATCACACGTTTTTCTCTTCCTCTAGCTTTTTCTTTTCAATTGAATTTACCATTATGCTTCTGACCTCTAAACATTTGAATTTGAATTGTGGAGGTCTCTCTTGGTTCTTCATCTTTATTCTATCTACACTCACCGCCTAGGTTATCTTCTCTAGACTGGAGATATTAAATACAGTCTCAATGATTACTCCCACATTTATATCTCTAGCTTAAAGCTCTTCCCTGAAACTTTGACCATATATACTTATAATTCCATTTGGGTGTCTTGAAATGGAATATTTCAGAAATTTTAATGCTCTGCATTCTCAGATCTGCTCTTCCTCCTTTTCCCACTGCCTTGGGAAGTGCTACTTCTATCCAATCATTTGCCCAAGATATAAAGTGTCAACCTTGACACTGTTCTTGCTAACTATGTTCATTTTATCACAAAGTTCTAATTATCCTATTTCACAATATATCTTAAATACATTTATTTGTCATAGTTCTTGCTATCACTCTAGTCCAAGCCACTAGGATCTCTTTTCCCAAATCCTACAAGAGTTTCCTGGCTAGTCTCTTCTCTTTCACTACAATAGGTTTTCTGCACATAAGTCAGAAATATCATATTTTATTTTCAACCGTAACAAAATGCCATGATCACAACCAATAAATAAATATTACAATCTTAGCATACTCAAATATTCACTCAGTGGTTCAAACATTTATTGCATATCACCAAATATTTGTAAATATCTAAATTTCTCTGACTTCATTTTTTTGTATTTGTGCACATTCATCTACAAATGAAGGCCATACATTGTGATTAATAGATATGTCTTAGATTCTTATTTTAATATATAGTTTTTCTATTTATAGTTTTCTATGTTTTCTCTTGCAATTCAGTTTTTAAGTAACTGAAAAGTTTGTACTATAGAGTGTTTAACAACATATTTGGCTGAGTTCATCTCTATGGTTTCAGTTAACATGTTTCTCTATAATTTAGTAATTATATCCAGAGGCTTGATTATTTTTAGCCTTGACTTTTGGAAAAGAATAATTCAAAATACTCTCGGGAGACTTATCTGACTTTCTTGCTTTCTGTGATATTATTAGCCATGGTTTTTTAATGCTTAAATACATTTACTTATTATCAGCTATAAAATGTTGGTATTCTAATTCTCCGTTCATCTTAATGTATTATATTCAATACTTCCTTAAAAAGAAACCTCCATTCATTTACAATTTGCTTATTTGAGATACGGTTCATTTAGGAAACACAAGTTAAATGCTTGAACTTTTCTTACATTTTTGTTTATTGGTGTTCAAAATAATGAGTTACTTTGACATATACAATATATAGCCAATGATATATAAAGTATAAAAATATATAAAATATAAAAATATATAAATTATAAAAAGCAATGATATATAAAGTATATACATATGAACTTATAGATTTAATTTAATTTAATATTTTCCACTCTAATGCATTCTTTATTCTTATTAACACTCAAGAAGTCCCAACTTCAGTCACAAAAGTTATTTCATCTTGGTTTCTGATTCCTAGTAACTTTACTTCTAGTAGTCTTTGGTGATATAACAAGATTCTAAGTTCACGTTGTCTATTTCCTCCTCCATACTTGAAGTCAGCCTTACTCCCAGGAGCTTAGGTTCCCCTTTGTGGGTTATTCAGATCACAATGTGGATGCAGATGAATTATTTAAAAATGTAATCTGTTCACATTATCCAATTACATACCATTGCAGTGACTGGGTAATACATTGAGTGACCATATCATCCTCCAAACCAGGACTATCTTAGCAACATGCTATTTATAATTTTGCTCAGACAATGGGTATAAATCAGGACTTACTGGGCAAATCATATGTGATCACCCATTCATAAGCCCCTTCATAATTAGGTACTAGGTTCCCTCTATAATCACATTTCATACCTCCATTTCCTTAGATCACCAACCTTCAAACACATATAGAACTTATAATGTTCTTCAATCATGCTAAGCAATATTTCTTTTGGTGAATCATTGCACATGCTCTTCCTCATGCCAGAAATACTCTCCCCTCAACTTTCACTTAACTAAATCATGTCCATTCTCAGAAATCAGCTTATGTGATATTCCTTGATAAAGGTCACATTACTCTAAATTAACACCTCATTATTTTAACACCTCATTATTCCTAAATTTTCCTGCTTAGCACATATCCTGCTTGTTTTTACTTACCTTGAGAGTTGTTTAGCATTTACTGCAGTCAGGGACTATTTTAGTTTTGTTCACTACCATTTCTTTAGTATATATCTCAGTGTCTAGCAGTTAATAGGTATTCAGTAAGTATTTCTTTAATAAGTGAATGTTGCTCCTATTGATTTCAGATCTTTTTTTCAGCTCTTTGCTAAACTAAATTTCATTCATTCTTGAAGTCTTTATGCAATTTTTGTTTATCTCTAAAATCTTTATGTATCAAACTAATAAAAATCTGTCTTCTCAATTAGTATGTACTCTCCTTTGGACAAATAATATTGTGGCAGACTGCCAGGTGTTCTGCAAATTTCTATTTTCTCTTCTTTTACACATTATCCATTCTCCATTGCAGTTAGGTGGTATTATAGCTTAGATATTAGGTGTCCCCCAAAGCTCATTTGTGAGAAAATGAAACGTTTAGAGGTGAAATGATTGGGTTATGAGACCCTTAATCCAATCAGTGAATTAATCGCCTAATATGGATTAACTGAGTGGTAACTGAAGGTAGGTAGGGTATGACCGGAAGAGATGGGCCCATGGGGGCATACCTTTGGGGTGTAGATTTTGTCCTTAGTGAGTAGAACCCTCTCTCTGTTCCTGGTGTGATATCTTGAGCTGCTTCTGTCGACCACACTCTTCCACCATGAGTGTAGTTGACCATGCATGAACTGAGAACTCTGAAACCTTGAGCACCAAAATAGTTTACCTCCTCTAATTATTGTCAGATCCTTTGGTGACAGAAGCTAAAAATATTGAGTAAAACAGAAATTGGTACCAAGAATTGGTTCTTTGTTGTGACTTATATTGTAGTGAATAACTAACCCATGCCTGGATAGAAAATAAACTAAGGACTCTGAAAATTAGTGCCTCCCCTCCCCCGCAACTGGTTTTTAGGGAACCTAATTAGCACCATTCACTCCTACCTTTTGGATGAAAAGTACTATCCCTAGGAGCTAACTACTTTCCTTTGAAGTGTAACAGCCCCTGTGAAGATTCTGGGCCTGAAGACTAGAGATTTACCAAAGGGCTTGTAAGAGGAGCCAGTCCCCTTATCCCACTCTGTTTCTTTTTTCTTTTTTTTTTTCAAAATAACTATTTCAAATTTATTTAACTTGGGATGTGTAAAAGCTTGAAGATAAAGGAATCTTCTTCAATAGCACTTTATTGTTGAATTTGCCATAGCCTGCCCTATTGTCTTTTTTTTAATTTAATTTTGATTCATTGAACACAAATGGAGTACGGTTATTGTTTCTCTGTTTGTACACAAAGTAGAGTCACACCATCTGTGCATTCATACATGTACACAGGGCAACATTGTCCTTGAAACTCTAGCCAGAGCAATTAGACAGACCAAAGAAATTAGAGGAGTACGAATAGGAAAAGAAGAACTCAAACTATCCCTATTTGCTGATGACATGATTCTCTATCTAGAAGATCCTAAGAATTCCACCAGAAAACTTCTGGAACTCACAAACAAATTTAGTAGAGTAGCAGGATATAAAATTAATGCTCATAAATCTAATGCATTTTTATTCGTAAGTGATGCATCCTCCGAGAGAGTAATTAGGAAATCTATACCATTCACAATAGCCTCAAGAAAAATAAAATACTTGGGAATCAATCTAACAAAAGAAGTGAAAAACCCCTACAATGAGTACTACAGAACACTAAAGAATGAAATTAAAGAAAGTCTGAGAAGATGGAGAGATCTCCCCTGTTCTTGGATAGGCAGAATTAATATAGTCAAAATGGCCATACTACCAAAAGCACTATACAAATTCAATGCAATTCCAATTAAAATCCCAATGACGGACCTCATAGAATTAGAGCAAGCAATCATGAAATTCATTTGGAGGAATAAGAGACCCAGAATAGCTAAAGAAATCCTTAGCAAGAAGAGCGAAGGAGGGGGTATCACAATACCAGACCTTCAACTATACTACAGCGCACTCTGTTTCTGTAAACGTGCTTCCCATTTGAAAACTCTTACACACCATCATGTATTGTTTTTCTGAAGCCTTGTGAACAACCATGTATCGTTTTAGACTAGAAAATTTATGACACTAGATAGCCTATAAATGTTGTGAAAAACTGGTAAGGAGTGCTCAGAATGTGGAGTGCTGATCTGCTCTAGGCCCACTGGCATAAAATAAAGTGTGGTTTCTCACCTCTTGATCACCCTTTATGACTTCTTGCCTGATTGCCGAAACAATCTGACCATGTGATTTTAGAAGTGTCTGAAGCTTATTGGAATTTGTGGGGAAAATTATGCAGCATTTATTGGTTCAAACTGGAAAAGCTTTAGAATGTTGTCAGTGGATCTTAATGGGCAAATCTGTTGGGAGTTCAGAACACCAGAATACTGAGACTTCTGTGGATAGTAAAGACAGGGCTCTTGAGGTTTCAGAGGAAAAGGAGGACTCTTGGAAATCAGACTAGAGGTCACTCATGTTAGGTTCTTTCTAAGAAGTTGTCTATATTTTGCCCATGTTCTGAGACTTTCTGGTGAGGCTAATTTAAATAATGGACTTCTTAATCTGGTGGAAGATATTTCTAGGCAGCATAGTACTTAGGTGGTGGCATGGGTATTGCTGGAGGCTTTTAGCTAAGTTTCTTGTGATATTCAGAAGCAGAAAGTAGAGCAAAAAGATTTGAAAACCTTCAACTTGAAAGGAAGGACTAAAACTACTAGGGCTAAAGAAGTTGATGTTGCTAAAAACATTGCCGACACTAAAGAAATGCTAAAGACTTTGCCCAGAGACAATAAGAAAGATGGCTTGAGAGTATCTCAGGAATTAATAAGAGCACACCCATCTCAGGTTCAAGGGTATAAAATGAATCTACATTGTGTACAGCCATAAAAATGAAAAGCTGTACCCCATTTGTGTATAAGGAATCAAAATGCAGTCTTTAGAAATAAAAAATAAAAATAATTCCCCTGAGAAGAGACTTGTAGGCACTTTGCTTGCACAGAGGTCTATGAAGTTGTTCTACCATAGTCAACCACTCAGGCACTCAGAAGCTGTTACGGGCAGTGTTTCTTGGAGGCTTGGCTACTACTTTAGATGGCAGCAGACCTTGTCAGCAACCATGGGGTGCTGGTTCTGCAGGATTGCAGGATGCTGGAGTCAGGAGGTAATGGAAGCTTCCATAGAGATTTCAAAGGAAAGCCTGCGAAGCCAGGCAAAGTGCAGCAGGGTCAGAGTCCCTGTGGGCTGCTCCTGAGAGGGTGATAAGTGGAAATGTGAGAAGGAAGGCAAAGCTGCAGTGGAGACTCCCAAGATTAAAAATCGCCAGTAATGTGGGACATCTGCCATTGAAAGCTACAAGAATTGAGCACATAGGAGCTAACCAAGAGGTCATGTGGGCTGCAACCAGAAAGGTCATAGGAGTAGAGCTGCACAATCCCTTTGGAGAGAACATCAAGATGCCATGATAAGCCCAATTAAACTTTTCCTCCTCTAATTGTTCTTGTCAGGTCTTTTGTTCACAGCAGCGAAAAAGCTGACTAAAACAGGTGGGGTCATGCCACTTAATTATACCCCCTGAAATGTGTGCAAAAGTAACATAAACCACTTTCAAAACAAGGTTTTAAGAATCATCTGTGTAACTTCTATATGCTTTCGCTTTGTCCTTTTCTTTTAAAATATGCCTATGAGGCTCTAAGGAATAGCAGAAAGCCAAAATATAATGATATTATATACCTGAAAAGTCATGCAACTGCCAACAATATCTGCTCTGGGAGGATATATGAACAAGAAATACATTTCCGTTCCATTTTTATGTTTATGTTTTTTCATTTATATTTTTATAATGACTATACTAATAGACTCTTATACCACCTTTTATTATCATTTAGCAACTAGATAAAGATAATTGCTTTAACCTGATAAGACCTAGATTGTTAATTTTGAAATCGTGATTTTTCTTATGAAACTAATTTAGTCACAAACTTCCTTTGTGTTAACTATAGTGTTATGTATGCAAATAGAAAAGGAAAAAGAGACATAAAGAAAAGAATGTTGTACCATTGCCTTTACATCATATTAGCTTATATACATTGTAGCTGACCACATTAAAACCAGTTTTAAGAATGGGGGTGCAACTCAGTGGCAGAGGAAAATCCTAGCATGCACAGGGCCCTGGGTTTGATCCCTAGCACCATAAAAAGGGACAAAAATAAACTGTTACTTCACCTCCGTTTATGTATGGTTTTGCCTCTGACGTATCTTTATTACTTCTATACTTAATCTCATTTTTTAAATTCAAATTTCTATCTACTTTGAAACCCATGACTATTTCTAAAATATTTTTCCTAGAACTCATCCTCTTAGATTAGATTATAGAATTTAGCTCCCCCAAAATTGATTCCTGGGGCTTCTTAGCACATAAAATGTACAACTTTTGACTCTTCCACTTGTTGGTTTCAGTTTAGAAACATATATAGTCCTTCATACATAAGGAAAATAATAGAAAAATGTGTGTTTATACTTAACATCCATTAACATTCTGTCATTATTTTCTAAAAATATAATATTCAACTATTAGCATAGCACTCACATTGTTTTAGGTACTTCAAGTAATCTAAAGATAATTTAGCATATTGGAGGATACATATAGGCTACATGCAAACATAATAGATTTGGGTATCCAGAGGAATCCTAAAACCAATCCCCTACACTATGGAACTATGACTGTACGTCTAGCTCCATTCCTCAGAAATCCACCATGTAACTAATTTCTGGTCTTAGTGCTCCTGAGCTTACTTTAACTCACTTCCAAATATGAGGGTAGAGGACAATAAAAATATTATTTAGATTTGATCTAAAAAGTACAATATCAGTAGCAATTTTTAAAACCTGATAACCTCTTGAGAACCTTCATCTCTTTATGTTTGTTGTTTTGCAATACCAAATTTAAAGTAAAACTATATTAACTATATTCAGAACAAAGGGAGAGAAAATTTTTTCAAGTGGATATTTGATTACAGTTTGAAAGGATGTGTTTTATGGAGTAACACTAGATCAAGGGTATAGTACCATACTTCTTGTTCATTAACTTGAGCTGTATTTTTCATTTCCTGTGTGGATACAATTATTTCTCTAGCTGTTCAAGTTTTTTAACAGTTGCTAAATTTAGTGCACTGACATTATTTTTCTTCTCCAACAGGGAACACAGCTAATCTTTTGTTTTTAATCCTCTAAACCTTGACCCTTTGTATAAAACATATAATTATGAAAACTTCTTTTGGAGTTATTTTGATTAGCTTTTCAATATATTTTATATTAAAAGTGACATATATGAAGTTATCTATTTATCTACCCACAGGCAATGTAATAACCTTGTCACTATTTTTACCTAACATCTTTCACTGCTACTCAAACTTGAACATGAATCATACCAGAAAAAAAATAAAGCTACTACTTATTCCATATTCTTGCAGTAAAGAGGATCGCTAGCTTAAATCATCCTCATTCATTCATTTGTTAATTCAGAAAGCATTTGTTAAATGAAGTCTATATTTCAGGCACTTTTTGGGTGCTGGGAATATAGGAGTGAGCCTTATAAAGACATTAATGTAAATAAAACAGACAATAGACAAATAGATTATTAAAATATGTAGTATGTTACATATTAATAAATATTTTAGAGAAATATGTTAGAATGAATATTAAAGGAAGGGACATGAAATTTTGGGGGAATGTATAAAATTTTATCTAGGAAGGTTAAATAAGTCCTAGCTGAGGTGATAATTGAGCAAAGACTTGAAGGAAATGAGTGAATGGACAATTGTTTGAATGGTATATGTTCCCAGGAAAGACAATTCACAAAACTCCTTGCTTATTCATTTTCATGTCTTTCTTTCAGAAAATTCATTATAAAACTTAACTTTCATTTTTCATTCTGAAGTTTAAACCATTGTTTCATACAAAGTAGAAAAACCATGCAATTTAGCACTCTTTTCTATAGTTTTATGCACTCTATTTGGCTTTTTATAAATTGTTGATTTTGAAGGATTTTAATTATCTTTATATCTAGAGCACTTTGTGCTTCACAGCCAAATTGTTCAAAAAGTACAGAGAATTCTAATATTATATGCTCTGTCCTTAAAAACATAAAATCTCCCCAAATATCCACAACCTCCATCAGAGTGGCACATTTGCTACAATGAATGAAGCTACATTGACACATAATTGTCACTCAGTTTAAAGGTTACATTAGGAGCCGGGCGTGGTGGCGCACGCCTGTAATCCCAGCACTTGGGAGGCTGAGGCAGGAGGATCGTGAGTTCAAAGCCAGCCTCAGCAATTTAGCGAGACCCTAAGCAACTCAGTGAGACCCTGTCTCTAAATAAAATACAAAATACGGCTGGGGATGTGACTCAGTGGCCCAGTGCCCCTGAGTTCAATCCCCGGTTAAAAAAAATAAAAATAAAAATAAAAATAAAATAAATAAAGGTTACATTAGGATTTACTCCTGATGTTCATTCTATGGGTTCTGACAAATGTATAATGCCATGTATCAACCATTGCCATATCAAACAAAATAATTTAATTGTCTTAAAAATCCTGTGTGCCTTACCTTTTCATCACTCTTTCCTTTTTAATCCTTTCTATTACTAATTTATTAGTCCAATTTCTGTTGCTATAATGAAATGTATGAGGTCATATAACATAAAGAAAAAAGGTTTATTCAGTTCACAGTTTTGGAGGCTGCTCTTTCAAATAGCATTTTGCTGATTCTGGCAAGAGCCTTTCTAGCTGCATCATGGCAGGAGTGCATAGAAGAGGGAGAGATCACATTGCAATACAGGGAGCCAGAGAATGACTGGAAGGGGCCAGTTATGACATCCCACTAAGACATACCTCTTCAAGATCCCACCAGCTCTTAACATTGCCACACTGGGGACCAAGTTTTCAGCACATGTTCCCTTTTGGGATGCATTCAAATTGTATCCAAAACATAGCACTGATTTTATTTTACTATCTATAGTTTTATCTTTTCCAGAATGACATGTAACTGGAATAATATAGCAAGTAACTTTTTTATATTGGCTTCTTTCACTAACTATTGTTTGTCTTTTTATGTCTTGGTAGCTAAATTTTTTAGTGCTGAATAATATTCTGTTTTCTGAATGTACCACAATTTTTCTATTCTCCTACTAAAGAACATCTTGTTTGTTTTCAAGTTTGGGAACTTATGAAAAAAGGCTGCTATAAACATTCATATTTTATTTATTTAGGTAAGCTTTATATACCAGACTGCTAACTGATATGTACAAGGGAAGATTGTATACAATACTGATGAGTAAGCCTAAAGATTTCTATCATATCTAGTTCATGTGTGGACCTATTGAGTCCAGGAATGTCCTTACTGAATTTCTGCCTGTTCAGTCTGTTCATTTCTGATTAATGGGTTTTTTAAAATCTCCAATTACAATAGTATGTTTATTTATTTCTCCCCACAGTCTATTATTTTTTGACTAACAATTTTTGACACTCTAATATTTCATGCATAATCATTAAGGGTTGTTATATCTTCTTGAAGCATATACACTTGTATTATCATGCAATGCCCCTCATTACTTCTAATAACTTCCCTTACTCTGAATTTGACTATGTCTGAAATTAATATAGGTGTTCTAGATTTTTTTGATTATTGTCATCATGGCATATCCTTATCTATTCCTTTACTTTTAATCTACATCTTTATATGTAAAGTGGATTTTTTGTACAAAACAAATATGTGGGCCTTGTTTTTAGGTCCATTCTAACAATTGCTGCCCTTGATGTATATAGAATACTGATGTTTGAAGTGAATATGGTTGCTTTAATATCTATTGCATTTGCTACTCTTCTCTATTCATTGTCCTTGATCTTTGTTCTTATTTTTGTCTTATCTTTTTCCATCATTTTTATTTTAAATTAAAAAGATCATGATTTCATTTTTTCTCATTTTTTTACAGACTTCATTTTGATTCATAGTACATATATGGGGTACAAATTTTCATTTCTATGGTTGTGCATGATGTATATTCATATCATTCTTGTTAATCACACATGTACATAGGATAATGATGTCTGTCTCATTCCACCATTTTTCACATAAATTATACTTATTTTTTTAAGCTTTTCAGTAGTTATCATGGTGTTCATGATATACTTTCACAACTAATCCAAATTCACTTTCAATTAACACTATACTCTTTTATAAGTAGTGCAAATACAAAATATTAATCAAATATTACTAATTCCTATCTCCCATCCCTATTATTACTGTCATTCATTCATTCACTTATACACACACACACACATACACACACATGTATACATATATATAATTTTACATCATAGAGTCAAATATATTGCTATTATTTTAGTCTGCATTACCTGTTATATCAAATAAGAGTAATAAAAACGAAAGTTTTTATTTTACCTTCACTTATTCATTCTCCAATCCTTATATAGATCTCATTCTGACCTATATCATTTCCTTCTCTCTACTTTCTATTGACAGTTCTAACAATACAGTTTTGCTGGTATCTAGTTCCTTTATGATTTTCTGCATGAGATAATCTTCATTTCTCCTTCAATGCTCTAGCAAAATATCACAAATACAGAATTCTAGTTTGGTGAAATTTTTTCTTAATATTTTAAATATTGTGTTCTACACTCTTGTTTGCCTGCTTTCTGTTATAATTCTTATATCTGATTCTCTGTTGGTAAGATGTGTTTATTCTCTGGATTCTTTCAGAATGTCTTTATTTTGATTTTCTGCACTTTTAATATGGAATGTTTAGGCTACTTGTTTAGCATTTATCCTGATTTTTATTTCCTGAGCTTCCTAGATGTACAGTTTGTTCCCTGACATTAATTTAGGAGAAAGTATCCATCATTAGTGCTTCAAATATAGCTTCTTTTCATTTCCTTCTTTTTTATACTTCTTATTTTCCCATTACATACATGTTATACCTTTTGAAGTTGCTCCACAGTTCTTGTTTGACATTCTGTTTTAGATTTTACAGTGTTTTTACTTTTTGCTCTTCGGTTTTAGAAGTTTATATTGTTATATCCTCAGGTTCAGAGATTCTTTCCTTAGCTACATTCTTTATTTCTGTTACAGATAGTTTTTATCTGTAGCATTTCTTTGAAAATATTTCTTAGAATTTCTATGTCTCTGCTTGTCTCCTGTATTATGCATTTGTTCATATATATATGAATATATATATAATATATATATATTATATTGCCTCTGAGTTCAAATCTGCAGTCTCCCCTATATATATATACATATATATAAATATATATAATATATTATAAAATATATATATTTATATATTTTATATATAATATATATAAAATATATATTTATAATATATTGTAAAATATATATTATATATAATATAAATATATATAATATATTATAAAATATATATTTATAATATATTATATATATATATATATATATATATTGGGGGGGACTACAGATTTTAACTCAGAGGCAATTTACCACAGAGATACATCCCCAGCCCTTTTAATTTTATTTTTATTATAAGACAGGGTTTTTCTAAGTTGCTTATTGCCTTGAGAAGTTGCTGAGGCTGGCACTGAACTTGTGATTCTCCTGCCTCAGCCTCCTGAATGGCTGGGATTACAGGCATGCACTACCATGCCAGGCTCATATTGCCTACTCTTCCATTAAAACCCTTAGAATATTAATCATAATTTTAAAAAGTCTATGTCTGACAATTCTAACATTCCTCCTATATCTGATTCATTCTGATGCTTATTTGACCATTCAAACTGGTGTTTTTGTTGTCAGTATGCTTTGCAATTTTTTGGTTGAAAGGTGGATATGAAGTACTCAGTAAAGGGAACTGCAGAAAATAAGCCTGTAGTGATACAGTGGCAAGGTGTGGAGAGAAGGGAAGTATCCTATAATCTTATGATTAGGTCTTAGTCATTTGCTAAAGGAATAGTTCTTTCAATCCTACCCACCTTCAGAGTACCAGGATGGCAGAGGGGGCTCAAGGTTGGTATTTTCATTCTATCATACAGAAAGATTCAGTTGGATTGAGTTGGGTATTTTCCTTCTCCCAAGTATGTTAGACCTTGACAATGTGCTAGCAGTATAGACTCTGGTGAAATATTTTCTCTAGAGAGAAAGCCTTGTTAAAACGAACAAAATACTTTGACTATTAAAAATGGTTTCTTTTACCAGGCAGCAGCCATGCCTGTAATCCTTGTGACTTGGAAGACTGAGATAGGAGGATTCCAAGTCCAAAGTCAAACTCAGCACTTTAGTAAGGCTCTCAGAAGCAAAGTGAGATTCTGTCTCAAAATAAAAAATAAAAATGGCTGGGAATGTAGCTATGTGTAAAATGCCCCTGGGTTCAATGTCCACTACCAAAAAATAAAGGTTTCTTCTTTTTCCCAGTCTCCCTATGAGGGTATTCTTCAGCATTTGTTGTGAAGACCTTATAGAGCTCCTGGAGGTAAAACTCACAAAAGCATGGGGACCTCCCTATGACTGAAACTTCCTGGAGATTTAACTCATAAACTTCCCTACACTGAGCTTCTAGCAATTCATCAATTACTATTAAGGTTCTTATCCAGATACTGGTTCTCATGGAAATTTCTATTAATTCGTTTTTACTCCAGTAAATTGTAATTCTCTGAGTTTGCCTATCTGTCTTCCTAACTTTTAGTATGGTGAATTGATCTGTGTTCTCTGACGTATCTAGGAGGAGCTATTTATTATTTTGTGTATTCAGTTTTTTACTTGTTATTAGGATGGAAGGTTGGTTTCTAAGTTCCTTACATACTGTATCAGATAGCTGAAGTAAAAGAAAAGCAATTCAAATTCATATTTCCAGTAGTAAGCCATTATAAGCAATGCAGATTTGAAGCTTTCATTATATTTTTGGCCACATAATTGTACATAGGTGAAGTTCATGTTGATCAAGTTAAGGAATATTAAATGCAAAGATGTTTGCCCCAGAATTATGTTATTTGGTAGGAAGAATAAATCCAAATAACCTCTGGGTTTATGAACCATATGCAAGTGCTTTGTTCTAATTATTTAAAGAAACTTTTGGGAAAAATAAATTTTACTAATAAATTCTTACATTGGCATTTGGGCTTAAAGCTAGCAACTAATATTGATTGAAATTAAAATTAACCAACTTTTGCCCTTTCCAGTTTTTTTCACTATCTTTGTACAAGTGATGTTGGTGATTGGCTTAAATATGCAAGGGCCATTAAAAGACTATTAAAGCATCACACTTTTCCTAGCATTGCATTTGCTGATATTATTGACATAAATTCCAGAGGACTGTATTACTGCTCTGTAGATAAAAATGCCATTATGATATGATATAGCAGTATAAAACTTTTTCCCTATAGTGGCCTATATCATGAGCAAAATGCTTTTAACACTGAAATATGTATTACCAAACCAAGAGCAAAGTAGAACTCAGATATTCAAATGATATAAATGGAGATAAGCAGTTACCTAATGAGAATTTTCTGATTTTATATTCTGCTTTTATTTTTCCTCAGCAACCCTCAACTTAGCTTGATTCTAGGTCATTTTTAATGAGACTTGGAATATCCTTATGCACTTTGATATTTTTCTTTTCCATTCACAATCCTAGCTCTGTTAGACATGAAAAGCAAATGTAGAAGAAAACATTTAAAATTGAAAATTTGAAACTACAACAGTAACATGTGGATCATTTTTATAACCCTCTAAATCATTGTATTCTCAACTTTTGAAAACTAGTTTAAAATATATAGCCTTATTATATAGTTTTATGCCACTATGCTTATTTATATTGTCAAGCAAGAATTTGTAGAATAGAACATAAAGACTATAAATATGTATGTTTATGCCTTAGCTGGGACTAGTGGCTACTAAGGGAGGTTAAAGTGCATCTTATATAGGAAAAAACAGACTGAAATATGAATTCTCTCCCTCTCTCTCTCTCTCTCTCTCTCTCTCTCTGTTTCACACACACACACACACACACACACACACAGTTTAGCTATACATAGAAGCAAGCAATATTGAAATGGGAATAAAAGGTACTACTTTTGGACATTAACTGTGAACTAATGTCTATATTACTATGTTCTTTCCCAAGGGAGACCACAGGCTTTTCAGACCTTAGGGAAAGGGAAATATATGAGAACTATCATTAGTTTGAGAAAAGATAAAACTAAATGGATGGAACTGGGACTATAATGCTATGTGAAATAAGCCAATCCCAAAAAACCATAGGCCAAATGTTCTCTCTGATATGAGGATGCTAACACACAATAAGGTGCGGAGAGGGAACAGAAGTTCATTCAATTAGACAAAGGGGAATTAAGGGAAGGGACTGGGAATGGGAAGAGAAAAAATGGTAGAATGAATCAGACATAACTTTCCTATGTTCATATATGAATACATGACCAGTGTCAATCCACATCATGTACAACCACAAAAATGGGAAGTTATACTCCATGATGTATAGTATATCACAACACACTCTATTGTAATGTATAATTAAAAAGAACAAATAAAAATTAAAAATTAAAAAATTAAATTCTAGAATCCTTAAAAATATATTATATCTACTCTGCTGATTTTATATAAATAAAATCATTAAGTACTAGAACACAACATGTTTATTTACAATGTGGTTTACTGAGTATTTCAAACCTACTCTTGAGATTTACTGCTCAGAAAAAAATACTCCTTTCAAAATATTACTGTTCATTGATAATGTAACTGAACACCAAAGATCACTGATCAATTTCATTAATGTTTTTATGCCCACTAGTGTAACATCCATTCTACAGTCCATGGTTTAAGAATTCAACTTCCAAGACTCATTACTTGAGAAATACATTTTATAATGCTACTGCTATCATAGATCATGATTTATCTGATGGATCTGGGAAAAGTCAATTGAAAATCTCATGAAAATAATTCACTTTCTTGAATTTCTTAAGAACATTGATGATTCATGAAATGTGGTAAGAACATCAACCCTAAGAAGAGTTGAAAAAAAAAATTACAATCCTCATGAATGATTTTGAGGGGTTTACAACTTCACAGTAATAAATGCAGATATAGTAGATATAGATAGAGATCTAACATTAGACATGGAACCTGAAGTTATCACTTTACTGCTGAAATTTTATGATAGAATTTTAATAGATGATATTTTTTCTTATGAATGAGTAAATAAAGTGGCTTATTGAGATGGATTCTACTCCTAGTTAAGATGTTGCATTGTTGAAATGACAACAAATGATTTATAATTTTGTAGTTACTTGATAAAGCATCAGCAGTGTTTAAGAGGATTGACTTCAATTTTGAAAGAAGTTCCACTGTGGGTAAAATGCAACAGAGGAATATTTCCTGTAAGGAAGCATCAATAGAGGTGGACATTTATTGTTATCTTATTTTGGGAAAATTCAACAGCCACTCCAGTCATCAGTAATCACCAATCTGATTATTCAGCGCCCATCAACATTCAGGCAAAACCTTTTACCAGCAAAAAGATTTTAAGGTTTTGAAAGCTCAGATGATCTCAAACACTTTAAGTCATCTTTGAACATAATTTTACTATACTCTTAACAGACTATGGTAGAGTTTAAACAAATTTTATATGCATTGGGAAACTTTAAAAATGGTGTGAATCACTTTATTACAATATTTAGTTTCTTGACATGGTCTGAAACTGAGCTTTCAATGTTTCTAAGGTATGCCATAGTCATTTAAAATAACAAATTAGATGGCCCGAATTATTTATTTTATTCACCTACTAAATAGATTCAAACTTTTGTGTGGGAAAATTGGGCATCCTCCTGGTAGGGGAAATTATAAAATTGTGCATTCATGTTGGATATGAAGAAAGAATAATTTTTGTCATTATAAAAGAGTTAAAAAGCAATCCTAGGAAGAATAAATGAATAACTCTCAAATCTGAATGTTCAAAAATATTAAATACAAGAAAATAGAGCATAATCTATATCATGTTTGGGCGTATATTGTTTTGATATACACCACATGTTTAAATGAACACAAGCCACATGTGAATGGAAGTCTCTGTTGAATTCTTCACCACTCTTGTGTCATTATAGCAAAAGGTACTAATAATAAGTATAGAGAACAAAGGACCTTTCAATTCAGTTTTACATATTATTTACTGTATTTACATTGAGTCCTCCTTTAAATGGCTATCTTTCCAAATTCACCTGATAGTATTTAAAATTAAAATTATAAGGTAACTAAGTTATTTGAATTTAGCAGGTTAATTTTAGGGTGTTAATTGGTGCTATTTAACCTTCTTAATAAATATTAAAATTGTTCAATTTTGATTTTTTTTAAAAACAGTCTTTTATTATCAGATTATTAAAGAATGTTAAAAGTACTTTTTTTTCTAAAAAATTTCTAATGAAAAACAGCAAAAAGTTAAATGCTAGATAAAAAATTTTAAACTCTCAGAGGTGGGCAGAAGAGGTAGTTTATAAATGGAGATATTAATAAACATCCCCTCCTAGAATTTCTTGAATTTCATCCAAATACAGCATATTGGCAATTGTTTTGTTTTCATTAGCTTCATTTTCTTCATTCCAATTGTATATTTAAATAATCCTTTTGATATTTTGTTATAAATTTACATTAATTTTTCAAATGACCTTAACACTGGTTAAAAATGAAATTTTTAAATTATAAAGTACAAAAACCAGTATCTATAATATCAGTACTTTATAAATGGAGTTAAACACTATTTTAATCTTGTTTTTAGAATCCATCAACTATTTTTCAAAACTATAATTGCATTTCCTTATGCATCCATCCTTTTATAATTATTTGTTCTCAATTATAATATCCAGTCACTGGGAATCATTGAGTTATGAGTAAATTACCCACTTTTTCTTACTTGGCAATTGCTAAAATTAAATAAACCAAAGTAGAATGAAAAAATTTTTTTTATGAACAAAAATGTTTGAAACAATTGTTTTGAGTAAAAGCAAAAAGCAAATATTTCTGTAACTAAAAGTTGCTTTCAGGATTTACAAATAGATTTTAAAATATATTTGAAATTCTTTTCATGTTGCATTTCAATATACATTCCTTTTGTTCATATGACCTATGGAGATAAAGGCATCTATTTCAATTCAAAATAATGTAAAAATAACTTTCAGTTTTAAAGAGTCAATATATAAAGTTAATATTTGAGGCTATATAACCAAAATCACTATATCGTGTCAGTGCAATCCCCATCAAAATATCAAGAATAGTCTTCACAAACCTAGAAAAAATTAATTTGTGTGGATAAGAGTACCAGAATAGCCAAAGTGATCCTAATCAGGAAGAGCAATGTTGGAGGCATCACAATACTTGATCTCAAATTATAATACAAATTATAGTAATAAAAACAGCATTGCACTTACATCAAAATAGACATGAAAACCAAAGAAATAGAATAAAAGACAGAGACAAACCCACATAGTTACAGTGATGTGATACTTAATAGAAGTGCCAAAAGATCATCTTTTTAACAAAGGGTTCTGGGAAAACTGGATATTCATATCTAGAAGAATGGAACTAGAACCCCATCTCTCACTCTGAATAAAAGCAAATCATAGTGAATGAAAGACTTAAGATTAAAGACCAGAAAATTTGCATCTGCTAGAAGAAAACATAGGGTCAACATTCTGTCATAATGATGGAGGCACCAATTTCTTAACAAGACCACTAAAGCTCAAGAAAAAATACCCAAGAATCAATAATTAGAATACCATCGAATTAAAAAGCTTCTGCATAGCAAAGGAAACAATTAACAGTATGAATAGAGAGTCTACAGAATAGGAGAAAATCTTTGCCAGATACTCATCTAATAGGGGATTAATAACCAGAATGCATAAAGAACTCAAAAAGCTTAACCACCACAAAACAAAACACCCAATCAAATGGGCAAAAGAACTAAACAGACACTTCTCAATAGAAGAAGCACAAATGTCCAACAAATACATGAAAAAGTGTTCAACATCAACAGCAATCAGTGAAATGCAAATCAAAATTACATTGAGATTTTATCTCACTCTAGTGAGAATGGCAATTACGAACAATGCAAATAATAGTAAATACTGGCAAAGATGTGGTGAAAGAGTACACTCATACATTGCTGGTATGAATGAAAATTAGTACAAGAACTCTGGAAAACCATACTACCTAATATAGCCACATTAATATTTATAGCAGGGAAAGTCACAATAGCCAAGTTATGGAACCATCCCAGGTGCCCACAAACAGATAAATGGCTAAAGAAAATGTATTATATATACCATGAAGAAGGTTTAGTTGACCATAAAGAAGAATAAAATTATACTTGCCATCCAAATAACTAAAGAATATCATGTTAAGTTAAATTAACCAGAGTCAGAAAGTCAAGGGTCAAATGTTTCCTCTTATATTCAGAAGAGCAAAATAAGTGAAATAAAAAAATAAGGAATGAGACCAGATATCAGAGATACAGGTAAGATCATTGGGACATAAGAAAGAGACTGGGAGAGGGAGGAGGGACAGAAAATGGGAGGAAAAGCAGAATAAATTTGACAGTTACACTATGTATCTGGGTAAATATACCACAGTGGATACCACTTTATCTAGCTGTACAAAATACCAATGTAAAATACATAAACAAATATATGAAAGGAAGACCATCAGAATAGAGGAAGTAGAACAAGAGGAGAAATAAGAGAGGGGAAGGGGGCATGGATGACTGAAAAAGAGTAAATTAAATTCCATACATGTATTATTACATCAAAATGAACCCAACATTGTGCGTAATTATAATGTACTAATAAAAGAAAAAACACTCAAATATCAAAAACTTATTTAAACTCATTTATTCTTTAAGTCTTTGAGAATCTCTGAATCTTTTATTGAGTAAATATATATGATATTTAATGAATAACAGTAACTTCTATAACTCATTTACTTTTGTAAAATTCATTCATCTGGACCCTGATAGCTTTCATAGTCACTTTACCATTATATAATCCTGAATTATTTTGTTTTTTATCATATTGAATTTGCATGTATAAAGAACACTAATACTGAAATACAAAGTAATATCAAAACATAAAAATAATAATCATGTAGTTCATGATGATCATCAGATCCAAAAGTTCATTAATCTGATCAAAACAATATGCATAAGATAAGGGGATCTCTAGTGATTCAGAAAAATACAAAAGTAAAATTATATTGAAAAAGTATATTATATCTCATTCTTCTATTAAACACAAATAAAGATGACTTCTTAGAAAGCAGTAACAATTTAGTTGCAAAGTTTAGAACCTACTCTGGAAAATAAAATTAATTAATTGAATTCTTAGAATGTCTAATACATGAATATCAAATGGTAAATCATAGAACAATTTTGTCTACTTTCATTCTTAACAGTTTATTTTCTATCTCTTTTTTAAGGTGTGTTTCCTACAATGCAAACAGGTTTATTTTTCAATAAATAATTTCATGCTTACTTATTTAATGCAAATCAAATAATATATGCATGATTATAGTATGGATATAGTGGATTAACTTGCTTTTCATCCATCCAGTTTTCTTCTAATTCCCTAACTTTGCTGCAGAAGCTAGAAAACTACAGAATACATGTTCCATTTTTCTTACAGCATAGATATGATTTTGTTCCTCCAATCACATATATTCACATGAGATTAAATTTGAATTCGAGTTTGGCGGAGAAAAAATATAAGCTTTAAGATTTCTATTTGACTGAAATCTCAAGAGAAAATTGTATAATAGTCTGCAAGGATCCTTTATCACCAATTCTCTTATGGAGAGGCAATGCTAGCTTAAATGAGATATTTTATGTCTCTCTCATGCAAAACAAGATAGTAGACGGCATGCCCAAGGATGAAGTGGCTTTACAAAGTCATCAGAGACACAGACTCCTTCTAGTACTCCCTTTTTTATCAAGTAACTTCAACCTCGTTATCCAAGAAGTTTCCTCACCACATCTACATTCAGAGAGAAAGCAAATAAAACCCATGCTCTTTTTCCTTTGAAATACACTGTCTTAGTTACACAGCCACACTTAACCACAAGCAAGGCTGGGATATTTAATATTTAATTGGAGAAGCCATGTGTCCAATTATTTCAAAAGAAGAGAACAGACATTAGGGTGCAATTTGCAACTCTTGTCACAATGAGTCATTTGTTAATGGCAATAGGTGTGATTTATGTTTAAAGATTGTACTTAAGTAAAATTTACAATAAAATGCATTATTTAAATTACGATTTAACATCATTTCTATGTCATATCAGCAAGCAAAACTTTTAAAATGAATTTTACTTTTTACCTATTTTACTTTTAAAAAGTAATCATTTAATTCTAAAGAACATCTCAAGATTACGTACTACTTTACAAGAGATTGTTGAGTCCAATAATGTCAGGAAACACAGATGCAAGTGATTCAATTCAAAACACTTAATTTCCAACACTTTATACTTAATTATTTATTGTACTATTATTTTTTTTTCATGTTGAGACAGGGTCTCAGTAAGTTGTCAAGACTGGCCTCAAACTTGTGATCCTCATGCTTCATCCCCCTAAGTAACTTGTGTCACAGGCAGATACCATTGTGCCTGGTTTCTCTGTTACTTTTGATAAATAATTTAACTTCTCGTAGGTTCATTTTCATTTTATGTACAAAGGAGATGATTATATAACAATCATAGCAAATATTCATTTATTTAAATAATGCATGTTAAATTAATAAAATATATAATTCAAAATATGAATGAATCAATATTGTTATTATTAGAATTTTAATTAGAAAGTAAATCCAAATACAGAATGCTTAGTTAAATTTGAATTTCAGAAATGACAACTAATAATGTTGTAATTTATTACTATTTGCATATTTTATTTAGCAGCATTAATTATTCTTGAAGTAGATAAGAAGTTAAACCAATAATATCAATTTTTATTTATTTTATACTTTGTAAAGCATTTTCAAATATATCATTTCATTAAGAGAACTCAAGAAATTTGTGATGGTATAGGAATTCCCACCTAATGAAAAAAAAGTAGGAATCAAGGATCAGAGAAATTGGGTAATATGCCCCAAATCAGATAGCTCAGTGAGAAATAAGATTTGGAGGCCAATATTCATCATGATGTCTCTCTAACCTTCTTCAACCCTGAGATCATTTTATTGATATTACAGTCATATTGGTACATAATTAATCTTTCTTTTAATTAATTTAATATTTCTGCTGATAGATTTACCATAGAACTGATACAGGAGGCACTACTTACAAGATCCTAGAAAAGAAATAATTTTCTTTTACTTTCTTATCAGTTTCACTCCAAAAAGTTAGAAATATATATATATATATATATATATGGTATATTCATATACCACTAAGAGTGGTATAATATAGGTTTAAAAGTCAGCAAGTTTTCTCCTGTAAAAGGCCATAAAGAAAACATATTATGTTTTGGCAGACACAGTTTCTGTCACATATTGTTCTTTGTTTTTACTATATTCCTTTACAAATAAAGATATATATTTTTCCTCAGGTCTTAGACCTATGAAAACAGGCTAAAGAGAGCCAGGGGCTATAGACAAAGGGGCAGTCACTGATGAATAGGTGCAGATTTCTTTTTGGAATGATAAAAATACTCTAAAATTTTGATTATGGTTTCACAAATGTATGAATTTTAAAAATGAATTTTACCTTCAATACATTAATTTTATGGTATGTGAATTATACCTCAATAAAGCAGTGATGTAGGTATACAAATAATCTCATGTAAGTTTAAAAAAATTCTGAGGGCTGGATTTGTCTAGAGGCCAATATTTGCCAACCCCTAGAGAATAATGGTTCATAAAATGGAAATCTCCAACATCAAGTGTAGCATCAAGTGAGAATGTGTTAGAAACATAAAATCTCAGTTTCCAACCCAAGTCCATTGTATCAGAAAATTTTGGGATTGGGCCCACCAATCCGTGTTATAACAAATCCTCCATATTATCCTGATGCTCCCAAACATTTGAGAATTATTGAATTCTTGTTTAAAGATAATTTTAATTTTTTTATTCCTTAACAATTGATGGTATTGATTCAATATTAAAGCTGGGAGAAGTATATTCAGGGAGGAAAGCAAGGGCAACAAAGAGTATACAGATAAATGATAATAGGTAGGGAAGAGAGGGAACCAAGTTCTTGTTCTTTGGAAGATTAGGTGGTAAAAAACAAATAAATCAAAAATTTTACATGAGGAAGAGTAGTATATGCTGTTTAGCCATGAATGAGTTAAGAGGAAAATAAATCCCATCAGAATAGATTTCATAACTATAGTCTGAGTTATCTTGAAAGATAAAAAAAATTGACAGGCAGAGATAATATAATATGTGAATCTGCAAGCCTGCACGCTTTCTAAAAATGGTATACACTTTTTCTTCTCTTTTTAATAAATTCAGGGGGAAATTAGTAGAATTAAATGTCTAACAAACTCTTATATGATACTTGTCTTTTATTCTAAGCATATATAATGAAATTAACATAAATGTGCTAAATTAATAGCACTTTTTTGCTTTTCTTTGAAAGCTTCTCCAAAGGAATTCACAGCTTTTAGTTCAGCATTTGTGTGATTGTGTCCATAGATATATATAAACATATATGTGTGTGTGTGTGTGTGTGTGTGTGTGTGTGTGTGTATGCACATTACAGGATTTTCCTTTTACTTGTTAACCCACATTCCAGTCTGTCTAAACTATTGATATCAGTGTCTCCTACTACTTTTCTCCTGTTTCTTGTTTCAGATGTATCTCTCCTACCAAGTCAGGTCTACTCCTTAGTTGACCCACTTCATATTTGCCTCTTTCCTCTATGCTGCACCTCTAGTTCCAAACTTAACTACATTTCCATATCACCACTCTCCTACTAGACCAACTGCAATTTTTCCTCTTTATGATCCCACATGCTAGAAGTTTTTAGAAAATGACATCTTTTTCAGTGAAGTTATTCTTAGTCACTTTATATAGGCCATGTTCTATCATATTTTCACAAAGTTCTATTTATTTTTAATTCCTAGAAATGATATTTTCTTGTACCTTGGATTATTATATAAACAATGACTTTTTCTCAGGTGAATGAGCAACTAAAGTTTCTTATCTGAACCTGAAGAATTATCTGAAAAAGAAAAAGATGTACATAATTATATTCAGTTACTTTCTTAGCAGCAGTGGTTTCTTTCTTTTTTTCTTTTTTTTTGTACCAGGGATTGAACCCAGGGGCGCTTAACCACTGAGCCATATCCCCAGCCCATTTTTATATTTTATTAGAGTCAGGATCTCGCTGAGTTCTTAGGGCCTCACTAAGTTGCTGAGGCTGGCTTTGAACTCCTGATCCTACTGCCTTAGCTTCCTGAGTTGCTGGGATTACAGGCATGAGCCACCACACCTGGCTTCTTAGCAGTGTTTTTGAGGTATATTTGACACATACAAAATACTTCACATGTTCATTGTGTACAATTTGTTGTTTGAAATTATGCATGTGTCCATGATTCCATCAACATAATCAATGTAATAAACATACCCATCACCTCCAAAGATTCTTTGTCTCACTTATTTTTCATTGTTGCAAGAATACTTAGCATGAGATTTACTTTCTTAACAGATTTTTGGTGTAAACTACTGTATTATTGACCACAGACACTATGGTATACATCAGATCTCTAGAATTTATTCATCTGGATTAACTGAAGTATTATGTAAATTTAACAATAACTCCCTGTTATCTCCTCACCAGCCCCTGAATTTTTTTCTTCAGTACTGGAATTGAATACATGGCCTTGCATATGCTAGGCAAGCACACTACCACTGAACTATATCCCTAGCCCACTTTATTTTATTATTTTTAAAGATTTGATACAGGCTCTCACTATTTGCCCAGATTAGCCTCAAATGTGTGATCCTCCTGCCTCAGTCTCCCAAGTAGTTGATATTTCCTCACCAGTCACTAGTATATGCTATTCTCTTTTTCTATGAATTTTACTACTTTACATAGCTCATATAAGTGGGTTCATGCAGTATTTGCTCTAACTGGTTTATTTCAATTAGCACAAAGTCCTCCAGGATCATCCATGTAGTTGAAAATGGTCACATATCCTTCATTTTTTAATGCTGACTAATATCCCTTTGTATGTATATATCACATTTTCTTTATTCATTTATCTGTAGATGGATATTTCGGTTGTTTCCCTATCAAGCCTATCATAAATAATGCTGAAATGTATATGGGAGTGCAGTTATCATTTCAAGGTCTTGGTATGTACTCATAATTGTGATTTCCATAGTTCTATTTTTTATGTTTTCTGAAGAATCTCAATACCATTTTCTTTTCTTTTTATTTTTATTGGTGGGGGGCACTGCTGGGGATTGCTCAAGGATGCTATACCACTGAACTACATCTCCAGCCTTTGTTATTTGGAAAATGGTCTAAGTTGCTGAGGCTGTCCTCAAACCTGCGATCCTCTCTGCCTCAGCCTCACAAATTGTTGGAATTATAGATAGGTGCAGCTGCACCTGGCTAATACCATTTTCCATAATGGTGGCACCTTTTTATATCCCGGCCAATGGTGTACAAGGATCTCAAATCTTCCCAACCCTCTCAAAAATTGTGCATTTTTTTTTTTGTAGTACTGGAGATTTAATCCAGGGATGCTTCACCACTGAGCAATATCCCAGCCCGTCTCTATCTATTCTTTTGAGACAGGGTTTCACTATGGTGGTCAGAAAGGTCATCTTCATGTAAGGCATGAGCTTACACTTTACTCTAAATTTGATTTCAGAATTGCTATTTATGTTTTTCAATTTCTGAAGAAGGTACATTTATATTCTTGTAATAATAAAATTACTGTTTTTAGTCTATAAAGTCTTTGAGGAAAACAATGTTCTCTACCCCTTGTAATTATTACTTACTCTCTACAAACACATTCTCTTTGATTTCCACATAGTAACAAGAAAATAAATTAATGATGAATGAATAATTCCTAGGTTTTTGTCATGATTTTTTATGCATTCATAAAAGAAACAAGTAGAAAATCCTTTGATAAGAGTTGAGGGTTTTTTCACCTGGGATATCTTAAAATTAGGTTCATTATAGTACTACTACAATTCCTAATTAGTTTTCAGTATAATTTAGACAGCCTGTAATGAAATATGAATATAAAAGCATGACCATTTCTATGACCTCACAAAACTCAGTGTGTCTTATAACAAGTCATTAGTAGAACTAGTCAGATTTTTGACTGCATTGGAATTTATGACAACAGAAAATCTGCATTAACACAGTGAGCTACTGTTAAGTGCTAAGGTCAGTTACGCATTTCATACTTCAGCTCCATAGAAATACTTTTATTGCTTTTCATAGTCATGCTGCAATGAAAATGTTCTTTATGATGCCACAGACAATTAATCGAGGTACATTACCTAGAAACTTCAAAAGGTCATATATGGAACATAACTGACACCTCATAACCCCTATTACTGATTACTAAAATGCAAATTAGTGCTCTTCAGTATACTATGAGTATCATAACTCTTCCTTAGATCTGAATCACATTTTTATTTGTTTATACTCCTCAAACATAAGTGCTTAATTTACTATTTTCAAGTAATGAAAATCCAGCTTTGAAATCTATATGTCTGTATTCATAGAAAATTATTTTTGTTGCAATTATATTTGAATGATATGTGCACTTAAAAGTTATATAGCAATAGTTTATTTGCTGGATTTGTCAATCTCTTTTACTTACATACAGTCATGCATTTTGACATATAACACTACAAGAGAGGTTAGAATAACATATGAAAAGCCATTTTTTCTGAAATATATTCAATGAAATGAAGCCCAAGAAACATACTTCAGAGAAAGTTATTTAATATTGGCAACAGATCTCTTTATTATGAACAGATTATTTACAGATTATGAAAATGTCAGACCAATTATTTCACTTTCTACATAAGGTTTTTCATGTGAAATGACAATCTGCCTTGAAAACTGAAGAAAGGGTAGCAAAAAATATAGGAGAGAATTCTGTCACATCAGGTTATCTGAGAATGTCAGTATTGCCTGATTCTGTCCTAGTTCTTCAAAGCTCAGTGGTATATTCCATGGAGTCTTAAAAGATAAAGACTAGATAAATAGTTTTCTGTGCTAACTTCAACTAAATAATATTTGAATGCACTTCTGCCTACATAGAGCCCAAAGTTGTTCAGCTGTGAAAACAAACCTGACATGGTTATAAAATATCACAATACATATTAAAAGTTCTGACTGTCTTTTTACTGTGAGACAGAAAAAACTTAGGGCTAAAAACTTGGATAAACCATTCTACTGCATTCAAGAGATGAAGAAAAATGTTACAGCAACCACTTAGAGATCTAGTTTATATTTGTAGTATATATTGTAAGGTATATTTCTTCTGTGTTTTATAATTGTTTCCTGAGATGCTAGATAATTTTTGACTTTCAGATAGTTAAATCTATTCCCTTTCCTAGTGTTTTTCAAAATAGCTTGTTGATGAATCCCTTAGATTCCATGTTAAAATGGAAATTCTTATCCGGTAGATCTGGGATGGGGCCCAGATTATGCATATCCAACAAGTTCCCAGGTGATGCTCATACTTTTGATTTAAGAAGCTGGCATTGAGTAGGAAGCCTCTAAAAAGTAAACATTTTACTTTCTGTTTATAAATGTGTATTACTGCTCAAGAGAGTGGTTTATAAACCCAGTTACATAATAGAATCACTTGTGGAGCTTTTCCATACATTCAGTTGCTTAAGCTCCAGTGAAGCTCTCTAGATGTTTTCTATACTCAGATTTAAGAACTACTTAAAGATATTCAAACTCACATTTAAAGAAGTTGTTCTTTTGTGAATTCTATGTGAGGCAAAACTTTCATGGTATATTGCTATGTTACTGTTATGAATGTGTCTTTATAACATACTTTAACTATTTGATACATCATAGCTCAATATGTTTTATCTGAAAAATGACAACAATGAGGATGCAATAATCTTAACATAATTATCAGACTCATATATACCTGGGATCTATTTGATAATAGATTCTGCACACGTGTACATATTCAGACATAGATTTCTACCCAGAGCCTTGAGAAAAGTTATGATACTCATAAATTCTCATGTACCCAATAAACTTCTGTATTTGTGTTCTGGATAGTATTCCCCTGTTTTTTTTTTTTTTTTTTTTTTTTGGTTCCCCCCCCCCAAGGGCTTTACTCTTGCAGTTTTCTGCTATTTATCCTGAATCTTTATTCTTCTATAACTGAATATTTCTCTTAAAATAAAATCATGCTCTAGTCTGTACCCTTCCTTTAACTCTGTGATATTGAACAATTTACTTACTACACATGTATTCTTCTTTGGCACAGATAAGTGCATTGTAAATGATGTATTAGGCATATATGTGTATATATATATATATATATATATATATATATACATGTAAATATATGAATTCACTTGGTTTCTGCATATATTTCTTTATTTTATTTACCTGTGACTTCTTCCATGTCAGTCACTTTGCTAAGCTTCAATACACCTTTATTATTAATTTTTCTATTTTGTTTCTTTTAGTTGTCAACTTAACCTCTAATTCCCCACATATTATCACAACAGTTTTAAATGGAAGACTTCCTGGGAAATCTCAGAACCAGGAATAAATAGGTACAGATAATTTCTTATATAAAGATAACATGTAATTTTGCCTTCATACTGTCCAGAGAAGAGAAATTTTCCAGGGAGGTTGAAAATATATCCTAAGAAAAAATCTATTCTTTAAAGTAGCACAAATCTTACTTGAATCTCATCTCCGCCAATTAATATTTGTAGCAGATTTGGCACTTACTTATTCCTTTATGAGGAAACATTCATCATGGCTATGAAGAAAATGGAAACAATGGATTACATTTAATAGAAAATACATAACTTCAGTGTAAACTAGCTATCCCTATTACAATATACCTGGTTATGGCATTGGATATCTTTCATAGTCTTCAAAGAGACTAGAATATTAGTCTGAGAAACTTCTCAAGAGCAGGTATAAATAACTTCACAATTTCTTCTTTAAGGATGGTAATGCTAAATCTAAGTTATTAATTCTTTACAGGGTGGGTTGTATACATAATTCTAAGGAAATAAAATCATGGTGCCTAGTTACATAGGAGGGATAAGCCTTTACACTTCTTTATTATTTTTTTCTTAAATGACTCTAAATTCTTGATTGCAGATCACCTATTTAATTATCAGCATCGTTATATATCCTTTTATATAGTATATTGTTGAAATGTCATCTTACCTCTAAAAGTTCTGATTGGATGATGTTAAAACTGATATAAAATGAGTGAATTTAATTACCAATGTAATTCTCTTTAAAATACAAGATCAACATGCTTATCAAGAAATAAAAGAAAGTGGAAAGATTTTGGCCTTGGATATTTTTATATAGCACATATTCAGCTAATGAAAATTCACCTCCATTCTCTTTATAATATTGGAAACATATCTTTACTATAATCCAACTTCCCTATGCAATGAGTAAGAATACAAATGATTTAGGACTATAGTTCTTTAATATTTTTGACTTATCTTTTGCCTTTAAATTCTAAGGGTTTGTGTTGTTGTTGTTTGTTGACAGTCTTTCAGAAAATGTAATCTCTTCTGATACATAGATAAAAAAGGAAAAAATGAAGTATCCATTAAATTGAGATTCTGTCACACTTACTCTGGGCTGGTATATAATTTTGAAGAAGCTCAACACTGAAGGCAGAGTCGCCTAATAAGTAAGTGGCTTTGTAGTGGGTAACTGATCCAGGCCTGGATATGAAATAAACTGAGGACTCTGCCCGGGAGAGTGAGAGTTCCCCTCCCGCTGTTCCAGCCAGCTGGGCTTCAGGACAACTAATTAGCACCATTTACTCCTTCCTTTTATAATGTAAGTACTTTCCCTGGGACCTAACCACTTTCCTTTGAAGTATAAACACCCACGTGAAAGCTCAGGGCTCAAGGTTAGAGATATGCAGGTGACCTTGTAAACCAGCTCCCCTTGTCACAGTCTGCTTTTGTAAACAGTTCCCACTCTAAGACTCTTATGCACAATCATATGTTGTTTTCTTGAAACCAATTATGTGATGTTTTAGACTAGAAAATTTATGACACTAGATGGCCTATAAATGTTAAGAAAAATTGGTCAGAGGTGTTCAGAATTTTGGAGTGCTAATCTCCTCTGTGTCTGCTGGCATAAAATAAAGTCTGTTTTCTCCCACCCTTCCGAGTGCTGTTTTGTCATTTCCCACAACAGCTTTCTGATACCGTCCCATATTGGTGACGAGTTCTGCTTCCTCCGGTGTTGAAGTATAACCCCAGAGAAGCACGCCAAGGCAAGCATGTTAAGCAGATTTTATTTAAAAGTAGTAATAGAAACTTCTCCCGAGTGGGAGAAGGGGGGCCATGGCTGGCTGATGTTCTGGAATCCCCAAGAAGTGAGCGCACCCTCCATCTTTTATAGGGTTAGGGTCTTTTGTTCTGCCCCTTCCTCTGACCTTTATCTCTCCTTCCTGCCCATATGGCGGTGGTGACACAGCAAAAAGGTGAGGTGCGAATGGCAGGGGGAAGGGCCACATGGAGATTCAGGTGGGGGACCAGGAGGCATTAATTAGCAACTCCTTGCCTGCAGCTTTTGGGGAGGGGCAGTTGAGCAGGTAACCTTGGTGATCAGAGGGCTCTGGAGGCAATGACATTCCAGTCTCCCAGGGGCGTCTCCAACTTCCCAGACTTCATTCCTCAATTTGACCAGATTCCCTGTTTTTTACACTAACTGCCTGTTAAATCTGGCTTCAGCTTGACTGACCCTCTTTACTCATTCATTTTTTAAAACTCATCCTGCTATTACTGTGGAGCCCTGATCTCAGTTATCGATTCCCAATAACAGAAAAGTTTCATTGTTAAGTTCATTGTTAAATTGGGGATTTAAGTAACCTTCAAAGAGAACTAACATGTTTGGTAATCTAGAGTATAAATTACCCCAGCGTCACCCAAACTAATGGGTACTTTTTTATGCATCTTCTTACCTGGAGTTAACATGCCCTGAACCAGTGCAAAGCAAACACTAAAACATAGCTGTCAGTTCAGACTTGGGCGGCTACAGGGGAGGAAGCAAAAAAACACCTGACAACTCACTGCCAGCACAAAGAACCAGGCAGCACGCCGGAAGTGACCAATCAGAGGCAGACCTGCTGACCCTGCCGCCCACCTTGGTCCACCTTTTCCTGGAAAGAACCCCTAACCCCTTCCTCCGTATAAAGACCCTGAGCAACCAAAGCCAGGTGTGATTTTGTCCGGCTCTCCCACCCCGACTTTCACCCTGGAGGACTGGAGATCTCCCCGGGGAGTGCAAACTCTAATAAAGCTTATTTCGGCCACTTTCATCTAACTCTGGCTTGGCCATTCGCTGGCAAGTTTACATTCCAATCACCATGAGCTAATAATTTGGTTCTAAATCCTGCCCCGAAGAGCTTACAACAGCATTTCCAAAATCAAATACAAAGCATGAATCGCTGACCCTTTCTTTTTTAATCTTTTGTTTATCTTCCATTCCATTGGTTACATAAAGCATTTAAGAAATTGATATTAGAATGGCAGATAGGTATACAATGGAAGGAATATGTAAATAATAATGATGTTTGCTTTTATAATTATTTTCCTACTGATGTCGACCTTGAAAATCAGGATCGCGACCTCATTCTCCCACTATTTCTTTTCCTTTTTTTTTTTTTTTTGCGGTGGTGGGAATTGATCCCAGGGCCTTGTGTTTGGGAGGCAAGCACTCTACCAACTGAGCTGCATTCCCAGCCCTTATTCTCCCACTATTGAAGATTAAACACCCAAGAAATACTGAGGCAAGAAAACAAGTTTTATTTTAGGGATAGAACTGAAACAGACTTTTCCTGAGTGAAGAAGGGAACCCAGATCTGGTACCCATGGAAGTGGGGGTGTCTTTCCCCTTTAAAGATTTTAGGTTTCCTTTCTTCTCTTGCCCCTCCTCCTCTCATCCCGCCTACTTGACCAAAAGGCCTGCAAAATTCCCCTAAGGGGGTACTCCTTAGCAACTCCTTGTGTTGGGAGGAGCAATTCCCTGGAGGTATTGGTAACCTTGAGAGAGGGTTATGTGCTGTGGAGGTTTTAACATTTCATTTCCTTTTCTTTGAATTAGCCCCAATCTTCCCAACACAATCATCATTATCTATGCTATCTCGCCTTTGCCTCTGCCTCACTATCAGTAGATGACATAAGGAATTAGAGTTTTACCTGAGCATTCATTCAATAAACTTTCAAATTATATCACCTAAATGAATTGCCTTAGCACTAATCTAAACATAAGTTATTGCTGCGATACTGAGCTGCTGTCTTCAAAATAAAAATAAAGCCAAGAGTGACAAATTCATTGAGTTTGAAAAGAATTACAATCAATTTTATTTTCTAATTATGAGATATTAAAGAGAAGATAAATTTAAAGTATCTGGTCTTAAAATTATTAATTTGTTACAATTTTAGTTATTTTGTTCATTACAAATAAAGAGACTTGAAAATGAAAGCACTTTCTTTAAGGGAATAAAAATGAAACTTTTATGAAATGTGGATTTATAAATAAAAATGACTAGATGTTTGTTTTGGTAACCAGATATAATACTGAGTTTATATAGTTTATATAGTGCAGCGTTTTAAACCAGGGCATATAGTCATTATTTGGTGTAATTAATTGTATGGTATGGACCCTACTTGAATGTCATGTGTTGAAATCCTAATTCCAATGTGTTATTTCAAGATGGGGCCTTTTCTAGGTAATCAGACATAAGGGCAGAACCCTCATGAATGGAATTCATCCTCATATAAAAAAAAAAAAAAACAGACAGCTAGCTGGCACTTTCTTCTATATGAAGATACAAGGATTGTGAGAAACAAATGTTTGGTTTTTTAAGATACTCAGTTGATGATATTTTGTATTAGCACACAAAGTTAAATTACTTGGCATGCTGGGTCAATGAGTAAGTCTGTGGTTCTGTTATGAAATAAAATATTATGAGAAACTATTTCGTTTCCCATGAAAAATGGGTTGAAAATCATTTATAAGATACCATTAGAAAAGTAATCTAAGTGGTAAATCCTCTGTAAAAGTGTTACAAAAAAAATTAGTAAAAACACATAATCATTTTAAGTTAGATTAACTATGAGCAAGGTTTATCTTTAAAATCCATTTTAACCATAATTCTCTATTTTATTACAAATTTAATAATGTTAGACCCTTAATCTCTCAGATTATCACTTGATTATCATTTTAGCTATTTTAAATCAATCTCCATGAATTTCAATTGGTAAGATATTTGAGAATTTAATGTTTTGAATCTTGTCCACATTTATATACATTGTGAATACATTTTCACATCCTAACAACGTTAAGGGCTGAAAGATATATATTTTTAATTGTATTGATATGTAATTATAAATAAATTTCTTACAAAAGGCACAATCATAAATTTCTTCCAAAAGAGCACATGAATAACTATATTCAGAATTACACTAGAGACTTAGAGGAAAAGTTTTTGCATTTTGAAATACTACTTCAAAATTCATAAACATGTTACTATCAAATATTTTGTGAATCATCTTTTTCCACATAACTATAACTCATTTGTGTTTCAGAGATTTTCATATATAAAATGTTATACACCCCAAAAATGATTCTCCAGAGCCCTCAGGAGAGAAAATCAGCCCCACCCAAGTCCCCTCCCTATAGCCCCGCCTTAATCCCTTCCCCGCCCTATAAAAGTTGGCAACAAAAGAACTGGCCCAAGATTTCCTGTCACCCCGCCGTTGCTGGCCAGCTAAAATAAAAGGCTTCTTTTGGCTTTATGTGATCGGCTTGGATGATTTTATTTTCTTTGGGTACAACAATATAATGAACCATTTATTCACTTCTTTTCATCTCTATCTTCTAGAGTTATCATCTCTAACTCTTCTACAGTTTGGGGGAAAAATGTGCACTACATTGGTAAGTTTCTTAAGCCCCTTAGTATTCAAAGTAAAAGAAAACCTGATCTTCACAAAGGAAAAGAAGAAAGAAGTTATTTGTTTTATCACAAAACATTTTCCATTCTTTAATTTTAAAATTATATTCCTGCATTTCACTCCACCTGCTATTTTTTGGTTGATGGTGTTCACTTGGCATTTACAAGTTTATTACAGACCAATATCATTGGGAGTGAATTCTAACATACAAATTTGTACAGATTTTCCAAATTTCACTGAGAACCGGGGTCACACTCTTTAGAGAAACAAATGAACAATTTATTTCTTCTAACTAGAATGTAGATGAAGAGCTATTTTCTTTTACAAGAATCTATATTATGGAATCTAAATAACAATACCTAAATTTCAGATGTAGGGGCTTTAAAATGCACACTCTGGGATGAGACGTTTGTTAAAGAAGGCATTTTTATAGCTCAATGGAGGAAAAAAGTTTAATAAAGTTATGTAAGAAAATTTGATTGTCTATATAAAAAATGCTGGAACTGTAATTGGAAAATTTAATCCTTACCAGCACTTACTACATAGAGAGTAAAATTTGGCATGCATGAAATGAGATGCTACTTTACTTATAATTTATCACTCAAAGAGAGTCTGTTTCAGTCCATTTAATTTCACTTTAATGGTGCCTCCCCTTTCTCCTTTTCACTCACCCTAATCTTTTTACGCCACAGACAGGCTCACTTCTCTTTGCTTTATTGCTCATTTCCCCCTTCAGTCACTGTTTACTGAATCAGTCCATGCTAACCATCACTTCTTATGAAGTTTTCAAAGGTTTATGTTTGATTTTAAAATTAAGATTTTTTTTTGAAAATTATAAAAAGAAAGAAGTTATTACCTGTTATTCTTCTCCAAAGAGAGAGAACTATACTGTATATAGTTTCAATTTTTAATGGCCTCACTTAGCATTGTATCATAGACATTTTCCATCTTACTGTCTTTAAAAAGTTAGTTTTAATTTTTGTGTGTAATTTTGTTGTATGAATACATTCTAATTTATTTGATCTGCTACCTATTTATATTTTTTCCTTTGTTGTACTATTAAAACATTTCAGTAATTGAAGAGAAATGAACATAAATCTTTATATACATGTGATTTTTTACTGAGAAGTAAGTTCTCAGAAAGATTACTAGGTGGGCAATTTTTTAAAGGTACTGGATACTTTACAGAGTTCCTTTCTAGAAAGGAAGTTCTTATCAAAAAATTTGAGATTTCCACTATTTTTTTGCTAAAACAATGCAATTCACATTCTTTTTCCAATCTAACCTGAATAACAGTGCTCTATTAATGCTAGATATGAGAGATTGTATGAAATGACCTTCTTTCTTACCATACCTCTGAGAAGATCAATGCATTTCTTCTAGTTTTCAGAAGGAAACACAATAAGCCAGTGGGATTGTGAAGGAGAGCATTCTATCTTGGGTGCATTTATTTAGGGAAGCAGCTAAATTCAGCAATGCTTCTATAAATTTCTAAGAAAATTTCCACCTATATCTGTGATTTTTCTTACTATCAAAAATATTGATTTCATGATATCAGCCTGAACAATCCCTATTTCCTTAATGTGTAACCCATACTTTGCCATTTTTAACCCAGTTTTTCTTTACAAATACTTGGCACTTTATAACCCAGTCCCAGCATTTAATTACATATAGTTCAGAATGTATGGTGTATCTACATTTACACATCCCATCAACATTACAAATCACTGAAGATCAGGGGAAATATTTATATTTTGTATGTTTTGCATAACAAACAGGCAACTTGAAATGTTTAAGTCAAACCCTGACCAAGTTAAAGAACTATACTGAAAGGAAGAAAAGCAGAAATAGATGCAAAATAGTACTGTAAATGCTCATTTTCAAAGTGTTATTCCAGAATATATGGAATACTAACATGATTTTCTGGGAGAAAAAAGGTCATTGGTTGTTGCTCCCTGCCGAGCAACAAGGTTCGCTGTATCCCCTCTGGACCCGCCAGAGGAGAATACGGGGTCGAGCAGGATGATGAGTGTCGGCGACCAAGGAACCACACCAGAGCCGGGAGGTCTGTCAAAGCAGGATCTCAAGTTTATTAAGGAAGTTACATGGCTTTTATGTAGGGTGAGGGTACAGCGAAATCCAATCAGATTGAGGGTCTGCAAGGCATGGGGTGTGCACGCAGGTAAGAGTCTCGCGGAACTACTACTAGCCAATCCTAGGCAGTGAGTCAGGCAGCGTCACGTAAGGGAAGGAGGTTGCCACAAGGGCACTGTCACCATTGCTGTCGCCATTATAGGGTGTGTCCCCCATAATTGTAGCCATCTATCAAAGAAGTTATCCTTGTTGAGTGACTTATTTTAAGACATGTTCTCTCAAATTGGAGGCATAATTACATTGTTTGGAAAACTCATTAGAACAAAAGTTCCACTGACAATCAAAGTAGAAAGCCGTAATTAAAATATATGACCAATATGGCAGTAATCAGAAAAGTACTCGTTCTTTGAGCTCACTTTCCATGGAATGACATATTGAGTACCAAATGTTACCTATACATGCAATGAGTTTGCATTACAGGAGTGGATCTCCAACACTAAGAGATTCAGAGCTTATTTAAAGCAGTTGGTAAATCTTCCTATCCTCTCCTTCAGAAAGAATGAGAGACCTCATCTTTACACTAAAATGTAAATACATTCTCTACAATGAGGTGAGGTGAAGATCTCCAGATTTATTACCTTGGCATATACGCAAAGGTCTCCTGGAAGCTGTTTCAAAGTCACTTCAGAGCAATAAATCATTTCCAGCTTTTAATGCATATATGCTATTTAATCAGCCTTCTAGTTTCTTTTTCTTGGAATGCCTGGATTATGAAAAATTATGAACATATTAATAGTAAATTGTCTACCAACCCAAGTGAGCTTGAGTCAGGGATTGTCTTCTAACTATCCATCAAGCCATCCACTCCTGCACATTCCTAAGAAGATAAGAATTTTAGATTTACTTCTTTTGGGAATGGAAGCTGCTGTGATTCAGATTTAGAGGGTTCTTCACAGTCTCATGTACTGAGAGGTAAACTTTGGGGAGATAATTAGATCACAAGGGCTCTGACCTCATCAGTGGATTAAAGCAAGGATGGCTGAATGGACTACAGACAACTGGAACCTTGTTGGAACAAGTAGGTCACTAGGGATGTGCCCTGGAAGGGTTTATTTTCTCCAGGCCACTCCTCTCTCTGCTTTCTGGCTGCCATAAGCTGAGCAGCTTTCCTTTACCATGTCATTCTACCACAATGTTCTACTTCACATCAAGCCATGGACCTGGCTGGGCATGAACTGAAACCATATGCCAAAAAACATCTTTCCAATTTTAAGTTGTTATTGTCAGGCGTTTTGGTTACAGTGACAAAAAGCTGACTAACACAGAGACCAGGTGAAGGATAGCCACCAAACACCAAACGAGTTATATCTGTATGAGAGTTACCCTGGAACTTATTATTATAATAAATGTAATATATCTCAGTTAAATTGTAATTTAGGAAATATGATTATTTGAAAACATCCTGGTTAAAGTTGGTATTAGAAATAATATGATATCAGAAATAATGGTTTCTTGCCAAAATCTACATGATTGAATATGCCATAAAATCATGAACATTTTGCATCTTTACTGTTTTGTTTTCACTTACATTTTCCCAGGTTGCCCTGGGAATCACAATATAAAACAAGCCTGTTTTTCTGTTTTCTTCAAGTTCAGATATTTGTCTTCAGTTCTTTTTTTTTTTTTTTTTAAATGAGGTCTATAAGTTCAGGGAACTGGAAACTGTTTAAATTTAAGTTACATGATTGTAACGTAAAGTACAGAGCTTCTCTGCTGTGCTGAAGTTTTCTAGTCTAAGGCTTGATGGCCTTCAGGGAATGTATGTTAACATAAACCTGCCAGATTTGGTTCATGAAACTCAGAATTGAAGTCAATGGATTCTCTAGGTCTGTAATTGTGAAATACTGGGAAGAACTATGAGTCCATAAAACAATGAATGGGTTATATTTTCACCCATGTAGATGAGTTTCTCTATCTCTGATAAAAGATTTCATTTAATTCATCACTGGAATTCACTCTAATGCAGACATATTGGAAATATTGTTCTTCTAATTTATTTAATTATAGTTTTTTATCAAATTCTGAGTATTGAAGTAATTTTAAATTTTAGAGAATTTTGCAATAGGTAGCATTTATTTCAGAACAATACATCAGTTATTAGAGTATTTCATCAGATTGTATCTTAAATGCCAATATTCTCCTCAAAGTAGCCTACTATTTCAAGACAAATCTCACTCAAATACTTTTATATGACAACTTCTAGACTAAAAGAATACTGATAGTCTATGAGTGCTTTAGGAAGCTCTTGAAATACAACTGCATAAAGATGATTATTATCTTCTCTCAAATGACAATGACCTAGTGAAAGATAGATAAGGACTTTTCAAATAATATTTGACTTTTTTTTTTAGTTTGCAAGGTTTCTCAAATTTAGCTTTAATATATGCAATTTAAATAGAGCTCCCCAATGATAATAACTGTTTTTTTCTCTAGGAAGAATATAACAGTATATTTTATGTAGCAAATCACTGCAGTCATTTCAGATAATCCAGCAATCCAGCAAATCCCATTATTTATGTTTGCTCTTATTTTATCCATTTTATGATGGTGTCCTCATGATTCCAACCTACTTCAGATATTTTCCACTAATTTTACTTTTACCTGCATCACTACTTAACTGGATTTCAATGATACATGTTTATTTCTTTTCTAGCATTATGAACTTGTTGCTCATCAAAGTTGAGGAACATTAATTAGAAGAATTTTGGGTTCCTTTTTTTGTTTTCAGACCTGTTTCATTATTTTTATGCTTATTTGTTTTGTATGCCTCACTTAGCCCACTAGAATATATGTTGTGGGAAATTAATAAATGTTTATTACAAAATTGACAGGTTAAAATCTCACTTTACCTCATAATCATATTTTTTTGTAAATGGATATGGATATTACATAGAGAAAGATTTTTAATCCAATTGTAATGAAATGAAATTACAGTGAATGAAAATTAGGAATGCAGTGTTAATATTTGTATACAATTTTGTGTTATTTGCAAAAAATGATATGTTTAACAACAGGTGTATTCGTCCTTTTTTGCTATAACAAAATATCTGAACCTGGACAACTTGTAAGAAAATAGATTTATTTAGCACACAGTTTTGAAGACTCAATGATCAAAATCCAGTTTATCTATTCAGTGTATGGTGAAGGCTTCACAGTAGATGTCATCACTATGGTGGGAGTGTATACAAAAGCAATCATATATTACATCAGGAAGACCAAGATCAGGGAGTGTTCAGTTTCAGTCTTTCAAAACAACCCACATTCACAGGAACTAACTCAATTTGTGAGACCAACATAAATCACATTCCACTGGGCCCACCTCCTAAGGATCAACCTTACAACACAAAAGCCCTTGAAGGATGCACACACACAAAAAAAACACATCAAAACTATAGCAGAAGAAAAGGTGATCATGTAAGAAATGAGTGATTCCATAATACTTTCCTCTCTCCTGTGAAATGTCACAGAGTTCCAACTGAATATTTTATTTATGTCTACCAGTAATGCTACTGGCACCAGTTTCATAATTCACTATAAGTAAAGAAGAAATAGAGGGAGGTATAATGCCACCAGTAAGGTCTTGATTTTATTTTCCTAGATGTGAGTATGAATTAATGATTATTCCACAGATGCTCACTGAGCACACATTATAAAACCAGTATATTTTTTGTCTGAATAGAATTGGAATAATGTCTTTTATACCAGCATACTAAAATATATTTTTTAATTTTTTGTTTTGAACTTCATTTTAAATCACTACATGGGGTATGGACCATCCAGGACATACTAATAAATTATTTTATAACCAGACAGTGGCATTTTGATTTTGGTCATGTTCCTTTTCTTAATACATGCCATTATAAGGCTTTTACTATGTTCAATAACCCTGTAAACACTAAGATGTCAAAATCTGACATTAACATCACCACTGATACTTTGATTTCTTAAGGAATTTGAAGGAGAAATAACAAAACTAGTCTTGAATAATCACATCATCTGTACTGGGGGTTGAACCCAGGGCCTCACACATGCTAGGCAAGCACTATACTACTGAGCTACATTGTTTTTTGAGACAGGGTCTCACTATGTTGCCCAGGCTGAACTTCAACTTGTAATACTTTCTTAGCCTCCCAAGTAGCAAATTATAGGCATGACACCATGCCTGAACAATAAGAGCTATATAAGAACTCTGGCAATTATAGATAACTAATAAAATACAAATAATCATTGTCTACAGACATACAAATACTAACTCAGAGAGATGCCTATGAATCTGATTACCATTATGGAAGAAGCTACTCTTGCCTCTTTCTTTTCCATTCATTTCAGTGTTATTGATCTATAAATTTGACTGTTGTTATACCCGACGAAAATAAGATCATCCAAGCCATTCACATAAAGCCAAAAGAAGCCTTTATTTTAGCTGGCCGCCCATACACCTAAAAGAGGTGTGCTTGGGGAATGCACATTAGTTCCATGTTATCAGCATTTATAGGGAGGGGAAGGGATTAGGGTGGGTCTATAAGGAGTTGAGGGATTAGGGTGGGGCTGACTCTCTCTCTCCTGATGGCACTTGAGAATCTTTTTGGGGAATATAACATTCCTCACTGGTCTTATCCACACTAACAAATCCTTGTTTAGGAAACTAGTTATTTTTCAGTTTCCAACTTCCCAGACTCTGATGGGTTCCGTTCCTCAATTTGACCAGATTTCTTATTCTACACTAACTGCCTGTCCTCAATTAGGAACTTTTCACTGCTGTAAGGAGAGGCGGTGACGACCGCTCTGGCTGCTTCAAGCTGGAAGGGGGGGGGGGGGGGGGGGGGGAAGCAGTTTGAAGTTCCTTTTGGAAATCTGGTCAATGAGGAATCCAGGGTAGAAGTCTGCACGTTGTAAAGTCATCTGGGGGTGGGTGCTTCTATGAGAGAGAAACAAGAAGACATAAGTACCAAAATGAGATTAACACCAAGTGAATGTTGCAGCATCTGGAACATGTCAATGAATATGAACATGATAGAAGTCAATCTCTCACAAGTGGAAGAACTGAGAAGTTGTTCCCATAACAAGGCCTATCAAAGGCTGGAGAGGTTGAGGCCTTTATTTGGGAACTTGAATTATCAGGTACATTTGCCTAAGAATCTCTCTTTTGTAGCCTCCAGTCCTATTCTAGGGGCTAACACAAGTACATCTTAAGTTACATTAAACGATTGTTTCTTTTAAATGCCCAAGAATGTCTGTGGTTTGGTTTTAACTGTTTTGCTAGGTTTTTAAGATCAAGCTGGTCAAGTTGACCTGTTCCTGTCTCTTAAGAGTCAGCCGAGTTCCCACATGTGTCACTTGGGAATTTCAGAGTAGCTTCTTAGCTCTTTTAGTGCCATTTGCTAGGTAGGGTCAGTCCTTGTTGAGGTGACTTCCCTTGGAAGTTTTAGGAATTTTTTTCCTTTTGCAATGAGACTCCTCTGTAGCAGGTGCACTGATTGGCTTTTTTTATCTTCTAGTGAGTCTCCTCAAGCTCCCTGATCGGGAGGTTGTGTGACCCAAACTTGCAAATCTCCTTAGAGAAGCTCTTCTTTTCCCTGGATTCAGGCTGACTCTGAGGACAAGAGCCAAAACTGGTTTTCTTGGCCCTCGTGTTTTAATCTTGATCTCTAAGTTTGATCTTAAATATCCAGCAAGTCAGTCTCACCAATCACAAAGTAAGGTTACTGGGCTTTAACTCCAGTGTCTATAACTTTGCAATTATTTACTCCCTTTTATCTAACTGGGGTTTATATTATCTCATCTGCTCTATAGGTGATAGCTTAGTATCTCAAATTAATTTAGGTTGTTCGTGAAGCAGTACTTCTTCAAAACCTTAATCAGGCATCAGCTATAGAGCTTACAAGGAAAATACAAAATAGAATTAACAATAGTAAAAACATATCTAGTTTGTGTAATAGTCATCTTAAATTCTGCCTGAGTTATGTATTATATTTCCTATTCGATATCACAGTAATTTTACAACAAAAAAACAACCTTTTAAATATAACTCTAAATGAGCCGAAAGTTGACTTATTTTGGAGATGTTCTGACTTGTAGCAGGGTGGGAGGCAGACCCTTATTTCAGGTAAGGCAGGGCCTTTTACAATCTTAGGCAGAGTGTTTCATTTTTGAAGTTATCTATGCCTCCTCTTAGAACGTCATTTTACACAGTTTACAGGTATTGTTTCCTGAGTCTATGTGAATAGTTAACATAATATATTACATTTAAAACAAATCAAGGAAAGGCTGAGAGCTTCTAACTTTACTTTTGTGTGGCAAAGTGACCAAAAGTTTTTTATGTTTCACGATAGTAACCTTTAAACAAATCAGGCTCTCACTAACTTTAACATTTGCATTTAAATTTTGATCTCACTGTAAAAAGTAACAAATTTACATATACCCTATTGATAGTAGGTTCTGTTTCAGAGCACTAAATGATAAAAACAAGTCCCAAATAAAATTTGCCATTCCTATAAGTTTGAAATTACCAACACAGATAAGTTTAATTTGGAGAATAGCAGCTTGACAAATTCTCTGCTCTAAATACTTGTGTACCTGGAAGATATGGACACATCGATATACAAAGAAGAGCAACAACAAAATCATCTTGATGTTAACCAAATTTAGTTTTTTAAAGAAAAATTTAGACTCTGTAATGTAGTACAATACTTTAACAGTTATTTACCCAGAATTGTATAAACCACAATCTTTAAGACTAATTACTCTAAAGAATAAAAATTAATAGACACAATGTTAAGAGTAAATTAGTGTTTTTAAAGAAACTCTTGTCATTTTAACATATTGATTACACTTTGGTTTATATCAGCCCATTAACATTTGACCTTAGGGGAAAACCTTAAACAGTTTCTAACTGATGGTTTCACATATATATATAACCACTTAGTTACACAAAAACTTGTTGGAATTTGCCCTTTACTTACACACAGACTTTCGTACCCAGAAATATTTTCTTTTTCCTTTTACTGATTATATTTTCATACCTAGAAACTTCTTTTTTCCCTTTCCAATCTGTTGACTCCTTTTTTTCATATTCTAAAACAACTACTATGAAATTTCTGAAAATAAATTATTCCATTTTAATAAGATGAAATATTTATGTTATTTATAGTACTTTAATTGAATCATAGTTGAAACTTTTGAATCCCTTTGTATATAGAATTGTACTTGTTAGGATTTCACTCTTAATAACCTTGCTTTTAGTGATGATAAAAAATAATTTTAAATCTTTTATTTACCAATCCATGAAAACACGAATAATGTTAAAGTATGTTACCCTATGGAATTTTAGGTGTTAAGAGTACTTAATGTTATTTAACAGCATTTTAACTTTATAAATTAACCAGGTGTCTCTAACAAATATATTTGATTAGTTCTGTAAATATCAAATCTAATTTACTTATTTTACTGTAAAAAACAAGATTAGACAAGTATATTGAATAGTATTCACCATCTCTTTCTTATGGAAAACAGTCCTTAAAAAACAATTGATATTACACATTTTATAGACATCAGCATTTCATTAATTTGACCACCTAGAGACTTGTGAGATTAAATATATTTTACCTTCATTTATTTACTAAATTCAAATTAAACCTTTTAAATCACATGAATCAAATATATCTGGATCCATTTTTAAAAATTCTAACTTCTTTGAGTGCTCTTTATGTCAATCTAATATCATGTACTTGATTTTTGGACACACAAGACAGCAGTACACACAACCCAAAAAACTTGTAGCTTTTTGTACATGAATCTCCATTGCAATGTAACAAGATGTTCAAAAACCTAAGTTGAATAAAAAATAGGACTGATCAAAAGTTATGAGCTCAACAAGTACTCAGCCCATAGTTATTGTCAAATAAAACACACTTTTTGTTTTTTCCTTGGGTTGGAAATTAGTCTCCTACTGGGCTTTTGGCTTCCTCTATTATCATTTCAATGTAAGTTGTACTTCAGATCTGGTTCCAGCAGAAACCTGATGCCTAGGGCATTTTAACCATTTTTATCAGGACAGGTTTGAATGTTTCATTTACATATTGTAAAACAATTACAGATGTTTTATCTCTGAAGTTTGTTAAGTCCTTAGCTAGAATTTGTTCAGAAAGTGCTATTTTAAATCTTTGAGGCAACACTGTCTAGATTCTATTTGTTTCCTCAAAGGCAAATAGAAATTTAGATTGGGAATCTAGGGGTATGTAAAAAGCATCTTTTAAGTCTAACACAGTAAACTAACAACAGCTGGAATCTAAGACAATAAGTCAGAAATGGGTTTGGCAGAGTTACCTGAGTCTTAAAGGATGGTGGCAGCACTAGCTGCATTTAAGTCTGGTCTGTCCTTTGTCCCCATATCCTAGTTCCCGAACTAGAGGACATGGAATCTGAAAGGCAATGCTTAAGCCATTTTGGCTTCTCCGTTAGTATGTTAATCCAAACTTGAATGTAAGACACCTGGTCAGGATGATTTGGCTGTGCAGTGATGACCTCTTGTGTGGGGAAGTAAGAAGAAACCACTAAACCACATGTTCTCCTAGGCTGTGGAACAGGGCATTCCTAAGGAAAACCTTGGAATCATACATGCCTGGAAGGACCTGCACAAGTTATCCTATGCACCCCCACAGCTGCTAAATTGGCGCTCTCATAACCAACTTACTCCGTGGATTCATGTTTCTGGCTCAAGCCAGCTTCAAGTGCATCAGACCCAAAAGGAATTCATTCTGAAACTCCTGTGGCACCCCTGCGTGGACCTGTGGTGCCCCCTTGTGGATTAGATACAAAATACTCCTGTTCTCCCTCTCCTCGTAATCCCCTGAAGCTGTTTCTCTCCTATTCCCTTTCCTGAGGGTGTTCCTTAATAAGCTACAGTTACTCTTCTTTATTGTCACTTTAGTGATTATTCAGGACCGCTCTGTTACATGTCCCCCCTTTATTCCCTTAGGGACCCATGCAAAAACTTATCTTTTGAAGGTTCCTCCTTCTCAGAGATGTGATGCTTTGAAGAAACATTGTCCTGTTCTCATGGTGAATGGGCAGCTGTTATGCATACTTCCTGCAGTTGTCCCTTAGAGGTGGGAGACCCCACATGCTGGGTGCGGTCAGCTCCCCTCCCACCTAATTCTGAGGGACCTCCACCCTGTCCTGCCGGGTGTAATAGTTTGTTCACCTTCATGCCGGCATACTGCTATAGAGATGCCCGGCAATGCAAATATACCAATGGGAAACTTGTGTGGACTGCTCTTTCTGTGGGTTCCAAACCAGGTATTGGATACCTTTGCCCTCTTTAGCAGGGCCAAGACATGTGCTGGTCTCTCCTTCCTCCTCTGGGACAAAGTGATGGAGGTCGGGTTCAAGATTGGGCACAGGACAGACACATAAAGAATACTATCCGAAAGCCGGCAGAATCTAGTCCCAAACTTCCTGCTTATCACCCGTTAGCCCTCCCTGAGGTTCGGGGAAAGCTTAACCTTGACTCGGGAACTCAGACTATGTTGCAGGCTACACTCCAGCTCTTAAACCTTACCAATCCATCCCTTGCCAATAACTGTTGGCTCTGTCTTCGCAATGGTCCCCTACGAGTTACAGGTCTATTGTTAACGTACACCGACCCTGTAATTTTTCCTCCCAAATGTCCTATTCTGCCCCCATATACAGAAGTCTACATACCTCCTCTCGGTCCATCTAATGTAACCTGTTTTCTTCCCAGCTCGGCCTCCACCCGGACGGAGGATATGGGGTCTCTGAACCCCATGGTATGTGGGACAAATGTTACCATCCCTACCTGAAGGGCACCTATATGTGCCCCCAATGGCATGGCCTTTTATTGTGCAAGAATGGCCTCCAATGTACTTCGTGGTAACTGGACAGGACTTTGTGCCCTTGCCTTCTTGTTTCCAGATATTACAATTCTTCCGAATAATCAATCATTACCTATTCCCTCTGTGGAATATTCCAACCCCAGAACTAAAAGAGCAATTCAAGCCATCCCTCTTTTATTGGGACTTGGCATTGCTACAGGGGTAGGGACGGGAATTTCAGGTATCGGTACTTCCATCAGTCTTTATAACAAAGTCTCTAAGCAGATAATAGATGATATGCAACATGTTGCTGGTACGATTTTAGATTTACAGGCTCAACTCGATTCTTTAGCAGCTGTCATCCTACAAAATTGTCATGGCCTAGATCTACTGATGGTTAGGGAGGACAGCCTCTGCCTTTATCTTAATGAAGAATGCTGTTTTTATGATAATCATTCCAGCATTGTACAAGACAAGATTAAGAGACTGCAGGATGATCTGGAGCGATGCCGAGGCAAACCTCCATTCAAGCATCCTCTGGACTGGGTTACATGGATGGCTTCCCTACCTTCTACCACTTATGACACCCTTGGTTGCCATAGTCCTTGTGTGCCTTTTCCTACCCTGTTTAATTAAATTCCTCCAAAATCAGTTAAGTAGAATTTCTAACCAAACTTTTAATCAGTTTCTCCTCAGGAATTACCAGTTGCTAGCAACCAGTGATCCGAATGATTCATCCAAAGAACTCCTTACCAGCTGCTAGAAGGACTGTGGCTGACTCATGGGCTTCCTTCCACATGGCTCTATGTCAAGGTAGCTGGCTCATCCCACCCATTCAGTCAGTAGAGGACTGGGATGAAATGCTCCAAGACCTCTGGCTGCAGGGAACCTTCGCTCATCATTCCCTTGAAGAAATTTCCTTCTTTCCTGCATTTCTGTGGGGTATTAGAACCATATTCCTCCCATCCCCTTTCCCCCAGGCTCCACCCCCATCCAGCAGGAAGTAGCCAGATCAAGCTGCCCCCTGTTCCAAATATTAAAACAAAAAGGGAGGAATATAAGGTTGTTTTTTATATCCCCTTGTAACTTCTCAACATGGCACTGGCTAGGCTTCTCTTCCGGGCCTAATCCCCCCATAACTCTTCCCACTGGCATGAACCAGGAGCCAATTAACATTTTGATGCCACACTGAAGCCCCTTAGTAACCACGGTTAACCAATCAGTCACTGTCCCATTGCTCGCCCTGACCCATCCACTCTCTCCTAACCCTATAAGTACAAGCATTTTTTTGAATAAATTTGGAACTTCTCCGACGGTGAGCTGTGCATCTTGATGTCAATTTCTTTCAATGCTCTCCTTCGAAAACTGTCCATTAATAAGAGAAATACCTTAAAGAAAACAAAAATGGTTTCTTCTGTTATGTCTATAAAATATAATATTTTTAAATGAAATTTTTAAATGAATAACAGAAATAATAGGAATTTAGGGAAGTTTAGATGGTGTTTATGGAGCAATAGAAAGGATATAAAAAGCTAGATGATGGGTATGATTACATATCTTACCTAGGAGGCAGGTTAATAGCCATTAGAGTAAGGAGTAGCATACAAAAATCAGGATAAAGTTCATCTTATAAGTAATTCTTGGGAATGGTGTGATGGCCCTATGATGACATTGCTTTTTTGCATTAGCAGGGGTGGAACAAATTATGAACAACTTCACATGTAAATATGAGTCTCTTTGGCAGGTTTGTTCTTCTATAGTTACATACTTATACACCAACTCTAAACAATATAAATAGAGCAAAATTATATTGAAATGAAAATTATTATTTATTAAACTTGATCTCTTACAACTGTGCAAGGTAATTTTATTTAAAATAATGGATATTTTCATATATAACAAAATGTTTCTTTGCAATCTTATTCAGGACATCACTTTGGTGTTTTTGCTTGGCAGTATGAATCAGACTTAAGCTCCCCATCTGTCTGATGCCATATCAAACAGAAAAAGGAAGGAAGGCTTTTATTTACAATATTTTAATTAATTTTATATGAAGGAAACCTTATGTTAAATCAGGTAGATTAATCACATTTCTGAATATCAATGAGCCACAATCAACATTTAAGACAGCTCATACTGAATTCTGCACAATGGTTGATAATGATTGCTAAGAGTCAGACTAAAGTAAGATTATATTAAGAATTATCCAAAGAATTGTATGAGTTTTGTGCATCAGGAAGCACAAAACCCGAGTTTGAGCCAAGATTTATTCCTTGACTCACTTTGGCACTCCAAATAAATTACTAAGTGTCTCAGTTTTCTTACTGTAAATGAGAAGACAAACACCAGAATTCTAGCTGCTTCATAATTACAGATGAAGGATCTTTAGTTCTAAAATTGTCAACATTTTAAAACAAGTTGATGTTTTTGAAAAATGTTTTTGCTCATTAATATAAAATTAGGAATAAACCTACACTGACTAATATCCAACATATTGATGAAGCAAGAACAAAGGTCAGGTAGTTAGTGTAGATAGATGATCGGGTCAGGAAATGGCAGCTTAGTTCGGTTGGGAAGAGGGAAGATGATTCAAAGGAAATGGAATGATAAAATCTTCAGAACACAGCTGCCTCACTCCTGGGCAAAGTCATCTGCCTCTGGGGTATTGAAATGCTAATGTCTCCAGAGCACTTCCCCTTGCTGCAACCTGCTGTCAAGGTGATTGGCTTCCAGGGAATTGTTCTTCTCAAAAAGGGGCTGTTAATGAATGCCTCCCAGGCAGCTCCATTCCTGCTAGGACCACTGGGTAGCTTCATTCCTACCCTTGATTCCTACCTTTTGATCACTAGTCATTTTGGTCACAGGTCACATATGCAGGATGGGGGAGAGGCCATGAGAACAAAGAAATTCTAAAATGTATAAAAGGGGCAAGATATCCCCACTTCTTTGAATACCAGTTTCTGATACCAATCCTGGGTCCCCTTCTTCCTCCTGGAGAAATCTGTTTCCATTCTTAAAAAAAAAAAAAAAAAAAAAAAAAAAAAAACTTACTTTCTAAGCTTGCCTCAGCATTTCCCAGGTGTTCAATATTCACATCAGGGGAAACAGAACTTGGCCCCGATTGATACTCCTCACTGGTGGTATCATTGATCTATGAGGAATCAACTTATCAGGTTTGATTCATTCATGCATGTGTGTATTTGTATGTGTGTTAATATCCCCCTTTTAAATTTGTACATATCACTTCTATGCAGTTCCCTCTTTTTCAATAGGCTCATTCACTCAATTCTTTATGCCATATCCTCTTAACTATAAGATCATCTTCTTTAGAGATGTTATTTCAAAGGAAATACAGTTTTTCTTGTGGTTTGGTTTTACTTAGTATACAGTAGTGCACATAAGATATGTATTTTGATCTTATCTAAAAGAATCTTAAGGAAAATAAGTCACTGACTTTTTGCCCTTTACTGGAATGTGGCAATCCAAGCAAAAGATATGTTTATTTTCTTAAGGACATTTTTGGTCATGCCAATATAACATAAACAATTCTTGACTCTTTTTATCGTGTATCCAAAATTACATTTATTTTACTGTCCAATACCTCCTTTGTCTTCTTTTCCCTATAAAACTATCCCCTATTAAATTCTGGCAGTTCGATGTTGTAGAAAGTGGAGACAGCGATTGGGAGAGCAGTGTCCGAGATTAGGGTCTCTAATGAGGTCATGACTGTGGCATGCCTGGTGCCTGGGAATGCTTCTGTGCAAGGGCACAGGATGCTCAACTCCTGTGGCAATGCCCTCCATGAGGGAGGCTCTGTGCAAGAGTCCTTTCAGCTTTGACCTTGATCTAAGGCACATACATAGCTCCTGGGAATAGAGGAATTCTCATGGTAAACAACCACACTGTTTCACCAGCTCTGCTACTCCTGAGTCTGCCTGCTTAATAGTAACTTTAAACAATGGACCTTATTGAGAACGACACAAAGCTCCTAACATTGCACTTTGCAACTGTGAATTGCAACTAGCTGCATAGATATTTCTAAGCTTCTGTAACTTTCTGAGTACAAAGAATAATGCTTGCATAATCTTTAACCTGACAATGAGACATATATAAATAAATATTTCTGACATGACTCTTTAGATCTGCATCTCCATCAAAGAGCAGCACTCCACCTGATCCTAGATGTTTATCTTCAAAATATGTAAGTGTGAGTCTTTATTTTTCTAATCCCCACTCTCCCCTCACCAGAACCCACAAGTTTGGCCATGCTGGTCACAGTACAATATCTGTCACAAATTTATTCAAAAATTACTATTGATTTTGCTAAACCACTGAAAATATCTGTATTTCTCAATGTGTTTAACCATTTCCATTTTTAGTATAATACATTTCTTGACTTCAACAGTATTTTAACTTACTAATATTTTTTATCTCTTTTGTTTATATGTTCTCATGCTACCACCTAATTAATTACTAATTACTCTAAACTCCATACCTAGTTTACTATTACATGTATTTTATTTCTTTATTTACTGCTCCATGCACATTACTTCCAAATGAACCTATGAACCCTTAGTTGAATTGCATTACTTAACAAGACATATCCAACTGAATATCACAATGATATCCCAAATCCAAAGTGTCTGAAATGAAAATCTGAAACTTTCATAATAGGGGCTGCCATTTCTATCTAGACTAGTTTTATCACTCTAAGTCTTCTAAGTGGAATTTTTTTTTTTTTTTTTTTTTTTTTGCAGTGCTGGGAATTGAACCTAGGGCCTTGTGCTTACAAAGCAAGCACTCTACCAAATGAGTTATATCCCCAGCCCTCTAAGTTGAAAATTTTGAAGCTATAAAATTCATTGTTTTCTATGTTCAATGTCTCCATGAATTAGTTTTCCTCATTTTGAATATCTTTGAGATTTTTTCTCTCTCTTTGCTATCCTCCCTATTTCAGAGATTTATAAACTCATACTTTGCTGTAATGTCCCTTTATTGTGTTCCTGCCATGTCGCTCAATATCTATCCTCTACTCCTATGGAATTTCTTTTCTTGAGGAATTAAATATTTTCATCTTTCCATACCTTTTACTCAAGAATCCTACTGCAGGAATTTCATCTTCTTTTAAAAAAATTGCAACATTGTTCTCAAAATGATCTGAATGATTGAAGATCTTAATTACTTGGATGCTAAGTAATTACTTTGTTACTCTAGAATTCTGCATGCTCCACTAATCTAGCTCTAAATCGTTTTTACAATGTACATCAAAGCATTATCAGCAATTGAAATTAGGTCTGAGAAGGTTCACACTTCCATCCAGCTCTGTTTTGAGACACCCTCTAGGGACTTAGAAGGTGGTAAAGCATTATCGGCTCCCCAGCAGAGGAAGAAGATCTACCACAACTCCTTTTTGTCAACAGAGAAGCAGACACTTTAAAGTTCACCCAGTGGTAAATGAAATTTGACAACTGTCTGATTATATGCATTTGTAATGATAGCCTGTGTATCCCTTAGCAATGCCCTATTTCTATGCAATGCTGCAATATGCCACTCCCCTTGTGACAGTATGACCCTGAATATAAGACTTTCATTGAGAAGAAGGGTTCATTAGTGTTATATTCTACAGAATTTAATTTGAATAAATCCAATTATATCTTGGTAATGAGACTACTAAAGTTTAATGTCCTCTTTAATGAGCAGTAAAATACACTTCAAAACAAACTGAACAAGTGTTGTTGCCCAAGAGGTCTTTGGGAATTGATTTAGTTAATTGACTGATGTAAAAAAATAAGGATACATGTGCATTATTCAACTGATTTCCAGGAACTTCTGAAACAAGTTGGCTGTTGAGAATAGAATAGAAGGTATTCCTTATCATCTGGGAGAGCAAGATGAAATAATGATATCCTATCCACAGCTGTAATAGAGTTTAAAATATGGCAGGCTTCCTTTTGAGGGAATGCATATCAGATGGTGAACATCTAAGTGTTGTGGGGTATGCTGTTTTGGAATAGGTCACTGGCAGAGTAGATTACATGACTTCCTACAATTTTGATTTTTTATCAAGACCCATTATGCACTTCTGTTTCAACTAATCTTAACTTTGTATGGTGAAATGATAGCTGATTAGTTATAAGACAAGATACCCCAACTTTTAGGGAAAAATGAAATTTAGTTCTTCTAATTAATTCATACTTTCTCTACCCAGAGGAAATTTCAACAAACAAAAAATAATATCTTAAGACATTTTCATGTATATGGTGCAGTAGGTATTAGCTAAGGATTAGATTTACAAAGTAATTTAAATATGTGTTGTGGTATACCATGGTGTAGGAGGAGCCCCTGGCACTTGGCTGGCAGCTGTGAATGCATCAAGTGTGTAAGGGAGACCTACACTCACACAGGCCTGACAGGAATACCTGCAGGAAAGAGCTTTCCACTGTAGCAGGCCAGAAGAGCAAAGGCCACTGCCCCATAATGAGCATAACTGTTGCCAGGGAAACCTTAGGGGGTCCAGATTGGACACTAAGCAAAGTTGTTAGTGAAAGCATGATTGGATGAGGTACAATCCTTACTTTGCATATCTGGATGTTACATGATTGGACACGGTTACCAACCCTGATTAACATGAGGGCAAACAGGTAATAAATCTTAATTGACTATTTAAGAACAAAACATTCCCACAATAAACGAGTCAGTAGGCAGCTTACAACTCGTCTACTTTTCACCCGACTCCCAATGCCTGTGTCCTTGGCATAGCACCGTTACCCCCGCATCTGAGTGAAGCGGAGGCGGACTTACTTCACTATGGAATCATTTTAAATTTTTCATATAACTGAGTTATTGATTACTTTGCTTTTAACAAGCTCTCTGGTTTTTAACATCTTTGCTCAAGCTAATAAACCATTCTTTATGCTATATTTAAGAGTATTTTTAAGGAACTATCCAAAATGAGTTCATTCTTAATCATTTCTGCAATTTATTTACTATAAGTGGCAGTTAATAACTGTGTGTATGTGTATATTCTACAAATCAAAGCAATATTCAGATGGCAATATGAAAATTATTACATTAGCTATAAGAACATGGATATTGCTATGAACTGACTCTGATCCCTCAGTGTAATTTTTTACAGAATAGAACACCATTAGCTGTTAAAGTACATTGGCTTTATTAGAAACACAACTTTTGAAAAATCACAAGAACATATTGAAAATTAATATAACATTGTAATTAAATTATGTTAATTAATACTCACTTAAGATGCCAAATTGCATTATTTTAGAATTCCATGAAATCATGGTTTTATACTATATAAGGTATGAGAACTATGATAGATTAATTAGAATAAGATACTGACATTATTATGTCTTCTATATTTAATAATTTCCCAACCTCAGTTTTAGTTACTCATTTAGTCAACTATTCATTTTTAGCTGGTATATTGTATTGCAGATCAAGGTAAGACAGAATAAATATGAATAAAGGTACATAAAATTGGTTATCATTTACCAGGTGTGGTTGCACAGGCCAGTAATGCCAGTGGCTTGGCAGCTGAGGCAGGAGGATTGTGAGTTTGAAGCCAGACTCAGCAAAAGCGAGGCACTAAGCTACTCAGTGAGACCCTGTCTTTAAATAAAATACAAAATAGGGCTGGAGGTGTGGCTTAGTGGTTGAGTGCCCCTGAGTTCAGTTCCCAGTACCAATGATAAAAAGGCTAGTATTCATTGAATTCCAACCAAAGGCATACATGCCCATTTGGACCTGAAGAAAAATCAGTTTACTTAATGGATTGTTGAAGGCAGCATTTTCATAGACTGATTAGAAAAAAAGTGCAGTCAGCTTGTTTTGCTATGTTTGTCAATGCAAACTTGAAAGTGAGAAGAGGAGATGGCATGCTGTGATCATAGTTTGATATTTTCCACTTACTTTCTCCATTAAAACTTCATGTTTTAAGGTACACTCACACATTGTTGGTGTGACTGCAAATTGTTACAACCACTCTGGAAAGCAGTATGGTGATTCAAAAAAAAATTTAAAAACTACAGGTAGCACACAGATGCTGAGACTGCACCCATCATCACCCCCACCCCCCTTCCCAGACAGACCTTGGAGCCCCCACTAGCCACCCCACACTGACTGGGCCTGTCTGTGCTACAACTCCCCAGCTTCTTTGGAGGCTGGTGCAGATATTTTAAATTATTCCTGAGGGTGTGGCCACCATCACTGGTGGGGCAGCTCCCTTCTTGAGTCACCTACAGGAGACTGGAGGCCCATTGACAGGTACAGCACTTGCATGGAGATACTGAAGACAGGGAGGTTTGAGTGGTGGATGACTGTGGACCATAGACTTTTCTTTTGTTTTTATTTTTGATTTTTTATTTCTTCTTTTTTTTCTCTCTCACCCTATTTTCCTTTTATTTACCTATTCCCTTGGAGTTCCTTTCTCCCTTTTCTCATGCTAAAGACCAATTTCTTTTGACTCTGCTTTCACTCGTCCTTTGATCAGGTACCTCTATCTACACACTTCTTTACCCACTAACAGTTCCATCCTACACTCCTCCCCATCCTCTTCAACCACCACTAGAAATACTGTAGATAATAATTGAAGTCATTCTGTTTATTGAAATAATGTTAAATTCTTTATAGGGGCTATCTGGTTTAGGGCTACATATTGTTTGTATTGGGTGCTGCTGATGTTGGTATCCCTCTTAAAGATGTTGTACCCAAAGAAAATAAAATCATCCAAACCAATCACGTAAAGCCAAAAGAAGCCTTTATTTTAGCTGGCCAGTGATGATTGCCCTTACTCCTAAAAGCGGGGTGCCGGGAAGTAGTGCACCAGTTCTTTTATTGCCAACTTTTATAGGGCACGGGAAGGGACCAGGGTGGGGCTATAGGGAGGGGAAGGGGTTGTGGTGGGCTATATGGAGGGGATTTGGGACTGGGGCAGGCTATAGGGAGGGGATCTGGGATTGGGGAGGGCTATAGGGAGGGGATTTGGGATTGGGGTGGGCTATAGGGAGGGGATTTGGGGTTTGGGGTGGGGCTGACTCTCCCAATCGTAATGGAGAATCTCCCTGGGGAACAGCAATATTCCAATCTGTTTTCTGTGGCTACAACAAAGGAGAGGTACTGGAAACCTGCAGGGTCATAATAAGCCTGCAGGGGGGAAACTGTAGTACCTCAGATCTTCACTGCAAGAGGGGAATATACATTAACAATATGAAAAAACAGGGGAAAAAAGGGTCCCTAAAAATCCAAGATGTGATTATGACAAAATCCAATGACAGCATGGCAGTAGAAATGACAGAAAAAGAGTTTAGAATCTCATAATTAAAATGATCCGTGAAGCAAAAGGTGAGATCAGAGAGTAAATAGAGGCAATGCATGATCACTCCAATAAACAGAAGAGCAAATGCAGAAAGCAAAAGAGTATTTCAATAAAGAGATAGAGATTCTGGAAAAAAAAACCCACTTGAAATGAAAGAAACAATAAACCAAACAAAAACTCAATAGAAAGCATCACCAGCAGAATAGATCTCATTGAAGACAAAATCTTAGAAAATGAAGACAAAATATTTAATCTTGAAAATAAAGTTAACCAAACTGAGAAGATGGTAAGAAATCATGAACCAAACTGCCAAGAATTATGGGATATCATAAAAAGAACAAATTTAAGAATTATTGGGATTGAGGAAGGCACAGAGATACAAACCAAAGGAATGAACAACCTGTTCAAAGAGATAATATCAGAATATTTCCCAAACCTGAAGAATGAAATGGAAAATCAAATACAAGAGGCTTACAGAACACCAAATTCACAAAATTACAACAAATCCACACAAAGGCACATTATAATGAAAATGCCTAAAGTACAAAATAAAGATAGGATTTTAAAATCTGTGAGAGAAAAGTGTCAGATTACATATAAGGGGAAACCAATACAGACACCAGCAGATTTCTCAACCCAGACCCTAAAAGCAAGAAGGGCCTGGAAGAATATATTTCAAGCTCTGAAAGAACATGGATGCCAACCAAGAATCCTATATCAAGCAAAACTAACATTTAGATTTGATGATGAAATAAAATCTTTCCATGATAAACTAAAGTTAAAAGAAATTACAAATTGAAAGCCTGCACTACAGAACATTCTCAGCAAAATAGTTCATGAGGAGGAAGTGAAAAACAAACAAACAAAACGATGCAAGTCAGCAAAAGGAGGAACTACCTTAAAGGAAAAGTCAATCAAAGGAGAAACCAAGAGAAGTTAAAAAACAAAAATAAGCCAAAATGACTGGGAATACAAATCATATCTCAATAATAACCCTGAATGTTAATGGCCTAATCTCATTAATCAAAAGACATAGACTGGCAAATTGGATTAAAGAGAAAGAACCAACAATATGCTGCCTTCAAGAGACTCATCTCAATAGAAAAACATGCCCACAGACTAAAGGTGAAAGGTTGGGAAAAAGCATACCATGCACATGGACTGAGTAAAAAAGCAGGGGTCTCCATCCTCATATCATGTAAAGTGAACTTCAAACCTAAGTTAGTCAGAAGGGATAAAGAAGGACATTTCATACTGATTCATGGAACCATAAACCAGCAAGACATAATGATATGAAATATTTATGCCCCAAATAATGGAGCATCTATGTATGTCAAAAAAAATCCTTCTCAACTACAAGGAAAGAAGCCGATCACAGCACAATAATACTGGATGACTTTAACACACCACTATCACCACTGGATAGATCCTCTAAACAAAAATTGTACAAGGAAACTATAGAATTAAGTAATACAATCAATGATTTAGACTTAAAAGACATATATAGAGTATTTTGTTCATCATTGAGTGAATATTAAGTACTCAGCATCTCATGGTTCCTTTTCCAAAATAGACCATATGCTAATCCACAAAGACACCATTAGTAAATATAAAACAGTAGAGTCACTACCTTGTATTCTGTCAAGTCATAATGGAATGCAGTTAGAAATCAATGATAAAATAACAAACAAAAACTACTCCAAGACCTGGAGACTAAATAATATGCTATTGAATGATGGAATGATAACAGAAGACATCAAGGAGGAAATAAAAAATTTCCTAGAGGTAAATGTGTACAACAGTACAACTTATCAAAATCTCTGTAGGATTTTAAAATCTGTGAGAGAAAAGTACTAAGAGGAAAGCAGTACTAAGAGGAAAGTTCATTTGAAAAAGAATAAAAAGTGAACAACTAAATGACCTAACATTACATCTCAAAGCCCTTGCAAAAGAAGAACAAGTCAACACCAAAAGTAGTAGTAGAGAGGAAATAATTAAAATCAGAGTGGAAATCAATGAAATTGATTTTGAATCAATTTTGAATCAATTTCGATACAATCAATACAATCAATCAATACAATCAAATTGAATTGTAACAAGAGTTACAATTCAAACAATTGACAAAACAAAAAGTTGGTTCTTTGAAAAAGTAAACAAAACTGATAAACCATTAGCCACACTAATAAAGAGAAGAAGAGATAAAAGTCAAATTATTGAATTTGTGATGAAAAAGGAAATATCACAACAGACATCATTGAAATACTCAACATAATTAAAAGCAACTTGCAAATCTCTACTCCAACAAAATAGAAAATATCAAAGACATTGACAGGTTTTTACAGACAAATTGAAGCAGGGAGACATACACAATTTAAATAGATCAATTTCAAACACTGAAATACAGGAAGCCATCAAAAGCCTGCCAACCAAGAAAAGCCTGGGACCAGATGGATTTTCTGCTGAGTTCTACAAGACCTTTAAAGAAGAACTTATACCAATACTCCTCAAAGTATTCCAAGACATAGAAAAGGAGTGAACCCTTCCAAACTCATTCTATGAAGGTTGTACCACTCCTATACCAAAACTACACAAAGAGGCATCAAGGAAAGAAAACTTTATACCAACATCCCTCATAAACATATGCACAAAAATCTTTTTAAAAATCCTGGAAAATTGCATACAAGAACATATTAAAAAGATAGTGCACCATGATCAAGTGGGGTTCATTCCAGAGATGCAAGGTTGGTTCAACATCCAGAAATCAATAAACATAACTCATCACATCAGTAGACTTAAAGTTAAGAATGATATGGTCATTTCACATACTGAGAAAGCACTTGATAAAATACAGCACCCCTTCCTGCTCAAAACACTAGAAAAAATAGGGACATTAAGGAACATACCTCAACATTGTAAAGGCCCATGACCAAAATCATTCTAAATGGAGAAAAACTGAAAGCATTCCTTCTAAAAACGGGAACAAGACTGGGATGCCCTCTTTCACCCCTTCTATTCAATATCATCCTTGAAAAACTAGACAGAGCAATCAGACAGAACCAAAAAATTAGAAGGATACAAATAGGAAAAGAAGAACTCAAGCTATCACTATTTGCTGATGACATGATTCTATATATAAAGGATCCAAAAATCTCCACCAGAAAACTTCTAGAACTCATAATTGAATTCACTTAAGTAGTAGATATAAAATCAATACACAAATATCTAATACATTTCTATTCATAAGTGATGACTCCTCTCAAAGTGAAATTAGGAAAACTATACCATTCATAATAGCCTCAAAAAAATAAAATACTTGAGAATTAATCTAATAAAAGAGGTGAAAGACCTCTACAATGAAAGCTACAGAACACTAAAGAAAGCCTTAGAAAATGGAAAGACTTCCCATGTTCTTGGATAGGGGCAGAATTAATATTGTCAAAATGGCCATACTACTGAAGTTGTTATACAGATTCAATGCAATTCCCATTAAATCTCCAATGATGTTCCTCATAGAAATAGAGAAAGAAATCATGAAATTTCACTGGAAGAATAAGAGAACTTGAATAGCCAAAGCAATCCTGAGCAGGAACAGTGAAGCAGGTGGTATCACAATACAGATCTTAAACTATAGTACAGAACACTAGTAACAAAAACGGCATGGTATTGGCACCAAAATAGACAGGTAGATCAATGGTACAGAATAGAGGATACCAAGACAAACCCACATAAATCCAGTTAACTCATACTAGACAAAGGTGCCAAAAACATTTAATGGAGAAAAGATATTCAATTCAAGAAATGGTGCTGGGAAAACTGGAAATCCTAATGTAGTAAAATGAAATTAAAACTATCTCTCACCCTGCACAAAACTCAACTCAAAATGGGTCAAGGATGTAGGAATTAGACTTGAGACTCTACACCAAATAGAAGAAAAAGGGGGCCCAAATCTTCATCATGTTGACTTAGGACCAGATGTCCTTAACAAGACTCCCAAAGCAAAAGAAATCCAGGAAAGATTCAATAAATGGGATGGATTCAAACTAACGAGTTTTTCTCAGCAAAAGTTATAATCAATAATGTGAAAAAAGAGCTTACAGAGTGGGAGATAATGTTTTCCACACAAACTTCAGATAGAGCATTAATTTCCAGAATTTATAAAGAACTTAGAAAATTTTATACCAAAAATACAAAGAACCCAGTCAATAAATGGGCCAAGAAACTGGACAGACACTTTGCAGAAGAGGATATACAGGTGATTAAAAAATATATGAAAAAGTGTTCAACATCTCTAGTAATTAAATAAATGCAAATTAAAACAACTCTAAGATTTCATCTTAATCCAATTAGAATATCTATTATCAAGAACACCAACAATAATAGATGCTGGCGTGGCTTGGGGAAAAAGGCACATTTGTACATTGCTGGTGGGGTTGCAAATTGGTGCAGCCACTCTGGGAAGCAGTATGAAGATTCCTCAGAAAAATTGGTATGGAACCACCATTTGACCCAGCTATCCCACTCCTCAGTTTATACCTAAAGGATTTAAAATTAGCATAACCACAGTAACTCAGCCACTTCAATATTTATAGCAGCTCAATTCACAATATCTAGATTGTGGAAACAACCTAGATACCCTTCAACAGATGAATGGATAAATTATCTGTGGTGTATATACACAGTGGAATATTATTCAGCCATAAAGAAGAATAAAATTATGGCCCTTGCAGGTAAATGGATAGAATTGGAGAATATCATGCTAAGTGAAATAAGCTAATCCCCCCAAATCAAAAGCTGAATGCTTTTTCCATGATAAATGGATGATGATACTTAATTGGGGTGGGGATATGGGGGTAAGAGAAGAAGGGAGAAACTTTATGTTATGGAAAGGGGAATGACAGGGAGTAGGGGGCAGGGGTATAAAGGATGGTGGAGTGAGACAGACATCATTATCCTATGTACATGTGTGATTGCGTGAATGGTATGAATCTACATTGTGTACAACCATAGAAATGAAAAGTTGTACTCCATTTGTACACAACGAATCAAAATGTAGTCTGTAAATACAAAACATAAATTGAAAAATCCATACCATTTTTAAAAAACTTATTACAGATGTTTTCCATAAAGAGAGATCATAATATCTTATTTATTTGAATCTCATATTTTTGTTGATTAATGAACATTTCAAGTAAAATAAGATTGTAATTCTGTGAATCAGCTGTCTCACCAGGGTTTGGTTTCCCTGATTATTTTTTTTAAAGTGTTTGTTTACTGACTTTCTGTACTCTTTCTTTAACATATTCATTCTTTGTCATTCATGGCTATCAATGTCTTCATTCAACTGACTTATTATTCCACTAAAGATTCAATATTACTTCTTAAATGCCAGAAAATAATAAATATCTAAGTCTTTAACCAGTAGCTCTGTGTAATATGGTAGGGAAGCACTCACTACTCAGCAACACAATATACAAATTTGCCTTAGCTTTCATTTCCTGCTTGCACAAAGTTTAGTAAGGGTGAAATTTCAGGTCCTTTTCAGAACTTTCCAAAGCTTTAGCAAAATTGTTGGGATATATATGGTGTTCGGAATGCACAGAAATATTTTGGAACTCTTTAAACGTCTTTTGGATAATTCATTCCTCAGATTTGCCTTTTAAGATTTTTGTTGTTTGTGTGTGTGTATTTCAACTGCTCTTTTTTCAGGCAGTTATACAGTTAAAACCATTGTCACTTCTAAAAATTTTTATTACATATATAATATTGGAGATATATAGAGAGATATATAGATATAGATATAGATATAGATATATAATAAAATTGAAGATTTAACCCAGTGCCTCACATGTGCTAGGCAAGTGCTCTACTATTGATCTACAACTCTAGTCCCCTGTCATGTCTTTTCTTTTTTTCTTTTGTTTTGACGTATAGTTCTGAAGGAAATGTTTTACATACTGAGAGAGCTCTCAGTAAGGTATAACAAAAACAATCTTTCCAGGACAGAATAGGTCAAATATTAAAAATTATTGAGGAGGAGACTGTGAAAGAATTTTAGCTCTGTCCTGCATATTCTCAGATCCAGAATATGGATTATTATTCAAGGTAGCCTCTGAGCTTGCAATTAGGGAGAATGTGCTTATTAAAAGTTAAAATGCAATAAATACTCATCAAGAATAAACCACTATTCTTGATCAAACTGCTCTGGAATGCTGCAATACTTTGGTGAATTTTCAGAGTTCTAAAAACATTTTTTATGATTTATTTGCCACTTATTTTTAGTGTTTTTAATGGCATAACAATTTTAGGAGATCTTTTTAAAAACTAGGGCATGATTGTTAGTATCTTTTTAAGATAGGGAAGATTGTGTTGTTCCAGCTATACAGATACAATCCAAATAACAATGTACCCTACAAATAAGTAGAACAGTATCTTTAAGATCTAGAATATTCCTTAAAAAAAGGACTATTTTCTGTTACTTACTAGAAGTTTCTGAAAATGATCTCATTGCTTTTTCAATGTTGAAATTCTCACAGAAAACAAGCCCTTTAGTAAATTGCGTAACTTTTCTCAACTAGGAAAGTTTTAGATTAAAACATTATCTTGAGGGATTACCTATCTATAACATTCCATAATTTTTAAATGATTTTAATATTTAATTTTTAAGTAAAATTCATTTACCAAACATGTGGTGGCAACACAGAGAGTATAACTGTCACAGAAGGAACAGGTAAAGTTGCCTAAAAGAGAACTTTGACCTACCATCACTAAAGCTCTTCAGTATTGTTATGGTTTAGATATGAATTGTCCCTACAAAGCTCACTTGTAAGATAATGCAAGAAAGTTTAGAGGAAAAATGCTCAGGTTATGAGAATCTTAACCTAATCAGTGCATTAATCTCCTGATAGTGATTAACTGGGTGGTAACTATAGGCAGGTAGGTTGGAGGAGGTGGGTCCCTGGGTGTGCATCTTTGGGATATATATTTTGTCCTTGTTGAGAGGAGTCTCACTCTCCAAGTTCTGGTGCCATGTCCTGACCTGCTTTTCTGTGCTATTCGTTTTGGCCATGATGTTCTGCTTCACCTCAGTTCCTGAAGAATGAAGCCAGGAGTCTATGGACTGAGACCTCTAAAGCCATGAGGGCCAAGGTAAGTTTTTCATTTTCTACTTGTTCTTGTCAGGTCTTTTTGGTCATGATGGTGAAAAATTTGACTAAAGCAAGTATGCCTTTTAGCCAAGTCATTACCATGTCAATGAATGTCAGACATTCATTTAAATAGTTAGTCCTTGATCCTGAGTACTTGTTTTATATTATCATCTTTCTGTAGTTATAAAAAAATGCTTTCAGGTTTTTCACATATGGAATATGGGATAAAAAAAATAGCTAAATTGTAGAAGATAAAATTATTTTGGAACTGCACATTGATTAAGTACAAAAGTAGGACAAGATTTGCTAGTTCAAAGAGCATATCAAATCATATGGAAAGTCAAATATTAGAAAGATTAAACATTAACTTCTAAAGCAAATCTTTAAAAATCATTGTCTCCCAGGAAGAAAGAATAATCGAAGATAAATTATCTAATTTTTTTCTGAGGAACTATTCTTCCTATATCAGAAAGTGGAACTGGAGGTAAATGATTGTCACAAGTCGAAAAAAATGGAGTTGAAATAAACCAATATATTTACAAAATTATTAGATGATTATTTTAATCTCATGGGGTACTTGTATATGTGATGGTTTCTTGGGACTTTTACCCCAGTAAAATGAAAGTAGGCACACACATACAATATTCTTATGATTTTAGTTAATTCACGTAAACATTATATCTGATCCATATATCTCAGATCCTCTTGCTTTAATGGAACCAGTAGAGACGAAAGAGTCCGGTTATATATTCAAGTGGTAATGATGTATGACTTGAAAGTTGAATCCATAGTTAATTCAAGCTTATGTCTCATAGAAAATTGTGGCAATGGCAAGAGACAAATGACTCTTGGAGATGCAGAATAACAAGGTTTACTCAGCACCCATGTGGGCTCAGCAGAGTTTTCTCCAAAGACTGAGCACAGCTCTTTGTTCTCAGTATTTTTTATATGGTACAGACTTCTGGTTTTTAAGACTTTGTCACTCAAGAAGCTCATGTCCTCCCCTTCCCCAAATGGCTCAGGTTCTCACCACGGCAGTTAAGCAAGATTATAGTGAATAGGAGCTGTTAACAGATAAAAAAATAAATAAAACAAGAAATAAATATCCAAGATGGGATCACCACTTCAGTTCTTTGTTTCCCATTTGAGGTAATATATACTTCTAGTTAGGCATTCTATTTTTGTACTACAGAGTAACAACAATGTTCCAACTGAGTTGTGGAAGGCTTACACAAATACTGATGATGTCGTGTTATCTTTTTCTGTGCTCTGAGAAGTTCTTTACCTCAATGAAGAATTAGTCAGTAGTTTTTTGTTGTCTACTTCAATGTCTCCAAAAGACTATCTTGTTTTTGAAAATATTTTTTTAGTTTTCAATGGACCTTTATTTTATTTATTTATATGTGGTGCTGAAAATCGAACCCAGTGCCTCACACATGCTAGGCAAGTGCTCTACACTGAGCCACAACCCCAGCCCCTAACATGTTTTTAATTATTGAATTAAAAAAATTTAATAATTGCAAACATTAGAAGCTTCTTTTGAAAAATCCATTTGTAAATGTAGATTAACCTTAAGTTTAACAGACTTGTTAACATTACCTTGAATCATAAGAAAACAGGTAACTATGATACGACAGCTTGTACTGAATAAACTTGTTTATTTCAACATTTAAAACTAATTGTGATACATGTTTACATTTTTGAGGTATGAACTTAGAGTCTTTAGCCATTAGGAATCAACTAATGAATGAAAAATGAATAGATGCATTCATACGTACAAATAGTATTTTAAAAAACATTTACAGTTAACAATTCTTTTTACTTATATTTTGTCGTTTATATGGCAATTCAGTTAAAGTAAATAGATTTCCCCTGTTTTGTAGATGAGCCAACTGAGGCTTTGTGGAAACATTTGTAACTGGCCCTATGTCACTTACTCTAATTAACAGCATATTGAAAACTTAGAACTGGGTTCTCTGACTCTAAACCTCCTCCTTTTTTTCTTCTAGAGAACATATTATCAGTTCTTCAGAGACAATAACAGTCATAATTTTTTGAGTTTACAAAGTACAAAATGTACCTATGGAGAATAAGAATTTCTCATCTTCTGGAAGAACAGAAGTTCAATGCCCAGTGTTTTTGTTAGAGCGTCATAAGTGGTGTAAAAAGATTCTCTGTGTGTCTTATACTTTTGCATGTTTTGTAAACCAAGGCTGACATTTTTTCAAGAATAGTTGAGTATTAAACAACCTCAGAAGACAGAGAATATATCTTCCTTTGGAGTGAACAGCAGATTTATTTGCCTTTTAGTATAAAAAAATGTTAACTTTTTCCAGAGAAATTGTTGGATAGATTTCTTAGATGAGTCCTTCTAGATTGAGTGTTTCCTAAATTGTGGTAATCATCTGTGACACTAGCTCACTATGTGCTTGCATCCACCTGAGCCTAATACAGCTTTACTCCCATGTCACTTGAAGAGCAAAGAGAATTGACGTGACTGTGAAGCTCATGCTCTATCTTATGCCATGAGTCATGAAGACATTTTTTCTGTTACACAGCAGCCTCATGTCTGCTGCCAGTATCCATGAGATTGTTGCAGGAAAACTTCTTAACTTTCTAGTAGGATGAAATCCCAGATCCTTCACAGTTCTTGATAGTTGGCAAACTGGCAAATGTATAGGCAGTTTGAGCATCACACCTGAATGAAAATCTGAAGACCGTCATTGGGATTTTAATTTGTATAGCACTGTTGGTAGTGTGGCCATTTTGACAATATTAATTCTGCCTATCCAAGAACATGGGAGATCTTTACATCTTCTCAGATGCCAAGGAAATGAACAGACACTTTACAGAGGAAGATCTACAAGCAATCAACAGATTTATGAAAAAATGTTCAACATCACTCGTTATAAGAGAAATGCAAATCAAAACCACCTTAAGATTTCATCTTACCCCAATTAGAATGTCTTTCATCAAGAACACAGGCAACAACAGGTGTTGGCGAGGATGTGGGGAAAAGGGTACACTCATACATTGCTGGTGGGAGTGCAAGTTGGTGCAGCCACTCTGGAAAGCAGTGTGGAGATTCCTTAGAAAACTTGGAATGGATCCACCATTTGACACAGCTATCCCACTCCTTGGCCTATACCCAAGGGCTTAAAATCAGATTACTACAGTGATGCAGCCACATCAATGTTCATAGTTGCTCAATTCACAATAGCTAGATTATGGAATCAACCTAGATGCCCTTCAGTAGATGAATGGATAAAGAAACTGTGGTATATATACACAATGGAATATTACTCAGCCATAAAGAAGAATAAAATTATGGCATTTGTAGGTAAATGGATGATGTTGGAGACTGTTATGCTAAGTGAGATCAGCCAATCCCCAAAATCCAAAGGCCAAATGGTCTCTCTGATAAATGAATAATGATGCATAATGTGGGGGGGAAGGGTGGCAAGAATGGAGGTAGGATAGATAGCATAGAGGGAAGGGAGGGGTGGGGGCGGGGTGGGGGGTAAAAATAATAACAGAAAGTGTGACAGATACCATTGCCCTGTGTACATGCATGAACGCACAGATGGTGTGACTCTACTTTGTGTACAACCAGTGAAACAATAGCTGTACTCCATTTGTGTTCAATGAATCAATAAGTAAAAAAAGAAAGAAAGAAAGAAAGAAAGAAAGAAAGAAAGAAAGAAAGAAAATCTGAAGAAAGTCAAATATGCCTTTCTGTTCCCTAAATCTTGCCAGTAAGAAGCAAGTACAATTTGGGGATGTAATGATCACTCACACCAAACATTTATATCCTAGAAATGGAAGGCCAGTCTAGGTCATTTGTCATTAGGGGCTCAGATTTACAGCAGTTAGCAATTCTGATAAATTACATGATAAATATCCTTAATCAATTACATATGAGAGAAAATGTTTGATAATAATGTTTCAATGCAGAATAAAGCATAGAATAGCAATAGTTCCACTTGCTACCTACCAAGAAAAATGTCATCTACTTGAGAGTGAAAACTAGTCTATGACTCCTGTAATGCACATGAGGAAACAAACATTGCAAAAAAGAGAAAATAAAATTAAGGAAGCCAGATGTTAAAAAGGAGAGAGGGATGGATCTGCAGAATTATCTTTATGAGGAGTTTATTGAGTTATCACTGCATGTAATATTTTTTTAACTTGGTAACAATGTACAAAAAGTGTTGTTATTTCACTTCAACTTTTATTATTAGTCCTTTCAAAATTTAAAATACATTTTTGCCCTTCCTTACATAGCTTGTCTATATGATTGAGCTATATATATTTATATATATATATTTATATATTGGTAAATTTTATTAATACATGCATTTGTACATAGACTCATCTATATAATTTGCTTTTTATTTCCATTTATCTAGTTTAAGCCAGGCATGGTGGTGCACACCTTTAATCCTAGCAGATTAGAAGATGTAGGGAGGAGGATTGCAAGTTTAAGGGCAGTCTCAGCAATTTAGTAGGTCCCTGTCTCAAAATAAAAAAAAATAAATAAAATACACTGGGAATGAAACTAACTAGTAGAGTGGCCCTGAGTTCAATAATCAGTACGACAGAGAGAGAGAGAGAGAGAGAGAGAGAGAGAGAGAGAGAGAGATTTTGTTGTTGTTTTGCTTTGCTTTTTCTTTTTGTGGTATTGGGGATTGAACACAGGGCCTCATTCATGCTAGGCAAACAGTGTAACTCTGAGTAACATCCCCAGCCCACATTATGTTTTGAATGTGATTAAATATTTAAATATTCTTGTAACATAACAGCAGCTTTTCATCTTTATTACTCCTGCTTTTGCACATATGTATCTAAAATGACTTTCTATTTGTAGATCACGTTTTCCTCTTACTTATTTCATTTTCATTTTTTTACATGCGTCTGTTAAACTGTTCTGAACATGATCTTGACACTTATAAGAATTAATAATCTCTACTTTAATTTTTAAAAAGTTAAAATATATAAAATAAATGACAAATATGCACAGAATATAAGACGGACCTACAATTTAAAACTCCATTTTTCTCAGAGGCGTCCCCCTGACCTCCTTTCCCAAAGGCTCTCTGCGTATCGTGTGGTGCCTGCTTCATTAGGCAATGTTGAGTGAATGTCCCAGTAACATACACCTCCGTATAAGCTGAACACACTTTCTTCCCTTGCCTTGCTTCTCCTGAACAACCCTCTTCACTTCACAATCAGACTGTAACTGTTGAGAGGAGGACGTTTTACATGGAATGGTTCCTAAGGCCTGGATATTTCAATTGACCTCTTCCTTAGACTCCTCCAGGTAAAGGACATTAAGTGTTCCTCAAACACTAGATATCTTCCTTGCCTTCTGGAGATTCCATTGGCCCACAGCAATTCAAGCCTAAGCTTTTTATTCCAGCCTTTATCCCTAGTGACTCTGGCCTGGTACAGACTTCTCCAACCTTAGTTTATAGAAGGAGAATTCTTTCTAGTTAAACTCCCTAATTATATAGACACATGAAGCAGAGGAATACTGTAGGCTGTCCTTTTGGGGCATCACATTTGGAAATTTGATAGTGGCCAGGGAGAGAGTAGTAGGGGTCACTGGGGCTGGATTCCCCAGGTCTTTGGCATATGGCAAACAAAAGCCCTCACATCCTCACTAATAATGCAGCAATAAATCTGACAGGAGATGGGAATGGGATATGGGTTTGCTGACTATTAGATGTCCCATAGAAAAATGGGTAGTTTCTCTTATGTGGGAGCCTGAGTACTCTTTTCTCATATTTGTATAGGAGCTTCAATCTCAACAATTATGCTAGATTCACCACCAACCTGCATACTGAAAAACTGGGTTGACCCACAGATGCTCAAGAAAAGGCACCTCATTTTCTTCTGTTCCCAAGTAGGCCTCAATACAAACTTTCTGAGGAAGAATCATGGCCATCAGAGGAAAACACAAATTTTAATATCATTCTGAAACTTAGCCTGCTTTTTAAAAAGGAAGGAAAATGGTCTGAGTTTCTCTATGTGAAAGCCTAAGGGAAAAAACAAATTGTGCCAAAAATCTAAATTAGATTCATCTATGATCTTCCATTTTGAGTGAGGCCCAGTCCTCCCACCACAAAAATTTATTATCTAATGGTAGGCTCAACACAGACAGACCTGGATTGATTACAAAAAGGCACCTAAGAATTTGATGATCTCCCAAGGCAATAAATCACATCATAAGGGTAGATAATCTGGAGACTTGCACCTTTTTCATGGCCACCCATGAAGGAGGAAAGAAGTGATAACCACAAAAGTAAGGCAGCAGTTAAATCCAGAGGTCATGGAAAGAGGGGTGGAAACAGCTGACAACTAGAGGGTCCAGGATCAGGGAGATGTCCCTTAACCAAAGAGGCAGTTACTTTGATGCGTGTTCTCTTCTCTTTCATTTGTTTTATTTTTTTTTGTTCAGAGGGGAGCCTAGTCCTCAAAAGAATAATAGGGGATAACCTAATCACAGTTGAAAAAAGGAGATGCATTATAATTTTTTACATTCAGACCTGGCCTGATTACCAACCGGGGGAATGGAAAAAGTGTCCCAGAGGGAAATATATACTATAACAGCACAATTTAAGAGACTGAATTTATAAAAGGGAGAAGGAAGAATGCTCAAAAGTGCCCTATGCATGAGATTTTACTTCTCAAGTTCAAAATGGTAGCTTTCCTTACTTCTTAGTTTTCTGCCAGATATCTATCTCTCCAAGGGCTTTATATGAAATGTAAGCTGCATAGGCAATTGTCCAACACCAGTTTAGGAGCAGAGGAAAAATAAGTGTCTGTTTTAGTCAGCCTTTTTGCTGCTGTGACTAAAAGACCTGACAAGAACAATTAAAGGAGGGGAAATCTGTTTGGGGGCTAATTGTTTCAGAGGTCTCAATCCATAGACACCTGGCTCCATTCCTCAGGTCTTGAGGTGACACAGAACAGCAAGTCAGAAAAGTGTGGTGGAAGGAAGTGGCAAGTGGCTTTCATGATAATCAGAAGGCAGAGAGAGTCTTCACTGATCAGATACAAAATATGTACCCCAAAGGCCACACCCCCAATGACCTACCTCTTCCACCTACACCCTACCCAACTTCAGTTACTGCTCATTTAATCCCATCAGGGGATTAACTCATAACCCAATCATTTCTCCTCTAAACCTTCTTGCATTCTCTCACACATGAACCTTTGAGGAATACCTTGCATCCCAACCATAACAATGTCACTTTTAAATCCATGCTGCTGTGAGACCTAACTGACTATCTTCTTTGTTCCTGTACTCTCTGACTCTGCTCTGTCAGTAAGTTCCTCCCTAAGTACTAGAGCGTAGGGAGGAAAATGGAAGTATCTCATATGAACAAATCTTCTTTCTCTCTAGAATCTTTACCTGAGGATTTCAGGGCTCTCATACTCTTTAAATATCTGGACTGATTGTGAACTGATAAAGCTGTTCCACAAGCTCCTTTACTAGAGTAATTATGGCCATGTCGTTTTTTCAGAACTGTATTTTTTAAATTTCTGTATTTTTTGAAGCTTACCATTGTGTAGTGAATTCATAGTTTCAATCCTGCTTGCCTAAAGTAATATGTTTTGTTCTGGTCAGTAATGTTTTATCTAACTATGGAGGGTTTTTGCACTGTTTTTCCTGCTGTCTTTATTCAGAAGTAAATTACTCAAGGGAACGCTCAAAAATTCCCATTTCCTGTTGGTTTTTATACATATTTGTGCCCATCTGTGTATTGTATGTGTATCTACACATGTGTCTTTGTCTTTAATATCATTTATATGGTACCAAAATTGGCATATATTCAAATAAGCATGCATAAATTAAAATTTGTTTTAAAAGAATATCCAAACACCTTTTAATTTGTGTGAATTAAGTCTTTAAGAAAATGTTGAATTTAAATTAGTAAGTAGATAAGACTAAGATGTCTTTAAAATTACTAACCCACAAGTTTTTCTAGGTGGTCAGGCAATTAACAGATTGCTGGTTTCTATAAAATATCTATAGTATAATATCCATTGCTTCTAGGACTTTTCTTCAGCAGGGAAAAGATGGCTAATACTGTTCACTACACTTGTCTGATATCTTGGTTTTCACAGTTAAAAATGAGTAAGTTAGATTTAACATAAATGGGAATTATCCTAAATAGGATTAATCTTCATAATGTGCTTGTTAGAGGAGACATTTGATTAATTTACAAATTTAAAATGCTAAAGCATCAACATCAAGTGATTAAAATATAAAATCAAGTACTCATGCCTTCTTCAACTCCATATGGAATATGTGTATATATACATATGCAGATTGCACTATAGAAGCTAAGAGGATTCTTCCCAGTTCCATGGAGTGACCATGGAATATCAGCTGACTGAGGAATATCAGCTGACTTTTAATAATATTTTGGAAAAAGATCAATTTGGCCAGCTTGGTCTTAAACACCTGGCAGGAGAGCTATACCTAACTACAGGTATACCCGGACATTGAAACAGAAAGACAATTGTTCTTTTAATGTAACTTAACATTAACATGCACACTGTGTCAGCCACACCAAAAGTAAGTAAAGCTGTAAGATATAAAGGAAGGGTTCTTAGTAGTGCCTGATACCTATCAAAGAAAATTGTCAGAAGCTTTTTCATCAATTTGAGACCTGAAAATCTTCCTAACCTCCTACATAGACATGCTTGATCTGCTTGTTAGTGCAATTATTTAGCCCCAATATTGATCCCTCATTTCGGTCTAAAAGATGTAATGTGGCACAAAAAAACCCTAATTAACTTTACCAAAAAAACCCTAAGTGACAGAGATAAAAGGATCTCTATTAAACACAGAGGTAATGCCAATAAAAAGTTATTTCACAAAAATCAGAGGACATTAGATATCTTAACTACATCTCATGAGAATATCTGTGTCAGTATAAAAACTAAAAGTTGTGTGTACATTTCTAACAACTCTGCTAATATTTCTAAAGCGTTAACTGACCTTTGCTCTCAAATTAGTGGCATGTGGAACCCACCTAGAGCTTTAAAGAGTTACTGTCTTCATGGTTTTCAGAGACCAGCCAATAATACTGATTATTTTCATGCTAATTGTTTACAAAAAATGATGCTTTGCTGTGTTATTTAATGTTGTCTTAGCATGATCCCTGCCCTTCATACACCTTGTCTAGTCACCCACCAACTGCCACCATGGAGCTCCAGACTGCCTGATGCTAAATACCCTACATCACCATGCCCTACTTGATAGAGAACAAGGACTTTGGTGTTTTTTCCCTAGCTATTGACCCTTACAGCAGGAAATAGCTTGAGTGGGTTGGCACCCAAATCCTCTAAAAAAATTTGGGGTTCCTAAGTCCTAAAGGGGAAAATGTAAGTGGACAGATAGATGAGAATGGTGGGAACATCAAGTTGAGAGAATAATTCTATAAAAAATGGCCCATTGTGCTGAACCCCACCTGCTCTCTTTGCCAAAAAGCAATTTTCCTGTAGCCCTACCTTGCCTATGTGGATAGGACATGTCACATTCCTCAGCAAATTGAGGCAGGGATGAAGTTCCAGAAGTCAGTGTAGGTAATGAATGATGGGGCTTGACAGAAGATGAAGACTGATTATTAAAGAGAGAACAATGGGTTGTTAACCTCCATGATTGTGCTTCTGGGCACTCTGGGTTGCTAATTATTAACTTTCACGTTCTTTCTCCTTCCTGCCCTCAGACACATACACAGAGAAGCAAAAGAAGAAAATCAGATAGGGGTTCTAGGTTCTATAAAAGAACAACATGCACCCTCTTCCATGGACTCCCAGCTCTCGGGCCCCTTCTCTTTGGAGAAGTCTGTCTCTGTCCCTTTCTTAAATAAAAATTGCTTTCTGTGCTTGCCTTGGCATTTCTTGAGTGTTTAATCTTCAACACCAGGGAACAAGGATTCATTCCAAATCTCCAAGACTAGTATCAACATCACAAATTTTACATTTGTGTTTTCATGTTTAAGGATCAAATATTCTCAAAAATAAAAAGGAGATGATAGCAGAGAGCATAAGATGGCAAACTAGAGAAAGGATGCACTTCCCAGCAATTCCTTGGCACCACACTTGCAAGGCAGGAAAACTGTTTCTCAGTGAGGTGAGTAACTAAGGAAATTCATTAAAAATTAATATTGCACAGTAGAAGAAACCACAGAGGCACGGAAAGTCAGAAACTTTGAACATAGTTTAAGAAATAATACTTTAGGAGCTGGGGTTGTGGCTCAGTGGTAGAGTGCTTGCCCAGCACCTATGAAGCCCTAGGTTCGAGCCTCAGCAGCACATGAAAATAAATAAATAAAATAAAGGGATTGTGTCATCTACAACTAAACATATATATAAAATGTGTATGTATAATATATATGTAAATATGTATATATAATACTTTAGTGATACACCATCATCATTCATCATGACTTTTGGCAGCAGGCAGCAGCTACAGCTGCTGAGGGAAAGGGGGAATGCAGGCAGAGGACAGGTTGACAGATAAAAATCAACTGTCTTTGGGGAATCTGTGGAATAGAGAGGGAGGTTGAACTCCCTCACAGAGTCTGTGTCTGAACTGGACACAGAGTCAGTGGCGGAAGTGGCTCAGTAAAATACAACCAAAAATTACTTGGCCAATGGTGAATAGTTTCGTGGGTTCAGAGATCACTGACATGGAAACCAGTTATTGCCAACAAGGGAACCATCTGTGATATTCAGCAACTAGGAGAGGTAGGAAATTGAAATTTCATAAAGTAAGTTGCCAGAAGTTGCTGATTATGATCCCCAGAGTGTGCCTGAACTTGAGTGACTGAAATAGACGCAAGGAAAACTGTACTGCAGTTATACAAGCTCTGGATATGAAGGAGAGAGAACTTGCTTTATTGATGGCACCCCATAAGAGCTATTGGGAAGACACCTATAATTGCCACTCTAGAATGTCTATACTCTATGGCAGATACCTGGTAATTTATATTTATAGAGGTGAATATGAAACCTGTGGCAGTTTAGTCCCTATGTCCTTAAAGTGGATTGTACTGGAGGCCCCAGAGATCCAGATGTGCAGCAGAGACCAGCATCACCCAGCAGCAGGGGGGTGTGGATTAAATTTCAAATAGCCACTGACATTGTTCCAAAGGTCACCCAAGACCAAACACCAACTGCAGGAACTTCAACTTCAAGTTTAGAACTCTGTACTTACTCCCACTACAAGAATACACAATACTCCCCAGTCCATTCCACCTTATACTGGGACACTAGAAGCTGAGAGTTACTATAACCAAATTTGGATCTAAGCCACAATGACTGGAAGATGGGTGAAGAAAAAAATTGGACTGAGCAACACTCAGACCTTGAGCAAAGGGTTACAGAGTCCAAAAATAAATATAAAGAATGAAAGTACATCCTTGCCAACAGTTTTAAACACCTCAGCAGAAATAAGCCCTTTATTTCTCATTAAGATTTTTTTTTTGCTTTTTACTTATCTTTTTGTTTCTTCATTTCCTCTTTCTTCTCCCACATTTTACTCTTCCAAACATTTTAAACTTTTAAAATTTTAAAGTTTTTCAATATCAGTTCATTGTGTTTTATTTTTTCTACCTTTTTTTCCAGTCTCCAAGGTATTACGTGTGTATCCATGTGTGTGTTCTCACTGTGTGGATAAATTTCATTTTGATTGCTTTTCTTTTGCACCTGTTTATTTCTTGCCTTGGTTTGACTTGGGCTGGGCATGATGATATATGTGTTTAAGTTGTGGATCTTACATCTCCATGTTTGTTTACATCTTAGTTTGTATTCCTCTTATTGTGCCTCCTTCACTCTTTCCCACACTAATAGCCAAATTTACCTGTTCCCTCTTCCTCTTTTTTATTACATATTGTTAATTTTTATTCCTCCTTCTTTACAGCCAACATCTGCTACTAACTCATGCCTCTCCTCTGTTCACATATTTCAATATTTCAAAATTTTCTTGTCTTCCTCCCCTATTTTCTCTTCAGTTAAGAAACTCCAATTTCACTATCTAATAGAAATATGCATATATAATTCCTACCCCATTCATGTTTTTGTGATTATTTATACAGTAGACAACATAGTTGACACCTGTTTGTGTAATGTCTGACATATATCACTATTTTTTATTGTTAGTAATGATGTTAAATACTTACTCCACCATTACTAAATAGTTGGCAATGAGTGTTATAGATGTCAAAGTGGACAGTAGACATTCGTCTTAAGGCTATACATCTTTTGCTAACAAATGATATTCCTGACCCCTCCTTCTTTTAGGAGACTGGAAAGTGATTGGGATTTTTTAAGTTCACAGAGACCATGCTGCCAAACAATACACACAAGTAAAACAAATTTTCACTGCCACACAATTTAGTCCCACTTCAAGCTCAACATTATTTCAAAACATAGAATAGGGGAGAGAAAACCCCCAACCTGACAATCCAATCCCATGGAGGAACAACCAGAGGAGTATTGCAGGTCCCACCCATGGACATCTACTCATGCCCCAGACAAAATAGAAAACTACACACAACAGGGCACATGTATAAAAAAGGAAGGGGAATCAAACTCAATTGATGTGAAATTTTAAGAATTTTGAAAACATGAGGGAACAATCAAGTAAATCAAAATTCACAATCCCACAAACAAGGATATCACAGACTTGGAACTGGATCACATTCCAGAAGAATAGTAACAAATAAAAACTGATTATTAAACTGTTTAATGAACTAAAAGAAAAAGTATGGAAGAAATAAAAAAGCAAATAGAGGAGATGAAAAAGAGATGAAAGACCATTTCAATAAAGAATTAGAAATATTAGAAAGAAACCAATCAGAACTCCTGAAGTGAAAGACAAAATGAATAAAATTAAAAATTCAATTCATATAATCATCAACAGATAAGATTGCATATAAAATGGAACTCCAGTCCTTAAAGACAGGTTATGTGCAATAAAAGGAAAAAAATCAGACCATGATCAGAATATACAACAACTCTGAGACAACATCACATGAACAAACCTGAGAGTCACTGGGATAGAATAGAACATGGATATAAAAGCTAAAGGCATTAAGAACACCTTCAATGAGATAGTAAAAGAAAAAGTTCCCCATATTGGAAATGAGATAGACATTCACTGACATGAGACATATAGGACCCCAAATAGACAAGATCAAACCAGAACTTCTCCAAGACACATCACTCAAAATGTCTGACATAGGAAATAAAGAATATTAGAAACTGCCAGAGAATAACATCAGGTTACATTTAGAGACAAACCAATAAGACTCACTTCTCATTCTATTATCGTTGCAATTTGTATGATTCTACTTTGTGTACAACCAGAAAAAAGATAGTTGTACTCCATTTATGTACAATGAACTAAAATTAAAAAAAAAAAAAGAATCACTTCTGACTTCTCAACTCAGATCCAAAAAACCAGGACATCTTGGAATGAGATATTTCAGCATCTCAAAGAAAATAATTGCCAAAGTTGCTCTATCCAGCAAAGCTGTCTTTCAAAAACAATGAAGAAATAATAATACTTCATGACAAGAATAAACTAAAAGAATTCATGACCACCAACCCAGCTCCACAAAGAATATTCTAATACAAACGGCATACAGCAAAACCTCAAAATAAATGCCAGAGCTCCCAAGTAGATAAAGATCACCAGAAGAACAATTAACTGAATGAAAATCAAGGAAGAAGTACATATAGCATACAAACCAAAATGACTGAAAACTACATCTCCATAATAACACTGAATTTAAATAATTCGACATGTTGTGAGCAAAAGACTCATAGGCAAGATACACCTATGTGTTGTGAGCTAGAGACTCATAGGCAAAGAGATCCACAGGCTAAACATAAAAGGATGGAAAAAGTATTCAAAAGGACTTCAAACCAATCAGAAGTAGCTGTATTCCAAAGCATAAGTTAACAAAAATTGTCAGAAGAGACAAAGAAGCCCACTACATCCTGGAAAAGAGAGAAATCCAGTAAGAAGATATTACGATCATAAAACTGTATGAAATAAAACAAAACAAATAAAAAAAAAAAACAAGCACTTTTTGCATTAAATACCAGGTAGACCCAAATACAATAATACTGGATGGGGGGTGTCAAAACACTCTTATCACCAAAAACAGGCCATCCAAACATAATATCAACAAAGATATTGATCTTTTTAATTTTTTTATTTATTATTTTTAAAAATTTTTACAGACTGCATTTTAATTCATTGTACATAAATGGGGTGTAACTTTTCAATTCTATGGTTGTGCACAATGTAAATTCACACCATTCATGTAATCATACATGTACATAGGGTAATGATGTTCTCTCATACCACCATATTTCATACCCCTGCCCTCTCCCCCTCTCATTTTCCTCTACATAATCCAAAGTTCTTCCATTCTTCTCTTAACCCCCACCCCCACCCCCATTATGTATCATCATCCACTTACCAGAGAAAATATTTGGCCTTTGGCTTTTGGGATTGGCTCATTTTACTTACCATGATATTCTCCAATTCCATCCATTTACCTGCAAATGCCGTAATATTATTCTTTATGGATGAATAATATTCCATTGTATATATATACCAGTTTCTTTATCCATTCATCTGTTGAAGGAATCATATTCATCCACAATCTAGCTATTGTGAATTGAGCTACTATAAACATTGATGGGGCTGCAGTACTGTAGAATGCTATTTTAACTCCTTTGGGTATAAATGGTGGAGTGGAATAACAATCAAAAGGTGGGTCCATTCCAAGTTTTCTGAGGAACCTCCATGCTGCTTTCCAGAGTGGCTGAGCCAATTTGCAACCCCACCAGCAACATGTGAGTGTACCTTTTTCCCCACATCCTCGCCAACACCTATTGTTGCTTTTATTCTCGATAATAGACATTCTAATTGGGGTGAGATGAAATCTTAGGGTCGTTTTGATTTGCATTTGTCTAATTAAATACATTTATGACCTAAATAATACTGTAAATCAAATATCCCTAATAGACAACCACAGAATATTCCACCTCAAAACAGCTGAGTTCATGCAGTTTGTGAGTTTCAGCAGTTCATAGAGCTTTTTTTCTCCAGAACAGACCATATTTTACATAAAAATGATAGTTTTAGTAAGTACAAAAATGTAATATAACTGAGATCATTCTATCAGATCATAATGGAAAGAAGCAAGAAATCAAGATTAAGAAAAGTTATAGAAACCACATAAGTACATGAAGACTGAACAATATCCTTTAAATGAAGAATTGATCATAGAAGAAATGAAAGAAGACAAGAAATTCTTAGAAAGGAAAACAGAGTTAGAACATTCCAAAATCTGGGACAGTATGAAAATTGTTCTAAGAAAAACATTTATAGCAATGAGTGCCTATATTTAAAAAATAGAGACATCCTAATTAAATAAACATGTTCCACCATAATGCCTTATAAAAGGAAGAAAAATCTAATTCCAAATCAAAAGAACACAGAAGATAATTAAGATCAAAGGCAAAATTAATGGCATGTAGAATAAAAGAAAAACCTTACGGGGTCAGGGGAACAAAGAGTTCGTTCTTCAATAAGATAAAATTGATAAATCCTTAGTCAGGCTAATCAAAAGAGAGAAGAAAACAAAATTAGAGATGAAGTGTATCACCACAGACACTTCTGAAATCAAGAGGATCATTAGAAACTATTTTGGAAATTTGTACTCTAATAAACTGGAAAATCTAGAAGATGTCAACAGATTTCTAGATATATTACTGGAGCAAATTAAACCACAAAGATATAGAAAACCTAAACTGACCTATATCAAATAATATAAGTAATTGAAAACTTTCCTACAAAGATAATCCCAGAATCAGAAGGATTCTTAGCTGAGTTCTACTAGACTTTTAAAGAAAAGATAACAACAGTATTTCTAAAATTATTCCATGAAAAAGAAGGGAAGGAATACTCTCAAGTGCAATCTATGAAACCAAGATGACCTTGACACCAAAACCAAAGACAAAGACACATCTAGGAAAGAAAACTACAAACCAATCTCCCTGATGAACATTGATGCGAAAAATCTTCATAAAATTTTAGTAAACCACATTCACCAACATACAGGCAAGAAAATCCACCATAATCGTTTGTTTCATCCCACAAATGCAAGGCTTGTTCAACATTTGCAAATCAAAAATTGCAATCCACTTAAATAAAATTAAGGACAAGTATCATATAATCTTCTCCAAAGACGCAAAAGAGGACTTAGATAAAATCCAGCACCCATTCATTTAAAAAAAAAAAACTCTGTAGAAATTAAGTATGGATGGAACTTACCTCAACATTACAAAGGCTATACATAACAAACCCAATGACAACAAATGAAGGCATTTCCTCTAAAGTCAGGAAAAAGAAAAGGATGTTCACTTTCACTATTTCCATTCATTATACTTCTCAAAACTCTAGCCAGAGCAGTAAGGCAAGAAAAGAAAATAAAAGGGATGCAAATAGGAAAGGAAAAGTCAAGCTATTTCCATTAGCTGGTGACATTATCCTATTTCTAGAAGACCCAAAAAACTCCATCACAAGACTTCTAGAATAGTTCAATGAATAAAGAAACTATATACAAGATCAATTCTCATAAATCAGTAACTTTCCTATACTCCAGCAGTGACTCTGCTAAGAATAAAATCAGAAAAACCATCTCATTCACAATAAATAAATAAATAAATAAATAAATAAATAAATAAATAAATAAAATTATTGAGAATGAATCTAACAAAACTGTTGAAAGATATCTACAGTGGAAATTATAGAATACTGAATAAAGAAAATAAAGACCTCAGAATATGGAAAGACCTTCCACGTTCTTGGATAGAAAGAATTAATATTGTCAAAATGGATTACTTCCAAAAGCAATATACAGATTCAGTGTACTCTCCATCAAAATACAATGACATTCTTCAGAGAATTAGGAAAAAAGTCCTAAAATTAATTTGGAATAATAAGAGACTAATAATAGCCAAAGCAATCCCAAGCAAGAAGGAGTGATATAGGAGGCCTCACAATACTTGATGTCAAATTATACTACAGAGCTATAATCACAAAAAAGCATGATATTGGCATAAAAATAGACACGAAGACCAATGGAAAATAATAGAAAAACCTACATGTTACAGTCATCTGATACTTGACAAAGTTGCCAAAAATATATGTTGGATAAAAGATAGCCTTTTAAACAAATAGTGCTAGGAAAACTGAATATCCGTAAGCAGAAAAATTAAAGTAGATCCCTATATCTCACCCTGTACAAAAGTCAACTCAAAGTGGATCAAAGACTTAACAATTAGACCAGAAACTTTGCAATTTCTAGAAGAAAATATAGGGTCAACATTCTAACATGTTGGTGCAAGCACTGAGTTCTGTAACAAGACCTCTAAAACTCAAGAAGTAAAATTAATCAATAAGTGGTATGCAATCAAATTAAAACACTTCTGTACAACCCAGGTAATGATTAAGAACATAATGAGAGAATCTATAGAATAGGAAAAATCTTTCCCAGCAACTCCTCTGAGAGGATATACAATAAACTCTAAAATCTTAACACTGAAAAACTAAATAACCCAATCTGTTAATATGAAAAAATCTAAACAGATATTTCTCAAAAGAAGAAACACAAAAAGTGAACAAATATATGAAAATAATGTTCAACATCTCTAGCAATCAGGGAAATGAAAGTCAAAACCAACCACACTAAAACTTCATCTCCCTCAAGTGAGAATGACAGTTATCAAGAAAACAAATAGTCATGAATGCTGGCAAGGATGTGGGGTAAAATATACACTCATACATGGCCAGTAGAACTGTAAATTAGCGCAACCACTCTGGAAAGCAGTATGGAGATTATTTGAAATATTAAGAATAGAACTACATATGAATTGCTATCACACTCCTTGGTATTTATCTAAAGGAACTATAATCAACATACTCTAGCAATACAGCCACTTCAAAATTTATAGCAGCAAAATTCACAGTAGCCAAATTATGGTATCAGCTCAGATGACTGTCAATAGATGAATGAATTAAGAAAATGTGGTGTATATGTATAATTTGTCATATGTATATGACTAAGATTTACTTAGTCATAAAGAATAATTAAATCATGGTATTTGCTTGTAAATGGATGGAAATGGAGACCATCATGCTCTGTAAAATAATCCAGACTCAGAAAATCAAGAGTCAAAAGTTTTTCCCTCACATGTGAAGACTAGAAATAAATGAGGGAAAGAAGACAGTGGGAAGGACCAGTTATAAAGATAGAGGGAAGATCATTGGAGTAGAACAAGGTGATCAAGAGGGAGAAATGAGGGTCAAGAAAACAGAGTAAGGAATGACTATAATAAAATTGTTATATGCATATATAAATAGACCACAGTGAATTTCATTCTTATGTATATGTAGAAAGCACCATTCCAAAAGAAATAAATATGCAAAAGGAAGACCAGTAGAGTAGAAGTAAAAGAACAGGGGAAAGGAGGAGGTGAGGGATACTGGGGGAGAAGGGAACTGAATTGGAGTAAATCAAATTTTGTGAATGCATGATTTTATTGAAATGAACCAAAATTCTATGTATAACCATAATGATTGTTTTAGTCAGCTTTTTTACCACTGTGAGTAAAAGACCTGTCAAGAACAATTAGAGGAGAAAAGTTTATTTTAGGGCTCATAGTTTTAGAGGTCTCTGTCCATATATGGCCAAGTCCATTCCTCAGAACATCAGGTGCACTGATGTGGATATGAGATGGGATTCTCAATTTCTTTTTGTGTGTGTGTGTCTTTGTGTGTGTGTGTGTGTGTGTGTGTACTTTGTTTTATTAACAACTTTGTTATTGCATTGCTATGGTTTAGGTATGAGATGTCCCCTAAAAATACATGTGTGAGACAATGCAAGAAAGTGTAGAGGTGAAATGGTTGGATTATCAGAACCTTAACATAATCAGTGCATTAATCCCCTGATAATGTTCTGAGGAATGGACTTGGCCATATATGGACAGAGACCTCTAAAACTATGAGCCCTAAAATAAACTTTTCTCCTCTAATTGTTCTTGACAGGTCTTTTACTCACAGTGGTAAAAAAGCTGACTAAAACAATCATTATGGTTATACATAGAATTTTGGTTCATTTCAATAAAATCATGCATTCACAAAATTTGAACAGGTAAGGCAGGATATCAAGCAGAAGACTGTGGCTGAGGAAAGCAGCTCAGAACTTAGCAACCAGGAAGGAGAGAGAGAGAGAGAAAGAGAGAGAGAGAAGGGGGGGGGCTCAGCTCAACAGGAACAAAATATAAACCTAAGGGTACACTTCCAGGGACCAACCTCCTCCAGCATATCCTACCCACTTTCAGTTACCCCCAATTAATCCCTATCAGGGGATTAATGCACTGATTATGTTAAGGTTCTCATAATCCAATCATTTCACCTCTACACTTTCTTGCATTGTCTCACACATGTATTTTTAGGGGACATCTCATACCTAAACCATAGCAATGCAATAACAAAGTTGTTAATAAAACAAAGTACACACACACACACACACACACAAAGACACACACACAAAAAAAGAAATTGAGAATCCCATCTCATATCCACATCAGTGCATCTGTCACTGACATGACCAAACTCCTCTCTGGGCATGAAACAGTCATGAAGTAATTAACTACAATAAATTGGTGAACTTTTTGTTTTCCTGAAGAGGATGCTATACTTATAAAATATACTATTTCCAAACAAAGTCAGAATTGATTCTATATAAGGTTCTGTTTGCCCTGGAGATTCAGGTATTAGTGAACTTTCAGAACCAGGTTTGCTTAGAGGTTGTTGTATCTTCAGCTGTGTTTCTTCAGTCATAGAATAAAGCTGCTAGGATTTGACTAACTTTCAGAAGCATGGTCACTGTGAGATAGCATAGAAAACTTATAAAAGATAGGCAAAAGTGCAAAAGGAAGGAAAATGACACTGTAATTTAATCTAAAAGCCTTGTGCTAAAGTTCCTCATATTTTACACCCCCTTTTTCTTTTTTTTTTTTTTTAGTTGTAGATGGACACAATACCTTTATTTATTTATTGTATGGTTGCTCAAGATCAAACCCAGTGCCTATGAGAGGCAAGCCCTCTACCACTGAACTACAACCCTAGCTCCCCAGGCCTTTTTAATATTTTATTTAGCGGGAGAGTCTCACTGAGTTGCTTAGTTGCCTAAGTTGTTGAGTCTGGCTTTGAAATAATAATCCTCCTGCCTTTACCTTCCAAACCATAATGTTTTGATTACTATAGTTTTGTAGGAAGTTTTGAAATTGGGCAGTCTGAAACATTCAACTTGGTTCTTTATCTTCAACATTGTTTTGGCTATTCAGGTTCCCTTCAGACTACCTAAAATAATTGGAATTTTTTTAGTTATGGAAAATATTGATGTTATTTTGGTAGGAATTGCTTTGACTGTTGAATGTTTTAGGTAGTTTGACACTAACAATATCACTCCTTCAAATATATGAACAAGAGTTGATTCTTTTCACTTACACATGTCTTCCTTTGCCAGGGTCCAGCCCTAGCACAAGGGTCGTGGTGCTCTCTGGTGTTTGGGATGGCGTCCGCGAGGTGGAGAACAAAGCAACACAGACTCAAAGATCTGAGGCTAAGTTGTGTTCTAACTTTATTTTTTCCACACACCATTTTTATATGTTAGCTTCTAGCTTGAGTACAATATCTTAAGGCCACACAAAATGAAACTGACGCAAACTACAAGACAATAGGCAAAACGTATTAGCAGATTAAATATTATCAACTCTTCATAATGTTTTTAAGTATTCTTCTATATAATCTTTAACAAGTTCTACTTTCTATATTACTGGGAACATCGTGCACAGAAGCCATTTCTATGAACAACATATAAGCTTACACTATGTGGTTAATAATTAGTTCAATAGGAACAATAGCTCTTGCTAGATTACACCTCCTACTTTTGCCCAGTAAGCATTAGCCTGTCTTGCCCAAGAAAGCTGTTCAGAGCAACTAAGCAAACACCAGGGTCACATATTTTAAATATTCTAAAAAGGGGATATGAGCTTTCCATGTACATTTTCTGTTACAATATACTTGATGCCAACCAAGGTGTATTCTGCCAGTGGGAGATAAAGGGGGTCTAAATCTAAGGGACCAGAAGCTGGTTTCCTAGGAGGATACCATAGTTCTCCATTAACCAAATAAGCATTACCAAAGGGTGTCTGAATAGTTGGGACTATTTTTATAACCTTACCAACTTTATTTGTGATTTGTTTGTCTGGAGTTAAGGTGGGAGCAACATGTTTTTCTGCCCTAGGTCATCTGGAGTAGTCACCATCTGTGGTGTATTTAGCATAAATTGCTGGAATTGAGCATAGCATTCTTTTCAAGTTGTACTTTTATCACACCAGAATAAGGGCCTTTTTTGGTTATATCCAGTATGATTAGCTGTTTGATTCTCATGTTCTAAATCCCCTAAGACCTAGAATTCCCAGAAATCCAATATAATATTATTCCCAAGCATAGGTAAATTCAACAAGACAACAGGAAACAGTGGCCCCAATTCCCAGGAAGATGAGACCTTGCAAACATCTTTATTACTCAGTGGAATCCTTGTCAAGCACTGAGGGGAACTGAAGACGGCACAGCATTCCTTAATTTCTTCAAATTAAGTCAGAATTGATTGTAGTCTTCAGTGTGGAAGTCATTTTTACTTTGGTTAAATGTATTTCTAATTTCTAATTATTTGTTCTTTTTGATGCAGTTGTACATGGAATTTTTCTCTTATTCTTCTTTTCCGATTGTTTTTCATGTAGAGGAATACAACTTATTTTGTATGTTGATTTTGTGTCTTGTCACTTTGCAAATTCATTTACTAATTCTAAGGTATTTTGTTTTGTTTAGGATCTTTAGGGTTTTCTACATGTACGATCACGTCATCTGAATTGAATTGGCTACTACTTCCACCACTGTGTTAAATAGCAATAGCAAAAGAAAGCATTCTTACCTTGACCCTGATCTTAACAGGAAATACTTTCAGTTTTTCACCATTGTGTATGATGCTAGCTGTAGAATATTCATACAAGGCTTTATTATTACACTGTGGCAGATTCTTCTTACTCCTTGTTTGTTAAGTGTTTTTTTATCATGAGAACATAATGAATTTTGTTAAATGTTTTCAATATATCAATGGATTTTCCTCTTTTTCTTCATTCTGTTAATGTACATTATTACATTTTTTAATATGTTTGCATTGCAAGAATAAATTGCACTTGGTGTTTTAGCTACATCACTGCTGTGACTAAAAGATCTGACCAGAACAATTGTAGATGAGGAAAAGATTATTTGAGGACTCATGGTTTCAGAGGTCTTAGTCCATAAAAAGCCGGCTCCATTATTCAGATTTTCAGGTGAGGCTGAACATCATGGTGGAAGAGTGTGGCAGAGGGAAACAGCAAGCAGAGAGAGAATCCACTCTCCAAGACACAAAATACATACCCCACAGCCAAGCCCCAATGAACCACTTCCTCCAGCACCACCCCACCTGCCTCCAGTTACCACTCAGTTAATCCCATGAGGGATCAATTAACAGAATAGGTTAAGACTCTCATGACCCAATCATTTCTCCTCTGAATCTTCTTGCATCATCTCACATGTGAGTTTTTTGGGGACAACTCATATCCTATCCATAACACTTTATCATAGTACATAATCTTATAATATGCTATTAACATTTTTTTGTGTATTACTATGAATTGAACACAGGGGCACTCTTCACTTGAGCTACATTATCAGCCCTTTTATTTTTGAGACAGTGTCTTACCAAGTTGCTGAAGCTATACTTGAGCTTACCATCCTCTTGCTTAAGCCTCTGGAGTTACTGGGATTACAAGTGCCTGCCACCACACCCTGCTTATGCTTTAATTTTTCTAGTATTTGTTGAAAACTTTTCATTGATTTTCATAAAGAATATTGATCTCTAGTTGTATTTTTGTCTTTGTCTAGCTTTGATGGCTGGATAAGTCAAACCTCAGAGAAAAAGTTTGGAAGTATTCAGTCCTCTTCAGTTTTTTGGAAGAGTTTGAGAAGGACTGGTTTTAATTCTATTTTAAATATTTGATAGAATTCACAGGTGAAGCCATCTTTCTGTATCTGAGATTTTCTTTGTTGTAAACTTTTTGATTACTGATTCAATCTCTTTACTACTTAAGGATATATTCAGATATTGTATTTGTATGTAAGTTCTTCACTTTGTCTTTGTAGTCTGTGGGCTTTTAAGATTTTGTTCACTTCACTGAAGCTGAGTAAAAATCTTTGCAAATTTTGTTGCATTTTCAAAGACCCAACCGTCCCTTGGTGTCCTGATTCTCTCTGTTTTCTTTCTGTACTGTTTCCTTTTCTTTTCTTCTGAGGGTGGAGTTGTGTCCCTTGTGTTAATTTAATATTATTTGTTCTTTTTAGTTGTACATGACAGTAGAATCTAATTTGATATAATTATAAAAGCATGGAATATATTTATTCTAATTATGACCCCATTCTTGTGGATGTGCACAATGGTGAGATTCATTGTGGTATATTCATATATGTACATAGGAAAGTTAAGTCAAATTAATTCTACTGTCTCTCCTTTTCTTACCCCTTCTCCCTTCCTTTCATTCCACTTTGTCTAAACCACTGTCTGTTCTGTTTATCATTGCTCTTCTAATCTGTGTTATTTCTTTCATTCTTCTAGTTTTAACTCTTCTTAAAGACAGGTCTGCTGTCTCCAAATTCTCTCCCTTTTCATTTTTAAAAATTTTTTCTTTGGTTGCTTTTATGATTTTTGTTTGTTTATTTTTGTTTTTTATATTTTTCCTGTAAAGTTCTTGACTATGAATCTCTGAGTTTCTTGAGCTTGTATATGTTTACAAATGTTTCTTATCAAATTTGAGAATATGCTATCCATTATTTTAAAAATATTATTTATAGAATTTTTCATTTTATTTTTTCCTGAGGCTTTCATGATGCATATGTTGGTATTCTCTTTTTTTTTTTTTTTTTTTCGGTGCTGGGGATTGAACCCAGGGCCTTGTGCTTACAAGGTAAGCACTCTACCAACTGAGCTATATCCCCAGCCCTATATTGGTATTCTTGATGTTGTCTTAAAGGTTTCTGAAGCTCTGCTGATTATGTTGTTTTTTATTTTCTTTTCCTCAGACAGCAAAGTTTCAATTAACCAATCTTCAAGTTTAATGATGCTTTCTTCTGTGTTCTTAAGCCCTGCTATGTGAATTTTTATGTTTTTTATTAAGCATTTTAAATCCAGAAATTCTACTTGGTTCTTTTACATAATTGCTATCTTTTAATTGATATTTTCTATTTATTGATACGTTATTCTCTTGGTTTGCTATTGTCTTTGTCCATGGTTTACATGTTTTTGAACACATTTAAAATAGTTGATTTAGATATTTTTTTCTTTTAAATGCTATACTTTGACTTCTTCAGAAACACTTAATTCTCTTCATATATTTGTTATAGTTATCAACCATATTTTCTTATTTCTTCCAAAATCTTGTAATTTTGTTTGAGAACTGAATATTTGAAAATGTAATGCAGGATCTATGGAAATCAGAATCCACTACACAGGATTTCATTGTTATTTGTTTACTCATTGGCTTTAATGAATTAATTCTTTAATTTCAGGATTATTTTTTATCTTTCCTCATTTTGTGTCATGTGGACAGAAAAATTGTTAAAATTTTGAACTAATTCTTGAAAGTTTATAATTTTTTTTTGTCCTGGGAAGACACTGATGTCTGTTCATCTTATGATTCAGCAGATGTTTTTCTCAAACCCCTGGAACCAGTTGGTTTCCTAATCTTTGCTCTGTTCATGTTTGGCCATGCCTTCAACTCTCTACCATGTTTTTGTCCACTGTGCATTATCCTTCACTTCCTTTTGGTATATCAGCCATAGGTGAAATTTTAGTGAATTCATAGGTCCTTCCTATGTAAATAGCTGTAGGCATGTGCTGTCTTCTGGATTCACAGGAATATGTCAGAGCTCCCCAAAGCTTATAGCATGCAAAATATGTTGTTCAGCAACCTTTCCTCCCAGGCTTTTGGTTAGTCTATTGCTTACCCCAATTTATATGCAATGCTCAAGACAGCAGCAATCATTCAGTATTTTTTTTTTCAAATCTGATTTTTTTTTAATTTACTTATTGATTCATTGAACACAAATGGAGTACAGCTATTGTTTCACTGGTTGTACACAAAGTAGAGTCACACCATCTGTGCGTTCATGCATGTACACAGGGCAATGGTATCTGTCACACACTCTGTTATTAATTTTATCCCCCACCCGCCCCCACCCCTCCCTTCCCTCTATGCTAGCTATCTTTCCTCCATTCTTGCCATCTTTCCCCCCCATATTATGCATCATCATTCATTTATCAGAGAGAACATTCGGCTTTTGGATTTTGGGGATTGGCTGATCTCACTTAGCATAACAGTTTCCAACATCATCCATTTACCTACAAATGCCATAATTTTATTCTTCTTTATGGCTGAGTAATATTCCATTGTGTATATATACCACAGTTTCTTTATCCATTCATCTACTGAAAGGCATCTAGGTTGATTCCATAATCTAGCTATTGTGAATTGAGCAGCTATGAACATTGATGTGGCTGCATCACTGAAGCAATCTCATTTTAAGTCCTTTGGGTATAAACCAAGGAGTGGGATAGAAGGGTCAAATGGTGGATCCATTCCAAGTTTTCTAAGGAATCTCCACACTGCTTTCCAGAGTGGCTGCACCAACTTGCACTCCCACCAGCAATGTATGAGTGTACCCTTTTCCCCACATCCTCGCCAACACCTGTTGTTGCCTGTGTTCTTGATAAAAGACATTCTAATTGGGGTAAGATGAAATCTTAAGGTGGTTTTGATTTGCATTTCTCTTATAATGAGTGATGTTGAACATTTTTTCATAAATCTGCTGATTGCTTGTAGATCTTCCTCTGTAAAGTGTCTGTACATTTCCTTGGCCCATTTATTGATTGGGTTATTGGTGTTCGTGGTGTAAAGATTTTTGAGTACTTGGTAGATTCTGGAGATTAGTGCTCTGTCCGAAGTGTGTGTGGCAAAGATTTTCTCCCACTCTGAAGGCTCTCTCTTCACATTGCTGATTGTTTCCTTTGCTGAGAAGAAGCTTTTTAGTTTCACTCTATTCCAATCATTGATTCGTGCTTTTATTTCTTGCGCTTTGGGAGTCATGTTAAGGAAATCTGGTCCTAGTCCAACATGATGAAGATTTGGACCTATTTTCTCTTCTATTAGGGTTAGGTGCAGAGTCTCTGGCCTGATTTCTAGGTCCTTGATCCACTTTGAGTTGAGTTTTGTACAGGGTGAGAGATATGGGTTTAGTTTCATTTTGCTGCATATGGATTTCCAGTTTTCCCAGCACCATTTGTTGAAGAGGCTGTCTTTTCTCCATTGCATGTTTTTGCCTCCTTTGTCAAGTATGAGATACCTGTACTTATTTGGGTTTGTCCCTGTGTCCTCTATTCTGTACCATTGATCTACCTGCCTATTTTGGTACCAATACCATGCTGTTTTTGTCACTATTGCTCTGTAGTATAGTTGGAGGTCTGGTATTGTGAAACCCCCTGCTTCGTTCTTCTTGCTAAGGATTGCTTTAGCAATTCTGGGTCTCTTATTCCTCCATATGAATTTCATGATTGCTTGCTCTATTTCTATGAGGTCCATCATTGGGATTTTATTTGGAATTGCATTGAATTTGTATAGCATTTTTGGAAGTATGGCCATTTTGACAATATTAATTCTGCCTATCCAAGAACATGGAAGATCTTTCCATCTTCTCAGATGTTCTTTAACTTCTTTCTTTAGTGTTCTGTAGTTCTAAGTGTAGAGGTCTTTCACCTCTTTTGTTAGATTGATTCCCAAGTATTTTATTTTTTTTGTGAGGTTATTGTGAATGGGGTAGTTTTCCTAATTTCTCTCTCAGAGGATGCATCACTTACGAATAAAAATGCATTAGATTTATGAGCATTAATTTTATATCCTGCTACATTGCTGAATTCATTAATGAGTTCCAGAAGTTTTCTGGTGGAATTCTTAGGATCTTCTAGATAGAGAATCATGTCATCAGCAAATAGGGATAGTTTGATCTCTTCTTTTCCTATTCATATTCCTCTAATTTCTTTGGTCTGTCTAATTGCTCTGGCTAGAGTTTCAAGAACAATGTTGAATAGTAGTGGCGAAAGAGGGCATCCCTGCCTTGTTCCAGTTCTCAGGGGGAATGCTTTCAATTTTTCTCCATTTAGAATGATGTTAGCTGTGGGCCTGGCATAAATGGCCTTTACAATGTTAAGGAATGTCCCCACTATCCCTATTTTTTCTAGTGTTTTGAGCATGAAGGGGTGCTGTATTTTATCAAATGCTTTCTCTGCGTCTATTGAAATGATCATGTGGTTCTTGACCTTAAGTCTGTTGATGTGGTGAATTACATGTATTGATTTCTGGATGTTGAACCAACCTTGCATCCCTGGGATGAAACCCACTTGATCATGGTGCACTATCTTTTTAATATGCTTTTGTATGCGATTCGCTAAAATTTTGTTAAGAATTTTTGCATCTATGTTCATTAGAGATATGGGTCTGAAATTTTCTTTCCTTGATGTGTCCTTCTCTGGTTTTGGTATCAGGGTGATATTAGCTTCATAGAATGAGTTTGGAAGGGTTCCCTCCTCCTCTATTTCATGAAATACTTTGAGAAGTATTGGAATGAGCTCTTCTTTGAAGGTCTTGTAGAACTCGGCTGTGAATCCATCTGGTCCCGGACTTTTCTTTGTTGGTAGGCTTTTGATGACTTCCTCTATTTCATTGCTTGAAATTGATCTATTTAAGTTGTGTATGTCCTCCAGATTCAGTTTGGGTGGCTCATATGCCTCTAGGAACCTGTTGATGTCTTCCAGGTTTTCTATTTTGTTGGAGTATAAATTTTCAAAGTAGCTTCTTATTATGTTTTGTATTTCAATTGTGTCTGTTGTAATATTTCCATTTCCATCGCGAATTTTAGTAATTTGGAGTTTCTCTCTCCTTCTCTTTGTTAGCGTGGCTAAGGGTTTATCAATTTTGTTTATTTTTTCAAAGAACCAACTTTTTGTTTCGTCAATTTTTTGAATTGTTTCTTTTGTTTCAATTTCGTTGATTTCAGCTCTGATTTTGATTATTTCCTGTCTTCTACTACTTTTGGTGATGATCTGTTCCTCTTTTTCTAGGGCTTTGAGCTGTAATGTGAGGTCATTGATTTGTTGACTTTTCATTCTTTTATTAAATGCACTCTCTGCAATGAACTTTCCTCTTAGCACTGCTTTCATAGTATCCCAGAGATTTCGATATGTTGTATCTTTATTCTCGTTGACCTCTAAGAATCTTTTAATTTCCCCCCTAATGTCTTCTGTTATCCATGTATCATTCAATAGCATATTATTTAATCTCCATGTCTTGGAGTAATTTCTGTTTCTAACTTTCTCGTTGATATCTAATTTCATTCCATTATGATCTGATAGTATACAAGGTAGTATCTGTATGTTTTTGTATTTGTTAAGAGTAGCTTTGTGGCATAACATATGGTCTATTTTAGAGAAGGACCCATGCGCTGCTGAGAAGAATGTGTATTCGCTTTTTGATGGATGGAATATTCTATATATGTCCGTTAAGTCCAAATTAGTGATTGTGTCATTGAGTCCTATAGTTTCTTTATTCAATTTTTGTTTGGAAGATCTGTCCAACGGTGAGAGAGGAGTGTTAAAGTCTCCGAGTATTATTGTGTTTTGGTCTATTTGATTCCTGAAATTGAGAAGGATCTGATTGACATACATGGATGCGCCGTTGTTTGGTGCATAAATATTTATGATTGTTATGTCCTGATGATTTATGCTACCTTTAAGCAATATGAAATGTCCTTCTTTATCCCTTCTGACTATCTTTGGTTTGAAGTCTGCTTTGTCTGAAATGAGGATGGAAACCCCAGCTTTTTTACTCAGTCCGTGTGCATGGTATGCTTTTTCCCAACCTTTCACCTTTAGTCTGTGGGCATGTTTTTCTATGAGATGAGTCTCTTGAAGGCAGCATATTGTTGGGTCTTTCTTTTTAATCCAGTCTGCCAGTCTATGTCTTTTGATTGATGAGTTTAGGCCATTTACATTCAGGGTTATTATTGAGATATGACTTGTATTTCCTGTCATTTTAGCTTTTTTAGAGTTTTTAGCTTAACTTTGTTTCTCCTTTGATGGACTCTTTCTTTAGGGTAGTTCCTCCCCATGCTGACTGAGATTGTTATTTTTCGTTTCTTCCTCTTTGAATATTTTGTTGAGAATGCTCTGTAGGGTAGGCTTTCTCTTTGTGAATTCTTTAAGGTTTTGTTTTTCATGGAAGGATTTTATTTCATCATCAAATCTGAAGGTAAGTTTTGCTGAGTATAAGATTCTTGGTTGGCATCCGTTTTCTTTCAAAGCTTGAAATATGTTGTTCCAGGCCCTTCTTGCTTTTAGGGTCTGGGCTGAGAAATCTGCTGATATACGTATCGGTTTCCCCCTGTAGGTAATCTGATTCTTTTCTCTCGCCGCCTTTAAAATTCTATCTTTGTTTTGTATGTTAGGCATTTTCATTATAATGTGCCTTGGTGTGGATCTGTTGTAATTCTGTGCATTTGGTGTCCTGTAAGCTTCTTGTAATTGATTTTCCATCTCATTCATCATATTAGGGAAATTTTCTGATAATATTTCCTTGAATAGATTATTCATACCCTTGGTTTGTATCTCTGCGCCTTCCTCAATCCCGATTACTCTTAAATTTGGTCTTTTCATGATGTCCCATATTTCTTGGAGGGTTCGTTCATGATTCCTAACCATCTTCTCTGTTTGTTCGACTTTGTTTTCAAGATTAAATATTTTGTCTTCATTGTCTGAGGTTCTATCTTCCAAGTGATCTATTCTGTTAATTATGCTTTCTATTGAGTTTTTAACTTGGTTTATTGTTTCCTTCATTTCCTTGTTTCCTTCAAGAATTTCTGTTTGTTTTTTTCTCAGAATTTCTATCTCTTTATTGAAGTAATTTTTTGCTTCCTGCAATTGCTCTATTAGCTGATTATTCATAGCCTGAATCTGCTCTCTCGTCACATCATTCTCTTCTCGGATCACTTTAATTATGAACATTTTGAACTCCCTTTCTGTCATTCCTTCTACCATGCTGTCTTTGGGTTCTCTTGATATATCATCTAGGTTTAATTGGGACACTTTCTTCCCATGTTTTCTCATGGTGCTCGTGTATCTTCCCCTCTGTTGCTTGAGGGGTGTTTGATCAAGCGGTGACCCAAGAAAGGTGCTGTCCCACTACCTCCAGGTTGGGAATGATCAATGCTTCTGGGCAGAGGCAGCCTAGTGTTAATAGACAATTAGATACAGCAAGGTGGTAGACTCCGGGCCTGGGTGTGGGCCTGGGCACTAGTTCAAGTTGGGGTGGTGTCACAGAACTGTGTTCAGTGATGGAGACACTGGGCTTGAGAGCCCAGGCTGACCTGAACTCCTCACTGGGGCTTCAGGCAGTGGCAGGTGGTTGCTCTCTCCTGGGGACACTGTAAGCTAGCGCCAAAGGCCCAAAGCTCCCTGCCGGGTCACTCCAGACAGTGCTGGCGGCCCCAGGAAGCTGGAAATGGACCCCCTTTGCCAGGGAAGCCGCCAAACTCAGAGCAGTTCCAACTCCCTGCCGGAGTCAGCGATCCCAGGGGCTTCAGGCCAACCTCTCCAGGTGCGGCTGGAGCGCCCAGGAAGCCCGAGATGGGCACTCTTCGCCAGGGAAGCTGCAGAAGTGGTGCAGAATAGTTCCCACTCCCCGCCAGAGACTGGGATCCCAGAGTTTCCTGGCTGGAGCTCCCCTGACGCAGCTGTAGGCCCCAGGAAGCTGGTAATGGGCCTTCTCCGCCAGTTAAGCCGCCAAAATGGCGTGGGGTAGTTCCATCTCCCCGCCAGAGTCCGCGATCCCAGAGTTTCCCGGACGCCTCTGGATGCCCCAGGTAGCCTGAGATGCTCGGTCTCTGCCTGGGAGGCCGCCGGCTGGTGCCGGAGCCGCGGCCAGTGACTCCAAAGCGCTACTGGGGACCTGCGCTCACTTGTTGGCTGGCGCAGACCCAGGTTGGTGGCTCCGAAGCAGCTGCAGGGTCTGGCGCTTCCGGATGGTAGCTGCCCGCGGCGGGCCGAGCCCAGCCCGGCTGAGTTGGTTCTGGAGCGGCACCTGGGGACCCCTTATATGTGCTTTGAATATAAAATCTCGTTGAGAGTCATATTCCTGCTGTTTGAATCCCGAGCAAGTAGGAATCCACGGAGCAAGTAGGAATGCAGCCTTCTTCTAGTCCGCCATCTTGGATCTCCCCCATTCAGTATTTTTTAAAAAGTGTTTTTGATAAATGCCTCCCCTCATTACTGATATAGTCATCTAAACTTGTAAAGATTTTTGAGTTAGGCAAAATAAAAGTACTTTGAGAAGACCTACCAGGAAGTCACCAAACAGACTGATAAGGAGAACCATTGGCAAATAAGGTGTGTTCTACTCTCTCTGCATATCTCTACTGGGTGTGCTCTTGTTTTCAAGTCTACTAATGAACTGGGAAAATTATCCTTGGGTTCATGTTAATATGCCACAATATTGCTATTCTTTCCCAAATTCACCTGATCACCATGAATAAACAATCTTTGGGTTCATATAAGCATTTCGTTTGTACTCAGGTTTCAAAAAAGTTGAGCCTGGAAGTTTTTGTCAGTATTTTAATTGCTTTTAAGCAGGGGAAGCCTCTTAGAATTCCACACATGACCTAGTCAATGTGGAAAGGAGATCTTTTTTTTCAATAAATGGTGTTGGAAGAACTGGACACTCATATAAATGAAAAGAACTTTTGCCCTAAACCTCTCAACACAACAACAAAAATAATTTTTGATATATTTTATATATCCATTTTTCCATGAGGAAAAATGATATTATGCCACTTGCTGGCAATGGAAAGAACTACAGAATTTCATATAAAGTGAAATAAGCCAGACTTAACTCAGGATATCAAGGGTCAAATATTGCTCTCATTTGTGGAATCTAGAGCAAAGGGAATTTAAAAAGGTGGGGAATCTCTTGAAAATAGAAAGGATATCAGCCAGGTAGAGTTAAGGGATCAAAGGAGAGGGAGAAAAGGTGAGAAGGGGGAAGAACAGGGAATTAAAATTGATCAAATTTTGCTATTTGTGTATATGAGTATATGATGTTGGTTTGCAATTTTATATAAAAGTACATGTGCCAATGGAAAAAATACATATACACAAATGGAAGGAAGATGAGAAGTGTAGATGAATGGGAGTGGGGGATGACGATGAAATCTATTGGAGAAAATTATCTATGTAGATATATGAATGTTTGACAACGAACTTCACTACTATGTATAAATATAACACACTAATAAAACTTAAAAAGATTATACGAACTCTTAAATATCAATAATAATCTAGAGAAAAAACTGTAAGAAGGGCTGGGGATAAAGCTCAGTTGGTAGAGTGCTTGCCTTACAATCACAAAGCCCTGGGTTCAATCTCCAGCACCGCAAAAAAAAAAAAAAAAAAACCTGCAAGATGGCCAAAAATATTGAATAAAAATTCAAAATTGAGATGTAAAAATTGTCATTAAATATATGAAATATGCATAATATTATTAGTCAATAGATAAATGCAAATTCATACCAGTGAGATCTCATTTCATACTTATCAAAATATTTAAAATTTGAAGAGATCATCAAATATCATGTTTATGAGGATTTGGAATAAATGTAAATACTATATACTACTGCTGAGAGAAAAAAATTCGAAGTCACTTTGGCAATTTTAGCAGGTTCTTGTAAAATTAGACATATGCCTACTTAGGACAATATACAAGTGATAACTACTATGCAAAATAGGAAATGTAAACTATTGATATTGAATGTGGAATTGAGGACTGTAAAAACAATTATCTTGAACAGAAAAGCCAGATTCAATATTGTGTACTCACTATCTGATTCCACTTTCTGGTTTTTGGAAATAAGAGTAATATTTGTCTGTGGGTATTAGAATTGTCTGAAACTGTCTAGAGATGGAAATGTATATATTTAATAGGGTTATGTTTATGTGGGCATATATAGTTTCTTAAAACATTAAATTCTACACTTAAAATGCTTATACTTTACTGTGTTTATATTTTACCTAGTACAACAAATTTATGGCCATCAGTAATTGAAGGCATATTTAATCTCCAGTTCAATAGGGTCTTTTGTTCTTTTTTTAAATAAAATTCTCCTTTATCCTTTATTTTACCATCTCTATCCATGAATCCATAGAAAAAAGCACTGGACAAGTGTCAGATAATATGTGTTTTCATCCAAGTCTTATCACTTACTAGTTTGGTAATTTGGGGAAATCTTGAAGTATTGTAGATCCACTGACTATTAAACTGGAGGAAAAGTGGAAGGTGCATAAGCATGGCTAATGTGAATTAGAAAATTCTGATTGAAAGCGTTGTAGGCCTCATGTAAACAGGATACCTTATGGTATGGAATAGAAATGTTTTAATCTATTAATATTGCAAATTAAAACTTTCAACTTAGTTTGACTGCGATCTGGACTTAGAGCAATTTCCCCAGAGTCTTATGAAAGTTTCCCTTTCTCTTGGGTCACACCTAAGGCTAATTGACTGGGACATTTGGATTTAGATATCGTAGAGATCCAATCTAACTTAATATCCCCTATTATTTCTTGTATACATCCTTTCCTCATGATAAAATCACTCAATTTGTAAGAAAGGATTGGTTGAAGCTATTAGAGGGAGAAAAATATCAACATTTTGAAGGTTTTTCTTTCTTGAGGTAAAATGATATTCCTCTTTAGAAACTGTGACTTCCTTAGAGTGTAATAGTTCCCAATAGCCCTGAATAAGTATCAACAGTGGAAAAAATTTTTGGAAATTTCAGTCAGATAACAAATAAATTTATTGTGGCTATAGTCATTCATTTTTGAAGAAGGAAAAGTTCTACTTCAATGTCTCTTTCATATATTCTTTGGAGAATCTATTTTATTCAATCACATTGAAGAAAACCTCTGGCTATTGATGAATCTTTGAGCATCTTCTGGCTATAAGGAGGACCTGGTGACCTGATGCAGTGTAGTATTCAGGCAGACTTGTAGTTTTCTATATGAAAAGATATTTCTTTCTTGTCAGTTTCCTTGTTAAATCAAATACAAAACTGTGTTAAAGCCATTTCATTCTATCATAATCAGATTCAACAACTCAGTACTTACATAATCTTTAGAAATCTTAACACTTTGCCTACATATTATGGTTGTCCACATTAATTTTGTTTGATTCATGAGAATATGTTATTAAAGAACTTGAAGAACCTCATATGAAAAAACAACATGTAACACTGTCTTCACAAAAACACTTTATGTCAAGATACTTGGGGGTAAATGCTTGAGGAAGAATGAGAAACACAGTTTATATCACTCAGGGTTAGATCATTTCCTCTTTGATATAATCCAAATAGCATCAAATTACATTGTTTAGAAACTTTTGAAACTTTCTACTTTTTGTTCCAGAAGTTTAAAAAATTTAAAATCACTGTTTTCAATTTATACTCTCATTTCTCTTCATGTCTTCTCTAATTTCCCTTTACTGTCATTTAAATTGTAACCTGCATCTCAAACAGAGCCTTGTTTGTTCATCAGCAGTTCTTTGATTTTCAAGTCTAATAGTCTCATAAGTACTTCCAAAGTCATTATCAAAAATACAAATATTAAGAATAACCAGCTTTTAAAATGACATTGAATCCTTGACTTCACTTCAATATAAAAGAAAGGAACAAATATATTTTAAATGCTTTTTATTAACATTCCTTATAATAATTTTGCTTTCATCAGTTTTCAATTTTGTCATTTTTTATGAGAATACTTTTCCATTAAAATAACAACCTAGAAGTGAGAATTACCCCCACTACCTGATTAAATAGTTTGCTCCACATTTGTCCCTTAACATTAAGGTGCATAATTAATTTCCATTTATTTACAGTACACATAACACAGACATAAACACTCAAAAATAAACATCATATAAAAATTGTAACATTACGACTAAAAATAAAATGCCTTATGATAATAGCAGTTGATATTTATTGATATCACTCCATGGATGTTACCTCATGTATGTAAAATTTATGAGAAAAGGTGTTTAATATGCTCTAAGGTCATGCAGGTAATTGGAGATAGACTTCAACCTAGGCTTATGTGACTACAACACATGTGTTCTTAGATACATGAGAGAGACAGGATCTGTTTTATTTGCTATTGTATCTCTCAGTTCCCATTGATAAAAGAGTAGGTATTCAATAAATGCTATATTTGATGACCAGTGATAATGAGTAGGTAGTCAATAAATAATAACTGAAAGAACATTAATTACTCTCAGAAAATTTGTAATCTATTTAGACATGTTTTGCACAGTACAACAGCATGCAAAAAGTTGTATAATTAATCACAAGTTTAAAACTTCATACTTCATTTGAAAACCAGGTTTTCAGATAATTCAAATTTTGAGTTTTGGGATGAGTTGTGCTGGAATAGTTCTGGTAGGAAGAGGAAGAGTTGGGAAAGGAAGTTTTCTTTGGATCTGAAAAAATGACAGTTTTCATTAGTGGTTGATTAACCAGGTTAGGGAGAGAAAACTGTGGAAATAAAACAGGTATATATAAGTGGTCTCTTCAGATGGATAAAGAAAATTAAAAAATAAGTACAAATAAAAACAAATGGGATATTCCTCTACTGAATATGATGATCAGTCTCCATTTAAAAACTTGTCTCATCTCTTGTCTAATTCAGAAAGTGGAATTATATTTGTGCATTGTACTGACAATAGATTTTAATGTTCTTTTGCTAATGTTATGTTGTTTACTCTTCCAAAATCCTTAGAAATCTCCCTAAAGCCATGCTTATTTGGGTAATATACCAAGCATTGAGATATAATGTTTGGGAAATATTTTCCCTGTTTGTATGTTTGCCACCTCTGATCCATTACTTGTTCCAACCTTGGACTATACCTCCATTGAATTTATTGTATATGTGTGTGTGTTGGGAGGATGTGGGTATGCATATGTATGTATTGATAAAATAGCACATATGAGTCTAAGAAAATGGGATCTTATGAAAAAGTGAAAAGAGTGTGGAAAGAAAAATTTCCATTTTGATGCTGTTAGTTCACTGCTAATATGATAATACAAATATGAGAAAAATGGTTATGTAACACCATCTACTGAGAAAATCTGAGATTACAGAGGATGTGACAAAATTCATTACGCCTAAATTTTGTATGCTTCAGCATCACCTGGATTCTTGCTATAAAATACAGATTTATGGATTATATTCCTCATAAATTTTGATACAAAACAAAGCTTGTACCTGAGGGAAAGAAGACACATGCCTATTTAAATTTCCTCACATTTCATGCATTTGGTTTCCACAGGTCAATAGTGTATCTTCAGTAATGAACGTACTTGGTGGAGGAAGAGTCCAGTGATATGCTGGTGGGAATCTGGAAGACCTCAGGGCTTCATCTCAGACATACTGAGTTCCAGTGACACAGGGCATTATGCAACAATTGCCTTTAGGAAAGTAGGTGGTTACTGTTCATATCCTAAGTCAGGAACCACAGGACATATCCAACCATATAATTTATATGAGAATGACAGGATTGGTGTTGTGATTGGCAGCAGGGGTACATTAGGGTTCTTTAAGGCATCATATATGTATAAAATGAAATTCATAGACAACAAAGAACAGATAATATCTAGGGTATTTCAATATTTACTTCACAACAACCATTGATACAATATCAATTTCCTGGGCATATTGTGAAAATTCAGTATGGGTTGGCATTTCAAACCTTAAGATCTAATTTCCACTCCAGCCTATAGCTTGACTGCAAGCTCATGAACTCTGAGCTGGACACTTAACTAAGTTTCTCCTGTATTCCTGACCCTTGAAAAATGCGTGGCATAATTAATGTTTGTTTTAACATGCTAATTCGGGATCATTTGATACAATACAATAGTGACATATTATGGGGGACACACCCTATAATGGTGACAGCAATGGTGACAGTGCCCTCGTGGCAACCTCCTTCCCTTACGTGACGCTGCCTGACTCACTGCCTAGGATTGGCTAATAGTAGTTCTGCGAGACTCTTGCCTGCGTGCACACCCATGCCTTGCAGACCCTCAATCCAATTGGATCTCGCTGCATCCTCACCCTACATAAAAGCTGTGTAACTTCCTTAATAAACGAGATCCTACTTTGACAGACCTCCCAGCTCTGGTGTGGTTCCTTGGCCGCCGACACTCATTATCCTGCTCGACCCTGTATTCTCCTCCTGCGGGTCCTGAGGAGATACACCGAACCTTGTTGCTCGGCAGGGAGCAACAACATATAAGGGACACTATTTTTATGTAGGTACATTGTACTGTTTGTCAAGGTAAGACTAAATTGAAGCACTAGCTTACTCTTTCTAAGGGATAGTCTAAAACCAAGAGATCAGGTATACATTCTGTCTCAGTATTCTGAGTAATATTTTTGCAACATTGTTGTTCACATCCAACTTTCTCCCTATAATCTTCCAGCTTCCTTGGAGTACCAGTGAAATGACTCACTTTAGTTTCCTCCAAAGCTAGGAATATCTTAAGGACTTATGTCTCTTTTATGCCTGTTACTTATAACCTGAGCAAGCAAAGAAATTTAAACACACAGTAAAACCACTTGTCTGACCCCAAATAACAAAGCTACTGTTTGTTCTGGTCATGATCTATTGTCATAGGTGCTTCAGTTCTGCATCTTACCTTTCCGGACTACTGGTCAATTATTTTCTTTCTCTAACCAGCTCTCAACCTGCACCTCATTTGTAGTTTATTCTTACATCAAGGGAGTGTGAGAGACTTGTATCTTTTAGCTGGAAGTCATTACCTTTCCCATCTACTCTCCTTAGATTTCCTCAGTACCTTCAATTTACTCTCAGGTAAAAACATCTCTTCTACTCTCCAGCCAGTCTTATGCAAAGTTGTATGATTCTTCACCTCCAATCGTTAACATAAACCAAAAGTTTTCTGAGGAGAATGTGAATGTTACGAAGCTTAATTAAAATGATTACAAGGTGTCTTCATTACCTTAATATAAGTAAACAATAAAATTTATAATATAAACAAAAATACTAAATAAATACATATAAACATACAACAGTATATATATAAAATGAATAACTATAAATACATATACACTAAATGTAACTAAAACATAATTAAATTATCTGATCTTATGCCTAGAGCAGCAATATCAAAAGCTCAATGATATGTATGGATTTGAGTTAAAGTGAGGTAAGTAATGAAACTTGGTCATTATGTGATTGTAAGGGTCATTGAAGAGACACTGTAACTGGAGGGCAAAAGAAGAACTCAAGCTGTCACTATTTGCTAATGACATGATCCTATATTTAGAGGATCCAAAAAACTCCACTAGAAAAGTTCTAGAACTAATAAGCGAATTCAGTAAAGTGGCAGGATACAAAATCAATACACATAAATCTAATGAATTTCTATTTATAAGTGATGAATCCTCTGAAAAAGAAATTAGGAAAACCACTTTATTCACAATAGCCTCAAAAAATAAAATACTTGGGAATCAACCTAACAAAAGAGGTGAAAGACCTCTACAATGAAGACTACAGAACACTAAAGAAAGAAATTAAAGAAAACCTTAGAAAATGGAAAGATCTCCCATGTTCTTGGATAGGCAGAATTAATGTTGACAAAATGGCCATTCTACCAAAGGCACTATACAGATTCAATGCAATTCCAATTAAAATTCCAATGACATTCCTCATAGAAATAGAGAAAGCAATCATGAACTTCCTCTGGAAAAATAAGAGACCTCGAATAGCCAAAACAATCCTGAGAAGAAAGAGTGAAGCAGGAGGTATCACAATACCAGACCTTAAACTGTACTACAGAGATGTAGTAACAAAAACAGCATGGTACTGGCCCCAAAATAGGCAGAACAATGGTACAGAATAGAAGACCCAGAGACAAACCCACATAAATACAGATACCTCATACTAGACAAAGGAGCCAAAAACATACAATGGAGAAAAGATAGCCTGTTCAACAAATGGTACTGGAAAAACTAAAAATTCATATGTAGTAAAATGAAATTAAACCCCTACCTCTCACCCTGCACAACACTCAACTCAAAATGGATCAAGGACTTAGGAATTAGACCAGAGACCCTGCACCAAATAGAAGAAAAAGCAGGCCTGAATCTTCATCATGTTGGCTTAGGACCAGACTTCCTTAACAAGACTTCCAAACCACAAGAAATCAAAGCAAGAATCAATAAATGGGATGGATTTAAACTAAAAAGCTTTTCCTCAGCAAAGGATACAATTGATAACGTGAAAAGAGAGCCTACAGAGTGGGAGAAAATCTTTTCCACATGCACTTCAGATATAGCACTAATCTCCAAAAATTTAAAATTACTTATAAAACTTTACAACAAAAATACAAACAGCCCAATCAATAAATGGGCCAAGGAAGTGAACACTTTACAGAAGAAGATGTACAGCTGATTAATAAACATTACAGAAGAAGATGTACAGGTGATTAATAAACATGTGAAAAAGTGTTCAGCATCTCTAGTAATTAGAGAAATGCAAGCTAAAACAACTCTAAGATTTCATCTTACTCTGAGTAGAATGGCTATTATCAAGAATACAAACAATAATAGACGTTGGCATGGCTGTGGGGAAAAAGGCACACCTTTACATGCTGGCGGAGTTGCAAATTCATACAGACACTCTGGAAAGTAGTATGGAGAATCCTCAAAAAACGTGGAATGGACCCACCTTTTGACCCAGTTTCCCACTCCTTGGTTTTTACCCAAAGGACTTAAAATTAGCATACTACAGTAACACAAGCCACATCAATGTTTATAGCAGCTCAATTCAAATAGCTAGATTGTGGAACCAACCTAGATGCACTTCAACAGATGAATGGATAAATAAGCTGTGGTATATATACACAATGGAATATTACTGGGCCTTAAAGATTAATAATATTATGACATTTGCAGATAAATGGGTGGAATTGGAGAATAACATGCTAAGTGAAATAAGCCAATCCCCCAAAACCAAAGGCCAAATGTTTTCTCTGATAAGTGCATGATGATACATAGCGAGGTTGCAGGGTAGGGGTGAGAGAAGAATGGAGGAAATTTATGTAAAGGGAAATGAGAGGAAGGAGGGGGCAAGGGTATGAAAAATGGTGGTATGAGACAGACATCATTACCCTATGTGTATGTGTGATTACATGAATGGTATGAATCTACCTCATGCAGGGACATAGAAATGAGAAGTTGTACCCCATTTGTGTACAATGAATCAAAATGCAGTCTGGAAAAATAGAAAATAAAATAAAAAGAAATGAAAACACATATACAAAGGAAAACTTGTACACAAATGTCCATAGGAGCTTTATTCATAATAGTCCAAAATTAGAACTAGCCCAAATACCCATGAATTGATGAAGCACAGACAACATGTGGCATAGCCCCCGAATGGTATATTACTCAGCTATAAAAAGCAGTGAAGTATTGCGACAGGCTATAACCTGGATGGACTTTGACAACAAGATGTCAAGCTAAACAAGACATTCAGAAAAGACCATGTACCGAATTGGTTCTATTTATATGAAATGTCTAGAATAAGCTAATCTAAAGGGAGAGAAAGTAGATTCATGGTTGCTCAGGGATGAGGGGATGGGGATTATGGAGAGGTACTGATATTGAATACAGGACTTCTTTTGGGGACATTATGTTCTAAAAGTGACTGCAGTGCTAATTGAACAGTGCTATCGATGTATTAGAGACTGCTGAGTTGTACGTCTAAAGTGAGTGAGTTAATATACTATGTGAATTACATCACAATAAAGCTGTTAAAAAAGAAAAAAATGAAAATAAGATAACCAAATACCTGTTGCATTTAATCAGTCTATTAAATTATCTGCAAAATATCCTCTAATCAAAGCTGAAAACCAAGTACACATTTTCATGTTTTCCATATGCTGCTAGGGTCTGTGAAAGAACATGAGAGCAGTATAAGATACCATAGTTTCCCTCAAATGCTCACAATTCTGTTATTCAATCATTCAACCTATACTTACTGATTTTCTATTGAGTTGCAGAGAAAGTCTAAGACAATACTTGTGTATATGAGATGATTAAAGAATATTTGACTAGACCTATTATATACTAATTCAGGACTATTTTCATTTCCATACCAAAACAGAACGCCATTTGGAAACTGTCTTAGAACTATACAAACTGAAACAGCACCCCAGAACCCTATTCTAATTAGATATGTTCTACATGCATGAAATATAATGTTCTAATCAAGTAATATGATATATTGAGGTAGGAATGCATTAATCAAAAGAAAAAAAAGTAGTTCAGTTATTAAAAGCAAGCCTACAGCTTGGATGATATTTTCCCCACCAGCAATAACTCCTTTTTCTCTGATGATTAATTTAACTTCACAAACACCTTGGCTAAGGCAATTATATCTTAGATAATATTGGCCATTGCAGATGTGTATTCCATGTTGACATTAAATGCAATCATATCCTGATTTTCTATTTTATGAGACTGATATAATGTAACTGTGTCACCTATAGTTGGCTAACATAGAAATTCAGAAAGAATAAATCTCCCAGACCTCCCAAGTCAAGGACCAAATAGTGGTATGAGAGGATCCTAAAGAACAGAAAAAAATTGAAGCCCTGAATTGCTAGAAGGTCTCTCTTTTTACATATTCTTTTGACAGTGAACAGTTGATGAAAGACAAATCTGATTCCAAACCTAACTTATTTGGCTTTAAAAACTTTAAAAATTGAATTCAAACACCTTTGGAGGAACTTATATTCTCAATCCCAAAGTCCCTATGATGACATTGCATTTATATACTGTCATTCACGCATTTATTTTTCCTACATGCCCATGAAAATATTTGTTTGGTAATCTCTAACCCAAAAAATGCCTTGTCTTCTAATTGCTTCAAATAGATTAGTTCGATCTCAACAAACCTTACAATGTAGGTTAGAATCCCCTACAATGCAAGCTTAACCATTATGTTTGCTACATCTAAATAAGAAACAATGAAATCACACATTTTAAGTAGTCACTGAAACCCCTTAAGATACTTAGGTAGCTCACATTTTTTATTTGTTAAACGTGTGCCAAAACTTCAAATCGCAAACCTATGGTAGAGTGGCTCAATGATGCCACAGGTGTTATCAAGTAATATCAATTTTATTTTTTTTCCATTTGAGGAGTGAACTTCTGGGTCCTGTATGACTGAGCTATGTCCCAGCTCTTTTTTATTTAATTTAATTTAATTTATTTTGAGACAGGGTTTTTCTAAGTTGCCAAGTCTGGCCTCAAACATGTGTTCCTCCTGCCACAGTTGCCTCCAGAGTAGCTGGAATTATCCAGGCATTCACCACTAAGCCAAGCTAGCAACATTGATTTTAAAAGTTTTAAAAAATAGACTTTTCTTTTTAGTCTATTGTTGTTATAACTTGAAAAAATACTTCTATATGTAGTTATTGTTTGACTGTGTTATCTTGCACCTGTTCTCCTTTAATAATTTGGTCAACAAAACCATGCTTTACAAACAGAAGCAGAAACATTCGCAGCTTAACTTCTTTTTTGGTTGTTTGGTTTTTTTTGTACCAGGGATTGAACCCAGGGGTGTTATCCACTGAGCCACATCCCCTGCCTCCCCCTCTTTTTTTTTTATACCTAGAGACAGGGTCTCACTGAGTTGCTTGGGGACTTGCTAAATTGCTAAGGCTGCTCTTCTGCCTAAGCCTCCTGAGCCACTGTGATTACAAACGTGTACCACCACATCCAGCTCAGCTTCACTTCTTGGGAAGGCACTGTGATATTGTCTCTTCTACCTAATTTAACCCACACTTATTTTCTCCCCAAACCTGGGATTATCCTATGATAAAGTAAAGGAGGGGTAGAATTTAGAAAATTTCCTCCTAAATCAAATTTTATTTAACATTCATATTTTAAGTATAGAATATTTAATTGTAAAGTAAGTATTTTATTCTTTAAGGACCCCAGTCTCTGTTGCAAATAATCAACTCTTCCATTGTAATATGCTAGTGTATGGGTATAGCTGAGTTCCCAGGAAACAAAAATAAAAATTCAGTAGAGGGAAGCTAATATGACCAAATTTGTTACTTTTCTAACACTGAATAATCTTACACTGGCTCATATAATGCATGTAAATTCGAAGGGGGCTCATTCATACTGTTATATAACATTCCAGAGTTTCAAATTTGCATAGATGACAAATTTGGACTATTATACTTAGTACTTAGATTCCTAACTCCTAATTGGGTGTCAAAATCAGTGTTCTGTTTTTAAACTTGTTTCATTTCATCACTGAAACATCTCTCAAAATCTCCTAATTAAGAAGAGTAGCTTTTCATCCTGAGATTACTTTTGACCCCCATTACTATACAACTGTGTAACATGAAATGTTATGTTTCATCTGTCACTGTAATGATGACCAATAAAACTTAATGAGACTTCCACAAATGATTCATCTGACCCAGAAATAAGAACAATAGAAGCATGGAAAAATTTTCAAAACTTAAAGAAAATTTTATTTCTCTGAATAAATTTGTGGAAGTGGAGCCATCTAGTGTAAATCATTACCATAATTTTTGCATGTCTTTGGAAAGTAAAAATTGTTAAACAACAGTTGTTAATTCTCCTAGTCAGGAAAGAACAGAAGTCCAGATATTCAGGCATCTGAGGGTTACATATATCCTGGGGTCATTAGCACTATATGATTTTCCTTCATATCCACCCTCCCCTGTGTAGCTGAACCCATAGAAGCCATTCTTATTTCAGTCTTTCTTGTGGCTCCTTTCCTGAAATTTGGAATTTGGCTTGCCAGGTGACCTTGTCTCCAGGCCTGTTTCTTGGCAAATCCAATTTTGGAAAAGAAAATTCCTAAAATTAGACAGCTATGTAAATCTTGTTTTCATTGTGCCAATGGACAATGGTTGTAAAGGAAACAATGTGCCTAGGAAACTGGTTATAATATGAACCACATATTTGTACGAAGTTGTTCTTGATGCTATAGGGTCAGAAAATGTAAGAAGGTACCATGGAGAATGAGTAGAGTGATAATGCCCTATGAATTGAGGCCAGAAACTTGTAAGGAAGAGACTGAAGGCTGGAGATATAGCTCAGTTGGTAGAGCACTTTCCACACAAGCACAAGACCCTGGGTTCAATCCCCAGCACTGAAAAAAAATGAAATAAAATAAAAAAGGAAGAGACTGAGGCAGCATAAAGGTCAATATGTGACTCTCCTTGGGGGCTAAAATTTCCTTTCAATGTAGGTAGGCATCATCCAATCCACTGAGGACCTATATAGAACAAAAGGCAGAGGAAGGGAGAATTCAACCCTTCTTCCTAACTGCTTGATCTTAGAGCTTGGCCTTCCTCTGTCCTTAGACGTCTTATTTTTTTCCCAAACATATACTCAGACTTTATTAGTGTGAATAAATTATGGCATATATATCCTCACTAAGTATCAACATTGTTTTTTTATTTTTTATTTTTACAGACTGCATTTTGATTCATTGCACGCAAATGGGATACAACTTTTTATTTCTATGGTTGTGCATGATGTAGATTTGCACCATTCGTGTAATACATGTATATAGGGTAATAATGATGTCTGTCTCATTCCACCATTTTTCACACCCCCTCCCTCTCATTTCCCTCTATGTAATCTAAAGTTCCTCCATTCTTCTCTCACTGCCCCCCGCCCCCATTATATATCATCATCCACTTATCAGGGAAAACATTCAACCTTTGGTTTGGGGGGATTGGCTTATTTCATTTAGCATGATATTCTCCTATTCCATCCATTTATCTGCAAATGCCATAGTATTATTCTTCTTTATGGCTGAAAAATATTCCATTGTGTATATATACCACCTCAGACTTCCTTAACAAGACTCCCAAAGCACAAGAAATCAAAGAAAGAACCAATAATGGAATGGAGTGGAATGGAATCAAACTAAAAAGCTTTTTCTCAGCAAAGGATATAATCAATAACGTGAAAAGAGAGCCTACCAAGTGGGAGAAAATCTTTTCCATACACACTTCAGATAGAGCACTAATCTCCAAAATTTATAAAGAACTTACAAAACTATACACCAAAAATATAAAGAACCCAATCAATAGATGGCCAAGGAACTGGACAGACACTTTACAGAAGAAGATATACAGGCAACTAATAAATATATGAAAACGTCTTCAACATCTCTGTTAAGTAGAGAAATGCAAATTAAAACAACTCTAAGATTTCATCTTACTCCAATTACAATGGCAATTATCAAGAACACAAATAATAATAGATGTTGGTGCAGATGTGGGGGAAAAGGCACACTTTTACATTGCTGGTGGAGTTGCAAATTGCTACAGCCACTCTGGAAGGTAGTGTGGAGATTCCTCAGAGAACTTGGAAGGGACCCACCTTTTGACACCGTTATCCCACTCCTTGGTTTATACCCAAAGGACTTAAAATTAGCATACTACAGTAACCCAGCCCCATCAATGTTTATAGCAGATCAATTCACAATAGCTAGATTGTGGAACCAACCCAGATGCCCATTAACAGATGAATGGATAACGACACTGTGGTATATACTTACTTTTATATCATTGGATTTTTGGTTTTCGGGCCCTGAGACTTGGGTAGGAGCTACAGTACCAATAACTGTAAATCTCTAGGTTGAAGCTGGAAGATCACGGAACTTCCCAGCCTCCATAATCACATAGGAAAATTGGTAATGCTTGACCTCTCTTGGCTTAATGTTGAGGAAAGGATCCAAAAAGCATAAAAAGGTTAGAATTTCAGACAGATTTGTCATTAAAAGCTTTTGCCCAAACTGGGAGGCTCCAAAAGACAGAACTTTTATGAAATTTTTGAGAAATAAATTTGTAGTGGAAGCCATAGCATCCTTGTTACTGGGACTCTCTTCAGGCCAGGCATTACAGTGGAAATCTCAGTCACTTCATTTGAAAATCTAAAAGGAGTGAAAGAATTTGCTTAGGGAGGGCCATTTTTTTGGTCCACATTTGAATCAACCAACCAAATCAACTACTAAAGCCCTTTCTGACTAATCTTCAGCATCAAGTATAGCATTTCTGCTTCGTGAGTTCTTATCAATAAATTTGGCCTGATTCAACATTATGATTTTCCACCATTATCCCACACCTTTACCATCCTTTCCTACATGTGTTTCCTATATATCTAATTACATAAATTAGAAAATACAAGAAATTCTTCTGCAGTTTCATCCACCTTGTCACAGGTTACACTTTGAACCTCACCTTTTGGGACTTCTGGGACTTGAGTCTAGTTATAGTATAGAATAAAAGAAAGGTGCTAGATGAAGATCCTGAGGAGAACCTGTCTCATGGGAGGCCATTAACATTTCCTCAGGCAATTTAGGGTTAAATTCCTCAGAGGAAGGTGAGTCAGTTGATACTAATTTGAGTCCAGGGGATACCACTATCCTTGGGATGCACCTGCCATTGTGGGTGGGGAGGATAACTCTGATGGATGTGGGGAAACTAGTTCCACCAGGAGCAGTGAGATACTTTCCTTTCATAAAGAAGGGTCAACATAAATGAGGGGCCCAATATTTTTGGTTTCAAGTTTTTCTTACCGCCCTCATCACAACTTAAAATATTCTATTCTTTCCCAACCAATTTCTTCATTTTAGTTGTAGATTCTCTAAGAAGCTAGGAGTTCAAGTTGTGATGTAAGTACACCAAACAGAAAATGAGGTTATTCTTTGACATGTAAGCTGCTTCAATCCTATAGTCCTGGCTACAGAAAATGAGGATCTCTTTTAGACCATGTCTAGATGTTCTTGTGTCAGTTATGTGGTACTTGAGTTGGGAATTAAATATTTGTGTTCATCCTTACCATTTTCTCCAGTAACACTGAGAAAAAAACAACTAAGTTATGATATGCTTTAATTTTCCAAAAATGTTTGAGAGTATCATATGCTGAGTCACTTACTCCTTGGTTCTTATAAGGGATTGATTAGAAGTATTCAATGCAGGTGTTTTGCATATCTCTATAAATAGTTCATGCCATGAACTATTAATGTTCTCCTTCTACTGGAAATAGTGTCATTAGCACTTTTAAATCTAATCAAAACCAATTCCAGAAACCCCAGAGGCAATTTAGAATATTTATCCTTAATTGTTTTTCCTATAGGACCACAGTAGAATTACTGCTAGTAGCAAAATCTGTATTAATCTGGATTCTCCAGAGAAACAGACCCCCCTCTCTCTCTCTCATATATATATGTGTGTGTATGTGTGTGTGTGTGTGTGCGCACGCTTCTGTGCTTGCATGCATGCATGTGTATGTATAGATAGATCCAAATATATAGATATATAAATTCATATAATATATATATATACACACACATTTATATGTGCAACTGTGGAGGCTGAGAGTTATAATGATTTGTTATCTGTAAGTTGTAGGAACAGGAATCAACACTGTATGTCCATGTTCAAGTCAAAGGTCCAAGAACCATAAGTGCTGATGTCTGAAGGGACGATGGATGTTCTAGCTCAAACAGAAACAGATTTTTCCTTCTTCTGCATTTTTGATCCATTCAGGACTTCACTGGGTCAAATGATTCCAACCTACATTGATGAAGGCGTTCTTTACTTGTTCTGTTGATTCAAATTGATGATCTCTGATAATCTCTTCCTGAAACACCCTAATAAACTATAACTAGAAACATTTTTTACTAGCTAATGGGCTTTTCTTAACCCAGTTATTTTGATATGTAAAATTAAGCATCATACCTGTGCTTTTTATTTTTTTTACAGGGCACTTAACCACTGAGCCACATTCCATCCCTTTTATAATTTGAGACAGGGTCTCACCAAGTTGCTTAAGGCCTTGCTAAGTTGCTGAGGCTGGCTTTGAATTCATAATCCTCCTGTCTTAGCCTCCCAAGTCATAGGATAACTTGTGCTTTTTATATCATATCTAAAAGAAACCATTTTGAAATCTAATTCCATGAAGCTTTTTCTCTATATTTTTAATAAAAAATTAATAGTTTCAGTCCTTACATTGAGTTTTTAGTCAATGTTGAGGTGGTTTTTATGTAAGGATTAAGATATACATTTAATTTCATTCTCTTCAATGTAAATATCTGATTTTACCAGCACGACTCATTGAAAAGATTGTGCTTTCCCATTACATAGACTTAGAACTCATATAAAAAAATCATGTTTCTGGTTTGGGGATATAGCTCAGTTGGTAGAGTGCTTGCCTCACAAGCACAAGGCCCTGGGTTCAATCCCCAGCACTAAACAAAACTAAACAACCAAAAAATCATGTTTCCATAAAAGTGAAGTTTTATTTGTGGACTTTCATTTATTGTATTGACCTATATGGCTGTGTTTAGGCTAGCATATTCTTTTTATTACAGTAGCTTTATGGTTAGTTTTTTTATAGTCCTCACAATAGAGATTTCATTAAATTAGTTGCTTTATAAAATATTGCAGATGTCATAATTGTTAACATGACAATTTACCAAACTGCAGTTAACTGGTGAGTTTGCTGAGCATGTTTTATAAAGGAAAGGAAATACCAAAACCCTGTTAAACTTGTTCCATTGCAGCCTAGGAGAACAGAGATTTGTTTCTCAGACACTTGAATCAGGCAAATAAAAACAGATTCCCTCCCCCATCTGAAGTGCTTCATCAGTAGAAATAGTCTGATAAATAAGAGATACCACAACTTGTATTGCAAAAATGGAGAAGTTTACCTTCTTCAGCTTCAAAGTTGGAGGATTCTGGTCATTTAATTTTTAAGTATCACACTAGTACTTTCAGCTGTGGTTACCTTCAGTCTGAGGTAAGCAGTCTTCTACACAATGCATTTTTAACATCCTCAAGCTCAATTTTAAAACAAAGAAATTTTAATACTAGATTCACACCACATGCCCTTCCTGCAAACTGCTTTTCTTGAAAAGTTATGAAGTAGTTCAAGGAGGTATGGTTAAGGCTGTATTACTGAATGGTGCTGGTAAATACTACATATTTTTTTGTCAAGTTGCAACCTTTGTTTCCCATTTAGTGACTGCTGCTATAGAATCAAATAGCAACAATGACAACATTATTAGGTTTGTTTTTATAAAACTATGATTTAGTAGCACTTGAGGGTTCCCAATTTTAACTCCTTGGTAGTAAGATCCAAGTTCCCTCATTTGCATATTAGCACCTAAGTGTCAAGGGGTAAAATAACCAGCACAAAAGACACTGCACTTCTGATTGCAGCATTTGGCAGAACTGAGAAAAAAGGAAGCTGTGCTAGAGGTTGAAGGGCTTGTGGGAAACAGAAAGAAGACACCAGAAGATAAAATATCACATGAAGTCTTCATAGTCTTGTATATAGCCTCCATCATAACCACCATTACCTGACAGATCATCTTTCATGGTGGCCTTTAACTCCCGTCCAGGAACCACACCTTTCTTCTTTTTGACTTTTTTGCTTTGCTTTTGTTGCTTCTGTTTTTACTGCAAAGCACAGTCAATGAATTGGTAATCTTTTTCAAGTCATTCATCAATTTCCAATGAAATACACACATCTTGAACTAAGGCTTCCAAAAAACTGGCATAATATAGTGACTTTTCATATTGTGTAATTTTATCTTTTAGTAACTTTTCAAACTCTGTGAAATCATCTCTTGAAGATGGGTTCATAGCATCTATTCCATAACCTGTATTGTTAACACCAAAAGTTTCTTTCACTAATTCAAGATCTGACTCTTCCTGTAATTTCTCAAACAGCAGTTTATCTGCTAATTGTTCTGGCCTTAGCACTTTAGGTTCTTCAGGTTCTTCTAATGTCTTTTTAATTTCTTCTTGCCTTTTATTCTGTTCCTGTTCTTTCTCTTTTATCTTCTCTGCGACCTTTTACTTTTCTGAAATTTTTATTTCTAATTTTACTTCTGCTTCCTTTTTTCCCCCATCATCCACATCCCAGTTATTCTTGACATCTTTGTCCTCGCCCTCACCTTCCCAGTGGTCCCCTACCGCAGTGCTACCGCCCCCACCTTCTGCACAGGCTCTTCCACCGAGAACGTTTCTGTGTCCCATGAGTTGGAGGAACTGCCCACCTGCCCACCACAGCTGCCACTGCCTCTGCCTCCATCTTGAGCAGCGTGTGTGTGTGTCTATGCTGTTTTTTTTTATGATTATTTTTAATTTTTACAGACTGCATTTTGATTCATTGTACACAAATGGGTACAACTTTTCATTTCTATGGTTGTGCACAATGCAGATTCATACCATTCATGTAATCATACATGTACATAGGGTAATGATGTCTGTCTCATTCCACCATTTTTCATACCCCCACCCCCTCCTCCTCTCATTTCCTTCTTTATAATCTAAAGTTCCTCCATTCTTCTCTAAACCCCCACCCTCCCAACCTGATTAGGTATCATCATCCACTTACCAGGGAAAACATTCGGCCATAGTTTTTTTTTTGGAAATGACTTATTTCATTTAGCATGATTTTCTCCAATTCCATCCATTTATCTTGTAGTCAAGAATTTAACACCTCCAGCTCTGTTCTTGTTCAAGACTGCTCTTGCTATTCAGGATCTTTTGAATGGTTATGAATTTTATTATTTCTCCAAAAAAGAATCATTAAGATTTTCATAGGGATGTCCTAATTTGAATATTGCTTTAGGCATTATTGATACCTTTGCAATATTTGGTTTTCAATTCCACATGCATGGAATATCTTTTCATTTATTGTGTCTCATATAATTTCATTCAACAATATTTATAGTTTTTAGCACATAAATGATTCACCCACTTGGCTAAATTCATCCCCAAGTATTTTATTTATTTGATGGTATAGCAAATATAACAACTTCCTAAACATCTTTACATATTTTTCATCATTAATATATGGAGATGATACTGTTTTTTGGGTGATTTGTGTTCTACAACTTTGCTATGTTTGTGCATTAGTAATACCAGTTATTTTTATTGGAAAGTTTTAGGGATTTCTACATATAAGATCATGTGTTTTTTTTTTTCACAAAAAGGCAATTTCACTTCTTTTATTCCAATTTGGGTAGTTTTTAATTATTATTTTTGTTTTGCATAATTGCTCTGGTTAGGACTTCCAGTACTATGTTTTTATTTGGTTTGTTTTTTTTTCTCTGATGGGGTTCAAACTCAGGGCCTTGCACATTTTGCCAATGAGTTATATTCTAGCTTTCCAATACTATGCTGAATACAATCAAACATTCATGTATTGTGTTTGTTCTCAGAATTTAGAAAGCTTTCAGTATTTCACCATTGAGTACAATCTTTTGTGTGGATTTTTCACATATGGCCATCTATTTATTTCTTTTAAGATTTTTTTTAACCAAGAAAATTTGTTGAATTTTACTAAATGATTTTTCTGCATTCATTGAGATGATTATATCATATCAAATTTCTGTTCTTAATGGAACTCATTACATTGATAGATTACTGTAGGTGTACTGCAATGTAGATACCTAAATAATAATTTAAAATCTTTTAATCCCCAGATCATTGGAGAAATATAGAAAGTCCTAGTGCCCAAATTTATGTAGTTCTCATGTTTTTCCTGGACAAGTAAGGAAACCATTCTCTTTTAATCCTTTCCAGTTACTGATGGGTGTTCTGTGACTGGTTATATTAAATGAATATGAGCATGTTCTCCTGGTGGACTGAAAAGTTCAAAAACCTGTGTGTTAGTCCACACATTCTCTTTTTCTGTGTTAGTGCTCTTAGAGAGCATGAAATGGAATATTGGTGTTCACAGTATTTAGAAAACTAGAATCTCTGAGTCACAAAGTAAGAAAAATCTCACCCTCATCTTGAACTCATGCACCCAGCCCACTACCACCACCACCACACATGCTCACATAACACATGATTATACTGTACCAAATTTTATGTTAGTGAGAAATATAAACATTTGATGTGATAAGCTTTTAATGTTTTAAGGTTTCTTTATTAGCACAGCCTTTTTACCTATCCTATAACTATAAATAGTTACAACTTAATCTTTGAATATCTATAAACTATATCTTCTGATTTCCCTAAACATACTGTTCTTTCTGAGCACCTCTGTGATGCTAGGTAATATGTTAAAAGGTCCTAGAATAAGGAACATTATAGGACTGACAAGTCTTGATCTTTGGTAATACATGTGTTTCATTATTTCTCAACTATCATTTCCAGATAATAAATCTCTAAGGAACTTGCTGTCATTTTCAAGTTCTTTGGTGTCAAATATGACTCTGCCACTTAGTAGTTCTCTAGTCATTTAATATACCTGGGTTTCAATGATCTCATCTGTAAAATGTGACTAAAATCAATCTCTAGTGATACCATGGAATTAAAATGAAGTAAAGCATGGAGATCACTTAATGTAATATTTAGAAAATAGTATGCATTTATTATAATTCAGCTGTCAGCTTGGTGTAGAAGGGAATTTCCTGTACCACTTTCTGTGTATTTGATGATTTTCACTTTGGTCCAAACTCTGGCCTACCCTAACATAATGATAGAAAAATTGCTATGCTAAGAAGCATCCAATGCTGATGAATCCATCCTAGATCTATTTTGTATGGAAGGCAGCTCAAATTAAGGATAGGCACCATATTTAGGAAACTTGTATAGTGAAGGATCCAAAAACTGTTAATGGTAGGAAACCACAAGTAACCCTAAACCTGAAAGATAAGGAAGAAGTAGTTACTGAAATTCAAATAAAGATGTAGTTATGAGAAAGGGATGCTTAGCAAAAGCTTTAGCTTTCTATAAAACACTCACAATGCCAAAATGTATCATGGTGAGAAGAGAGCAAGGAAATATCTCAAGTTAATATCCATTGATTGACTTTTTAAAAACCAAACATGGCTTCTGATTTTATGAGTACAAAGTCATAACTATAACACATTTTCAATTACTTATTTGTAATTTTGTAATTCATAACAAGACATCTTAGTTATTTGATTCCAGAAAAAATTAAAGGGTTACCCCAACTCCTCTTTCTGAAAGAAATACCACAAGATATTGAATTCTGACATCAGAGTAATTATGATAATTTTTCTATACTTATTTCCAGTCTTTGTGTGTGTGTGTGTGTGTGTGAATCAGCCATCACTATGAGGTTCTTGTATACTCTTCCAGTTTATCGTTTTGTAATTTTACATACACATATAATCATTTTTTAAAGTTTACTGAAATAAATCATATTCTCTCAATCATTTTGAGAAACCCTCTCTCTGTCTGGGCCTTCCATGTGCTACTATTCTATCATGATATATGTATAAATATAAAGTCCTCTTTATCTAAATTTGGTTCATTCCATATACTCTTTATCAGGAATACTATTGTTCCAGCTACATGACCACCCTGCAGGTCCATAGGTATATTCACACCTATTTAGGAGCCCAGGGAAATTCCTGGACACTTCTCTATTCCACTTATGATCACAAGAAACACAGAAGTGATTTTCAGCCCTTTTCACCTAGACTTACCACACAATTATTTCTATGTTACATATATTTCTACATAGTGTTAAATCTAGAAAATAAGGCATACATCCTTTCTGTTCTGGGAAACTTACCCGGAGTTTTATTTGCTTCTAGCACTTAGTCAAAGAAGATGGGGGCATGGCAAGTTCTTACCACGCCAAACACACACTCTTTGTATCTTGCTTTGTCAACAGTCTTCTTCCCAAGGCACATTCCCTCCATGGTATTTTTATGTAATTTTAGTAGGGAAGCATGTACATCTGCTTCTATCTTAATATATATGTCCATTAAAAGATTTTATCAAATCTTTCTTATGCTTATAACCTTCAAATTTTTAAGATTTTATTTTTATAACTCTCGAATGGGAATACAATGACCTAAGGTGGAAATGGTTACAGGATAAGAGTGAACTCAGAAGTAAAGAAAACCACAGCTTACATGTCAATTCATGACACTAGTGCACAAATAGCAGTAAAAGTGTTTCCCTTCTAACAAAATTAGTGAACAGTATAGATTTCCAAGTTAACAAGTAAGGTTAGTGAGAAAGGGTATCAGCATTTAGGGATTTGGGTTATGATTTCCAGAACAATGAGAAAGAGAACATTCCTAGGGCTTGCAATATAAGCATTGTGCAGGTTTTACTTTTTTATGTTGTTATTTTGGTATCAATTCATATACCACAATATTAATTAGTGATAACAGAAGTTCTAGTCATCAGAGAACACCTAATGTTATTTTAAAACAGGCCTGGAAAGATAAAATTGGATGGAGCTATTTAATACATATATCTTCACAAATTTACTTAGACACCTGTTTTTCAAATCTGCATTAAAAGAATGAGGCTGAAAAAGAATCATTTAGGCTTGGAAATATGAGTTCACATGACAATCCTGGCTAGTTCAAAGCTGATTAACTTTCCCAAGTGAGAGAAGTTCTAATTCAGTAGACATACAATTTTCTTCCTTTTAACTATAATCTTTCCAGTTGGTAGTGGTGGAACATGCCTGAAATCTCAGTTACTTGAGAGGCTTAGTGTCTCCAGCAAGGGGGACAGGATGAAAAGAAAAATTGTAAAAAAAAGAGGAAAACTAATTAGAAAACCTGTCCCTTCCACCTCAGATGAATGTGACAAGAAAAAGTGGACAAATAATGATGACAGCTGAGAAAACATGTTTCATAGTCTTTTTTTTCTTTTTCTGGAATAAGATTACATGGTCCAAGTTTTGTTATAGAACTTAAGAGAAAATCTAAAATCCCATGGGTTTTTGTTCTATATCACTCTGTGGATTTAGGAAGAAAAAATACTTAGTTTCTTCCTACTGTGAAGTCTGCCTTGGCTTCACTCAGACACGGGGGTAAACGTTGCAGTGTCAGGATGCAGATACTGGGAGTTGGGTGAAGGCAAGCAAATTGCAAGTGCTTGCCAACTCATTTATTGTGGGAATGTCTTGTCCCTATATAGCTATCAAGTTTTATTACCTGTTTGCCCTTATGTTAGTTAGGATTTGTAACCGTGTCCAATCATGTAACATCCAGATATGTTAAGTAAGGATTGTACCTTGTCTAATCATGCTTTCACTAACATCTAATCGTGCCTTTGCTTAGGGTCCAATCCAGACACCTCAAGGTTTCCCTGGCAACAGCTATGCTAATTATGGGGAGGTGGTTTTGCCCCACTGATGGCTAGAGCAGAATGCTCCTTCCGGCAAGTGTGCCTGCTAGGCCTGTATGAATGTAGGTTTTCCTTACACATTTGAAACATTCACAGCTGCCAGCCAAGAACCAGGAGACTCTCCTACACTACTGTACTCTGCTTCTGCTATCCAATGTGTAGGCTTTTTCCCCCAAAGATATCAAGCAAGTCATCAGTTCTGCATTGGACAATTCAGATGTGTGTCCTCTAATCCACTTCAATTTTGACAGCATCAACTCTCACAGTTGGAGGTCTCTGTTCCCAATAGCATGCCACCCCTTTTAGAAGTCCAACTAGAAACCCTAGATTGTTTCACGTGTGTTTCTGATCCACTGGATATAAATTAGAGTTCCTGTGAGTGTCTCCTCAAGTTCCATTAATTTTCTATATGATTCACGGAACTCAGGGAAATTGTTAACTTACATTCACTAGGTTATTATAAAGGATATTACAAAGGATACTAATGAATATCAGATGAAAAGATAGGTAGGGTAAGCTCTGGAAGAAGTATATAACTCCTAGGCCCTCTCATCCAGGAACGTCCGCATGATTCACAAGCATCCCCAAACCAGTCTTCAGGGTTTTTTTGGTGTGTGTGGAAGATTCATTATGAAGTTCTGATTGATTAAATCATTGACCACAGGTGATAAACTTTAGACCTTCCTTACTCCATAGTTGTTGGGGATGGGGCTCAAAAGTCTCAAACTTCTAATACTTTGGTCTTTCTGTGACAGGACCCATCCTGAAGTTACCTAGGGGCTTCCAACCATCAGTTAACTCATTACCATACAAGAAGACAGTCATCACTCATCACTTTGGAGATTCCAAAGATTTTAGGAGTTGTATGACAGGAAATGAAGACAAACACAACAACATATATTTCAGAATATTACAACTGCAGAAGAAATTGCCTTTTAGTGTTCCCTCTACATCAAAATGAGGAAGCAGCCACATCTGAGTCTACATGTTGGATGGCATAGTTAGACAAGGTATCACCAGAGTTTAGTGTCCCAGCTGTGTGGGCGTATAAGAATTTATAAGTTCCTGTATACCCTGTAGAAATACAGAGCTATTAATAATGGTGTTGTTCAGATGATGTCTGGGGGATCCTGAACATGGTCATAGTGATTAAAGAAAAATCAAGAAGCAACATTTTCTAATCATAGTTTCTAAATGTGTCAACCCTTATACTTCTTGAAAGAATATATAAATTAGCAATCCCTTTTCCTATATTGGTTTGATTAAGCTACCAACTAAGGCATGACAGTAAGTACCTTGTCCCTATTTCTCCTTTTACCAATTATGCTTGACTAATGCAAGCACAGTTGCTCTTTAGTGCCCTGGGCCTCTGAAGCTCCCCTTTCTTTTTGCTCAAATCTCTCAGATTTTGGAATCTCACTCTAGGCCTTAGTGGCCCAAAGGTGACTTTCAAATGCAGCTGTTTAGTGGTAGCCCTAGGAGACTTGTGTATGTCTCCTACAAGTCAATGTATACTTAAACTGAAGCAGGCCCAACTGGACCATCAAGACGATATTCAATCTCTGCTTGCTTAACCAGGCATGACTCCAAACATAGTCTACATGTTGGTGCCACATAACTGTTTCTAGAGCATCAGCAAACTGGATTGTAATAGATCTTTTTTAAACATTTTTAAACATTTACTCACTGGCCTCATTTAACTTGATAAGACAAGTTATGTGCTGTGGATAAATGTTTAAACTTTTGTATTGGTTTGGATAAAATGTTAATTCAAAAGATCTGACATGACTGCATGTGTGCTTTAAAGCTTCTTTATGTCTCCTTTAGAGCTGGAAAAGTCTACAGCCCTCAATTTAGAATTAGAGACAATGGCAAGTGTGAGAAACAAAGGAAGGGAATTTTACTTTTGTATTTAAATATTTCAGCTACTGTGGCAATATAACATCAAAAGAATATTTAGGACGCATTAACATATTCTAAAGGCACACTCTTTATAACCAGAGGAAATATGTTTTATTTAAATTCAACTTGTCAAAGTACAAATATCTTTGTACAACTTATGTTGTTCTTTTTAAAAATTAATAGGTAGTAGTACATTGTATAAGCATCTCTCTGGATTTTTATTTGCTGGTATCATAATCTAAAATACGAAGCCATTTTAAAAGAACTTTTTGCGGAAATTCTAAAATTGAGCATTTACCTGAAAAGTTACTTTCATAAAGAGGTTTTTCCACTACTTCGATTTATAGCTTTATATTTAAATGGAATCATTGGGAATAAGAATTCAAAGCTAAAATACTACTCAAATAGCTATTTTGTTGTACTATTTTAATTTGAAAAGCGTTTTTTGTGCATTTATCCTTGTTCTATTAGATAAATATAATGTTAATAGAAAAGCATGTGTTGGTGCATAAAGATAGCTATAGAAATGGACTATGCATATGAAGTATTTTAGTGTTTCTATGTGTTAATATTGCATAACATCTTTTCAATTTTAATGCACTTAAAATTGTTCATTTTGAAACATGTTTGTCTTAATAGTAGGTGTTTACAGAGTTCAAAAAATGTTTACATCATAATAATATTTTACTGGTAGCTAAATTAATACCACAGTATGTTAAGAACTATCAAATATACGTGTGTTTTCTCATAGTTACTGAAAAAAGTAAATAAGCTTGTGAAAATTTTCTCATACTGTGATCAGCATAAAAAATTATAATGATGAATGATTTTTCAGACTTTATACAGGAAATTATTTTATCTTGAGAAATGTGAGATATCATTTCATTATTTGGGCATAGTTTGAATAAGACTACAGTGTCCTGCTGAAAATCATATTCTATATTTTAAGTTTCAGACATTCTTGCATATTGTTATATTTCAGATAATAGAGTACCTTTTAAAAAATAGAATGTTTTTAAATTGTCAACCTCTAAATTTGAAAATTATTAATGCTTTTATTACCTTCACAGTTTGACCACTATCAATTTTTATTAAGTATTTTATCATTTTATACTAATGAGGCTAAACCTAGCCTTTTGTTTTTTTCTATATTATTAACTGTGACAACATATACACTTAACTTTGTCTACGATTCATGTTTAAAACTTGTTTTGGCTTCATAAATGAGAGCAATTTTAAGTACATATTAAAATGACAAAAGAATTTTTGACTTTGGTTATTAACAGAAAAAAGCATATTATGCACTTCTCCCTTCTTTCTATTCTGTTTCTGGCAGTTATCCATTTTCACTCCATTTGATGAAGATAACTTTAGGGCAGCTTCACCACCACAACACATGCACCAGCTCTTCCAATGTTAACAGGCACCTCCTAAAACAAAAACAGGAAAAGAAATAAGGTTTGAACTCTATCTTTAGCATAACATAGAATGTTGAGGCTGATTGAGAAAAGTCGATTATTTCGATCCACCCTACACATTATAGAAAGATAAGAGAAACAGTGGCCCAGATAACAGTGTAGCATAATGGAAATAATACAGATTTTAGAATGGCATAGACCTGAGTTTGAGGATTAGGTGATCTTGGGTAAGTTTCACTTCTCTCATAATTTTCATAGTTGAAAAATTGGTGAAAATAATACTCTCTTCAATGTTTTTGAGGATTTAATATTATTATTAATAATAATATTATGAATGATAATCATTTGCCATACATATTTGTAAATCTACTCTCTGGTAATTATTTCTCATTTTGCATTATCACACAATATAACAGTGACAGCCAGAAACAGAATAGGGTTCTTTTAGCTACTGGTCTACAATCTTCGGAATTCCATAAGCTTAGTCAAACATTTTGATTTTTGTATTTGACCTAACACATTATTTGCTACTTTTCCCCCCATTTCTGATTGGTATAAGGAGTTACATACATGGTAGGGTGTGAGACTCTGAAATTTTTAATGAATCAAATTTTTGGAGGAAAGAGATGATCACCCATTATCAGTTGTCATTATATTAACAAATATTTATTTACAACACAACAAAATACAATGTAGCATGAAGTCAGTTTTAATACAAGATGAAGTTGAGTTCTAAATGTAAGATTTGCCGGTTTGCGTTGAGGGTAAAGAGTTAATCATATAATTTTTTTATCAACCCACAATTTACTTGAATATCAATATATATTTTGGAATAATATATATTGAATATCAATATATATTTTGGAATAAATCTAGGGCTATCACTGCCATAATGGTCTAAAGAGTAACATTTTCCTTTACAATCTCCAGGATGTCCTTTCAGTTTTGTTTTTTACATCCTTGGAATTCATTCTTAGTTCTCAGCTCTTTGTTAGGGTTTAATTCTGGTCTCTTGCTGTGCACTAAATTTCTTGAATGACTGATGTTAGGATTATTGCCATTTGTAAAGTCTCTATGCAGAGAAGATTGAAGACTATTCTCCTAGTCTTATTAGGGCAGACATTTCTGGAATAAGACATTGATCCTTGTTTCTCAACCTATAATACATAAAATGTTAGCCAGAGTGAAGCTCTTGAATTGTTCGATCTCATTCACTGCCTTACTTTTTTTCCCTGATACCAGGAATTGAACCCAGGGCACTTAACCACTGAGCCACATTCCCAGCCCTTTTTTATATCTTATTTAGAGACAGAGTCTCACTAAACTGCTAAGGGCCTTGCTGAATTGCTGAGGCTGGCTTTAAACTTGTGATCCTCCTGCCTCAGCCTCCAGAGGCACTGGGATTACAGGCATGCACCACCACACCCAGTTGATTCACTTCGTATCTGTGAAAGTAATGCTCCCATTGAGTCAAGAGACTAACCTTTTCTCTTGCATGTTAGTTCTGTTAGATCCTAGTAATAATCAGCTAAATCAACTAGTAATTCTCTAAATCAACTATAAATTCTCTAAGACGTAGATAAAACACATTACCAATCTAACTTAAAGGTCTGGTTAGGTCCTAGAGAGGAAGAAAATGAAATTAATTCCAAAAATACATTTTAAAATCATTTATTAAAATAGAAACATACAAATTTGAATATTTTTATGAGAGTACCTCTGTCCATTCATTTTTCTGAGCATCGTATGACTCAACAGTGTTCAAGTAAGTGTGTCCATCATATCCTCCAACCACATACAGTTTGTCTCCAAGGGGACAGACAGCAACAGCATCTCGAGGAACACTTAGAGGTGCCACTGTTGACCATGAATCATGTTTTGGATCATATCTTAAGAGATTTAGGAAGACAATTCAAAGAGAAAACTCCATATTGTTAAAATGTAAAATAATGGGCATTAATAAAATGCACATTTATCTAAAACACAAAATTAAAAACACATAAATATCAAGTGTAAAGTGGCTAATAGTGTTAAGGAAACATACATGCCAGAATTCTCTTCAGCCACCAGAGGGCCCTCAAAGCATATCAAAGAAGCGTTTCCTAAACACCATGAATTTATTCTGCACTCAGATTATCATTGAAGAAAATTCACATGTTGGAATCCTAGCATTATATATAAATTGTCCCTTCTCTCATTTAGCATTCTGGCTGGGGAGATATTTACTTTTATATTCTTGAAAATTATTCTTGAGAGGCCTGATTACATGAGAGCTCACATTTCAAAATAAACCTAAGAATAATTTTTTTTTAAATTTTAGTTTTGCTGAATAAAATGTAGTACCTTGCTTTTAATACTATTTACAGTTAGAATGAATATAATTTTACCCTGTTTTTTTTTCTTTCTGAGGGTACTTATTCAAATATACAGGAGTCTAGGAGCTTTTTTGTGTGTTTGTTTCCATGTTAGTTTAAGTTAACTCCTATCTCCAAACATTTTCTGTATGCAGAGCAAAAGAGAATTCAGTAAGTAATATTAATTAAAATATGTTCTAGGAATTGCTTCTTAAATTTTGAAGCCTTTTAAAAACATATGCAACACTGAGATTGAAAGGGGGAAAATTACAAAAATTCACAAAATTATACATGGAAATTCTCTGATTTTATATTGACCTGGTCATAAAGACCCAATGAAAAATTTGTTTTAAAAAATAAATTTTCTTTTATCACCTAATAATGTAATTATATTTATATATTCACATTGCCTTCTCTAATTTGTACTTTAATCTCTCAATCTATCTATATTTTTGGGAGGTGTTTGAATCCAGGAGTGCTCAACTACTGAGTTATAAACCCAGCCCTCTTTATTTTTTATGTTTTTAATTTAATTTTTATTTATTTGCTCTTTTTAGTAGACAGTAGAATGTATTTTGGCAGGTTATACATACATAGAGCATAACTTATTCTGTTTAGGATCAGACTCTTGTGATTGTACATGTTGTGGAGTTACCCTGGTGGGTATTCAAATATAAGCCTAGGAAAGTTATGACCAATTAATTCCACTGTCTTTTCTATTCCCATCCCCCTTCCCTTCCCGATATTCCCCTTTGTCTTATCCAATGGATTTCTATTTTCCCTCTCCCCAACCTCCCCTGTTTTGGGTTAGCATCCACAAATCAGAGAGGACATTTGACCTTTGATTTTTGAGAATTGGCTTATTTCACTTAGCATGATATTCTCCAGTTCCATCCATTTACTGGCAAATGCCATAATTTCATTCTTCTTTATGGCTGAGAAGTATTCCATTGTGTATATATGCACCACATTCTCTTTATCCATTCATCTGTTGAGGGACATCTAGGGAGTTTCCATAGCTTGGCTATTGTGAATTGAACTGTTACGAACAGTGATGTGACTGTGTCACTGCGTATGCTGTTTTTAAGTCCTTTGGGTATAGACTAGAGTGGGATAACTGGGTCAAATGTGGTTCCATTCTAAGTTTCTAAGGAATCTCCATATTACTTTCCACAGCGATTGCACCAATTTGCAGTCCCACCAGCAATATATGAGTGAACCTTTTTCCACACATCCTCTCCAGCATTTATTGTTACTTATATTCTTAACAACTGACATTCTGACAGGAGTGGCTCAACCATTGAGCTACATCCTCTACCCTTTTTATTTTTATTTTTTATGTTTTAAGACAGGATCTCTCTAAGTTGCTTAGGGCCTCACTAATTTACTGAGTCTGGCTTTGAATTTGAGATTCTCCTACTTAGTCTGTGGAATCACTGGGATTACAGATGTGTACTACCATGCCTTGCATCTTTAATTATCTTCTGATCTCAGCTTCTATCTGAACTGGACCTCATATCCAAGAATATTTTTAATAATATTAGAAAACAATAAGTCACTAAGAGAGCTTCAGTACCCATTAAGTTTTATTGAGTGTCATGTAGAATATCAACTTGAATTCTAATATAAGACGACCCACAACCAGAATACTCATAGTGGAACTTCAAAACATCAGCTATTATTAATTGAGGCTGAACTCAGTAATAGTGTAAAAACATGGAGGAATGGTGAACCAGAACTCACTGAAGGAATTCCTTACAGATTTACATTCAATAATCCAAGACATTTCTGAATGTTTAATCAATAACCCAAATCTAACTCATTAGTATTATATGGATATTGTTTGATACACATTTCAACATAGTTTTTAAGCACTGATAAAATTGTAAAATAGCAATCATTTTCATGGATTCATCTGTACTTTGGATCAATGTTTTCCCTAATATTGTACTAATATTACATTTATATGATAGATGTTTCAGTGTTGTCCACAATCAAGTATCTCATAAAAAGGCTATAGAGGGTTGGAGTTGTGCCTCAGTGATAGAGCACTTGCCTAGCACATGTGAGGCACTGGGTTCAATTCTCAGCACCACACAAAAATAAATAAAGTATAGCTATTTTGTTCATCTACAACTAAAAATTATTTTTAAAAAGTCTATAGGTACATGGGTCTTAGGTACAGAACCATAAGAATATTACATAAGAGTATAATTCAATTCCTGGGTACAGTTAAAATAAAAACTACACATACATATTGTATGATAAGTACATATTTTTGAGACACAGATACACACATATTTTCTGACAGGCAGAAACTGAATTGTGGATGTATTTAACTTTTTGATGTCTACAGAAGGCATCAATAAATTATCTAGGTAATTTGAAATTTCAGTGGAATCTCCACTTATTTCAATTTCTTTCAATGGTCTTTTAACAACTGAATCTACTAACATATTTTGGGCCTTTTTAAAAGGAGACCATGATTCCTTTTAGCCACAATTCCTTTTAGCATACACAATGCACGCACACAATCCTTAAAATTTGGTAGTTACGGTGAAATTCTGTATGCATAAAAGAAAGTATTGACTTGAAGTTTAATTCTGTCAAATGTCCTAATGCACTATAATAAATCTGATTTTACACCAAAATGGAAAGACAAATATGATTGGTTTCACACTTTTACAAATTCCATATGTATAAAAAACATCCTTCTGCTACTATCTGTTTCATATTTAACAAGAGAGGGCCTCGGTTTCTACATCTGTAAAGTGATAGTGATGCACTACATATGCACTTAAAACTACTATAATTCTAGTGTTGTGCTTCTGGATATAAACAATGAACACAGACATAAGCCTCACCTTTAAATATGAAGAAAACTCAATGTGACATTTTTGTAAGTTTTTATCTTGTCACTGTAATATCATTAGAGAGTGATGTCAGTAAGCTGGTAAGCTATCTATCTGTCTGTCTATCTTTCTTTCTATCATCTATCTATCTAACATCAATCTACCCCAATCCACCCAACAATAGCAGAACATGTTTGTCTCAAGTGACTATGGAATATCATCCAGTATAGAGTATATTTTAGGCCACAAAGTAAGCATTAATAAATCAAAAACATTGAAAATATCCAAGATATTCTTTGCTGGTCACAAAGAAAATAAACAAGAAATGCAGAAATAAAATTGAAAATTCCATAAACCTGTGGAATTAAAGAATGTACATTGACCAATGTGTCAAGCCAAAAGTCACAAGGAGCCAGGTGTGATTTGTGCACCCCTGTAATCCCTGTGGCTTGGCAGTTTGAGGCACAAAGATCCCAAGTTCAAAGCCAGCTTCAGCAATTTAGCAAGGCCCTAAGCAACTTAGTGAGATGCTGTCTCAAAATAAACAGTAAAAAGGACTTGATATGTGGCTCAGTGGTAAGCACCACTGGGTGAAATCCCTAGTACCAAAAAGCAAAAAAGAAATCACAAGGATGATTATAAAATACTTTAGTAGAAATGAAAAGGAAAGTATGATATACCAAATCCTATATGATGCAGAGAAAACAGTGTTATGTGGAAAATTTATAACTGAAAATGCTGTATTAAAAATGAATTAAAATCAACAAGCTTTACATTTAAAAACTAGAAAATAGTGAGCAAACCAAACACAAGGCACAGAAGTATGGAAATAATAGAACAGAGCAGAAGTAAATAATATAGACAATGGAAAAAAATAAAATCACTCAATAAACCAAATTTTGGTTCTTTATAAAATTATTTTTCATTTTGGCACTGGGGGTAGAACCCAGGGGCATGTTACCACTTGTCTACATCCTCAGTACTTTTTATTTATTTTTTATTTTGAGACAGGGTCTCATTAAGTTGCTAAGGCTGGCCTCGATTTTGAAATCCTCCTGCCTCTGCCTCTTGAGTAGCTGGGATTACAGATGTATGCCACCATACTTGGCAAGTGTTGGTTCTTTGAAATGATAAAAAAGTTTATAAATTTTAGAGATTGCTATTTTATTTTATTTTCATTTATTTATTTATTTATTTGGCGGTGCTGGGGATTGAACCCAGGGCCTTGTGCTTGCAAGGCAAGCACTCTACCAACTGAGCTATATCCTCAGCTCTAAAAAGTTTATAAATTTTAATTCTTTTATAATAAGCAAATAGAGAAAAAATCAAATCACTAGAATAAGTGAATGAAAGGGCATCGACACTAATTTTACAGAAAAAATAAATTATAAGAAATTACTGTGAATGCTTTTACTCCAACAATTTGAATAATAGACTAGATGAAATGGGCAAATTCCTAGAAAATCACAACCCACTGAAATTGCACCGTGAAGTAGAAAATGTGAATAGATTAATAACATAAAATAAGACTCAATCAGTAATCAAATATTTTTCGACAAAGAAATCTCTAGGACTACAGTGCTTTCCTAAAATCTAAAGACAGTTAACATTAACCCTCAAATGCTCCAAAAAATACTCTACAAGGAACGAAAACTACACAATAATATCTCTAATGAATATTGATATAAAATTTTCAACATGATACTAGGAAACCAAGTTAGTTACAACCTATCAAAATGACTATAACTGTAATCAAGTAGAATTTATTTCTGGACTTCTGGATGTTTTAATATACAAAAAACTACCAATATAAAACACATCATTAACAGAATGAAGGCAAATAAATGCATGATCATCTCAACTGATATAGAAGAAAGTACGGGTCAAAATAAATCAATTTTCATGATAAAAATACTCATAAAACCAGAAATAGAAGAAATCTACCTCAAAATAATAAAGAGTATATATGGAAACCCAGAGCTAATATTGTATTTAATGATGAAATAAATTTCTTATATGATCACAAACAAAAAAGTGTGCTCACTTTCAATACTTCTATTGAATACAACATTACTGGAAATTCCAGCCAAGAGCATTAAAGGGAAAAAAGAAGAAGAAGAAATTAAAGTCATCCAAACTGGAAAATAAGAAATCAAATAAATTATTAGTGAATGAAAAGATACCTGTGTTTATGGATTGGAAGAGTTAATACTGTTTAAGTACCAAACCATACAATGTGATCGACAGATAAAATAAAATCCCTTCCAAAACCTGAATAACATTTTTTTTGCAGTAATATAAAATGCATCATAACTCCACGTGGGATACCAAGGGATTCATAATAACTGAAAGAACAAAGTTGGAAATCTCACACATTATGATTTCAAAACTCACTGAAAAGTTACACTGATGCAAACAGTGTGGTATTACTATAAAAACATAAAAGACCAATGGAACAGTATGGAGACCCCAGAAACAAATCCTCACATTCATAGTCAAATAATTTTGGGTAGTGGTGCCAAGACCATCCAATGAGGAAAGGGAGACATTTCAGCAAATTCTGATGAGAAAACAGCGTATCTGCATGTGAAAAATAAAGTTGGGTCTCTACTCTGCACATGAAAATTAGCTCAAATGGATCAAAGACCTGAATGTAAGAGCTAAAACTATAATATTCTAAGAAGTAAACATAAATGAGAAACTTACTGATATTGGATTTGGCAATAGTTCCTAGATATTATACCAAAAATATAGTTTAAAAGAATAAAAATAGATAAACAGGATTTCATTAAAATTAAAAAAGGTTTTGCATCATATGACATTATCAACATGGTGAAAAGGAAACCAATACAATGGAGAAATTATTTGAATGTCACATATCAGACAGGAGATTAATTTCCACAATATGTAAGAATTCTTTTCTCTGAATAACAAAAAATAAACATCCTGATTTTTAAAATGTGCAAAGGATTTAAATAGACATTACTCTGAAAAAGATATCCAAAAGTCTGATAGTATATGATAAATGTTAACATATAATCCTTAGGAAAACAGTATCACAACCACAAAGAGATGGTACTTCACACCAGTGGGATGGCTATTGGTTAATAAATATACATAAAACAAAAAATCTTGACAAGAATATGCATAAATTGGATCTTTTTTACTTATTTGTTGATAACAAAAATGGTGCAGCTGCTATGGAAAATACTATGGTGGTTCCTCAAAAAATTAAATGTAGAAGTACCACATGATTCATCAGGTCTACTTCTGGGCATATACTCATGAGAATTGAAATCAAGGATTTAAACAGGTATTTGTATACATATGTTCATAGTAGTCTTATTCACAACATCCAAAAGATGGAGGTAACCTAATTGCTTATTGATGAATGTACAGATAAACAAAATTATTCAGCCTTAAAAGGCAGAGGGAATATTGTAAATTACCACAGATCAGATAATCCCTGAGAGAAACTATCAGATATAACAACTAATTATGATTCAATATTAATGCATCCCAGAAATAAAATATTAGTCTTCTTTGTTGTCTTTTTTCCTACAGTTCATTCTTTAATGCCATAGTTGAATAAATTTCATCCAAACTGCTTTCTTCATGATATTCCAATTCCCTCATATTTAAATGTTCCTTTGTCTACAAGATCAAGTCCGAAAATGTCTACTTTGTTATTTTAGGTTATATGACAATCTGATATGAGCAAATTACCTTTTCAAATTATATTTCAACCCCAAGTGTCTGCTCTCACTTACAAAGCTTTCTCCGTTTACCTCCTTGGTTTTAGTTGTGCCTTTTTCTAGACCATAAAGTCCCACCTACTTTTGTAGAACTAGAAAGTACAACTTTTTTAAACAACATTCTACACCATTCACCCAATAAATGTCTCCCACTCAAAGAATTTACCTTTGGGAAAGGAAATACGTATTTAAATAGAGTCATCATTCAAAAAACTATTAACACCTTTTCTACAGGAGTTTTCCCTGCATATTTTGTGGAAGTGAAGTCTTTATCCTTTTGAGGACTGATTTTAGAAACTATAAACTTAATTTCACTTGATTCTGGTAAATGGATAGACTGATGTAGCATTGGACAAAATTTCCTTATTCTTTCATCACTTTTTTCTCTATTTTGTGTGATTATTAACCAGTAAAGTTTGTAAATTTGTAAAGTTTTATGCTAACTACAAAATGCATAAGGAGAATTTCTCCAAAATATTTTGAGTGTAAGAGTAAGTAGAACCTGGGCTCGGTGGCACATGCCTATAATCCTAGCAGCGCAGGAGGCTGAGGCAGGAGAATCACGAGTTCAAAGCCAGCCTCAGTTATTTAGTGAGGCCCTAAGAAACTTAGACTATCTCTAAATAAAGTATAAAAACAGAGCTGGGGATGTGGCTCAGAGGGTAAGTGCCCCTGGGTTCAATCCCCAGTACCAAAAGGAAAAAATAAATAAATAAAAGAGTAAGTAGACAATTTTAGAAAGGATTAATCCACTGAAAAGATTAATACTTATTTGGAAGGTTACTTTTTCATAGTTTAAAAATCTTTCTCATTTTTGAAACAATGAATAACCACATGATCACATACAGAAATAGAAAAAATTTACCGTTCCACACAGTCAGAAAGCCTGGAGCAATGGTTAGAAGCAGGGGCATCATGACCCCCTACAACATATAAGAATCCATTGTATGTTGCAACTCCCACACCTCCACGTCTTTTAGACATTGGAGCACAGAGACTCCACTTATTAGTGTGTGGGTCAAAATATTCCATTGATTTGAGGCAGGAACTTCCATCACGTCCACCAATAGCATATAACCTGGAAGAAATATAATTGGACATATATAATGTGTAGTGTGTTTGCATGAACACACACACAAAATGCATGTATTGAAATGAAAGTGAAAGAACCTCGCATAAAGTAATTTTATTTTCTGACATTTCTGATTTTCTATGCTACTCCCTAATTATTTTGTAACAGAGTTTATGAATGGATAGTTGTCTGGGGGCAACTGTTAAATTCTATCTACCCCAATCCTTTTTCCTTTATCATTTTCATCAGAATAACTTTAACAGACATATAAAAGAACCCATGGAAAATTAACAGAAAAAGGAGGAAGATACCAAAAATGTTGGGAAAATGGTTCCAAAGACCAACCTCAGCAAACTTACAAATTTTTAGGTTTAATTGCCTAGCATTAGAATACCTGTCATGAAACACTTTCTTTAGGATAAAAATATTTATCACTAAGAAGATATTAACTTCATAACTAACTAAAGGGATAGGAGAGAACACAGACACTACATTTTTTTCTAGCTTCTAAAAGAAACAGACTATGGTATTTCTCCAAATAACTTTAAAATGCCAATTCTTTTGATGAGCAGTATTTTTAATTTAATATAAATTTAGTTTCTCAATAATAAAGATAATAAACATTTATTGAACCATATGTCTATAAATACCCTTCATGATGAGTTGTGAACAATAGCAACTCATCAAAACAAAATTAAATGAATCAAAGTTAATGATTTCAGCCTGTTCTCTGTAGAAGATCATATTACTGATCACCTGATGTCATTTGGGTAAGACCAGAGATACTCAGATTTAGATGTAATTTAAGGTCTAAAACATTATAAATATGAATCTCCTCTTACCTATAAAAATTTCCTATGTCTTCCTGTGCAATATTTAAAAATCCATTTGTGCTGAAATTTCTATTGAAATCATTTATATGATGAGGTATTGGCTTTATGGGCAGTCAGTACAGAGAGACAAGGCTGTCTCCTGCCACTGATTCGCCCTATTATCTGAAATTCTTACCATGCAAGCCTCCTCTATAAGCTTATCATTGTCTCCAAAGGTCCCATCTCAAAAAGTGTGTAACTATCTGGTAGCAATTCAAACACTTGAAAACCTTTAACGCTATCAGTTTTAGTATATTGATTTGCTCTCATAGGGAAGTAATCAAGAAAAGGCAAATATTGAGGAAGTGTGAAAATATGTGGGATTCTATAGTTGGGAACCCTGAATACTCAGGAAAGGAATTGTAGAACCAAGAAACCCAAAACCAAACAAAACAACAACAACAAAACCAAAAATTTCACCTTTTTCAAACACAGGCAGGCAAAATTTCGGTAAAACAAGAGTAAATATTAGGGCTGGGGTTGTAGCTCAGGGGTAGAGCAATTGACTGGCACATGTGAGGCACTGGGTTCGATTCTCAGCACCACAAAAAAATGTGTCCATCTATAACTAAAATATTTTTAAAAGAATAAATATTAATATAAAAAGTGGTAGCTGCTTAAGGGTAAAATTAGACTTGGTTGACACAAAAGGGAGTCTCAGATTTATATGCATACACCTCTACTGAGGATCTTGATTAAATATAGATTCTGATGAAGAAGTCTGTGTTTGGGCTAAGATTTAGCACTTCTAATGGACCTCAATGATTGCTGATGTTGCTTATATCAGGACCACACTCACAATAGCAAGGGTCTACAGAATATTTTATCACATATCTATTTTAGACAAGTACTTTCATTTTAATGAATTGAGAGTTACAAGATGCTTTCATAATTGATAGCAAACATATCCTTATCACTTGGAATGCTTATTTATTGAAGGATCATATTTGTGAATTTCTGTACCACATGACCAGGGAACAAAGACAATTTATGTTTGGACTTACTTGTTGTTTAATGCAACAACACCAACTGTGCTTCTAGGAGTGGACATACTGGCCACATAATTCCACTGGCGTCCCTCAGGATCCCATCTTTCTACAGTATTTAGATAACTCCATCCATCATGACCACCTACGGCATACATTGGTCCTTCGAGTGTGGCTACGCCTATAGGATAAAAATAGTGTTAGGATTCAACTAGGTGTGTCATTCACAATATGTGCTGTTTCATTTCACAAGCAACCTACTGCTCAAAAACTGGTATACTTCCCCAATGGTTTTTCCTCCATAGAGATAATTTACTCAATTTGATCCAACACTAAATATAGTCTTCTAAACCTCGAAAAAAGTTTTAGTCATAGCTACTATATCATTGAAGGTTATCATTGCTACTGAAGTCAAAGAGGTCATGGAATGCACCATTTCTAGGTATGCAATAAAAATGGGAAACTGCTTTCTTTCTGGCATATCTTCAATTTATTTTTTTAATGCAAGGGGAAGATAAAATATTCAATCTTAGATAAACCTGGAATTGTAGGCTGAATGTAGCATGTCTTTTAACTCCTGTTATTTAATATAGAGATAAAAAGTCCTGTGACATAATTAACCAGACATTGAGTTTTAAGGTTTAGTTAGCCATTTGTTCTCTTATGTTCTCTATGAACAGCCTCTTTCTGTTTCCTGTTTTGAAAAAATCACATCATTGACTTTTTCTCCACTTTCTGCACCTTCCCAATCCACCTTTCAGTGGTGTATCTTCATCTTCTTTCCTACCTCTTTAATAACACTAATTAGATTGAAAACAATCTTGTTCTGATTTCTTCTCTACAGGACATGCTTTCTTATCTGTGTCTAAAAACTACACTGACATAACTGATTTCAATATTTATACAGTGTATACTTGACAGAAACGATTTATTAGGATAACTGATAGGGGGATACCAGTCCTGGGTCTGCCACTTTTTAGCTATAAAAAGTCCATTATTTAAAAAGTCAATTCTCATGTTTTTAAACCAACACTATGACGTTGCAAACATATGGAACTTAGTATAAAGAAAGATGTACCCTGACAGATATTCAGGAGAATTAATATTTCCTACTATTCCATGAGTCCCTACTCCATTGATCATAAACTTCTTGGAAACTTCTGGGTTATGTATAATGTAAAACTATTGTCAATCACAGTGTTTTTTTCAAACAACTGCACCTTGGACCTGCATCCTAAGAGTTTTGGAGAAATATAGATTTGATCCTTGTGGGAAGATACATAATCCATCTAACTAGAAACATAATGTCTCTCTATCATCAAATGCTTTCCTCTCTAAATAGAACTCAGGAGAAAACTTCCTATTGTAATTTTATGTTCCCCAATAATATAACCTATAAAGTTGCAATCTTTGCTAAAATGTAATTCTCTTTAAAAACGGTAGAAAGGAGACAGGATTAACAAGTATGTAACCTATTACATTTAAAGAGTTTCATGGGCTTTTACCATTTGCTTAAGCATTTCAGCATTTAGAATCATTTTGACCTAGAGTTTGACCAAATTCCAATCATGTGCAACTATGGTTAATTTTTTAAAATATTTATTATACATTCTTAATAAATTATATAACATTAATTCTTACCTAAGCCATGACGGTGTGTTGACATGGGAGGCATGACAATCCAGATTTTGGCAACAGGATTAAAACATTCTACAGTATTCAAAGTTTTTAGACCATCTCTTCCTCCCACAACATACAGCTTATTGTCAATAACTGCAACACCAAACTGAAGCCTACGGCCACTCATGGTGCCAATATGTAGCCAATTGTTGGTCCTGAGGTCATATTTTTCAATTGTAGTGGTACCTATTAAAGGGATGTTTAACAATGGTAAAGTTGCTTGTATTAAAAATTTAAGTTGGCATCGTTCACATTTTATTTTTATACCCACAACTTTAACACAGTATTAGTGATTGCAGGTTATATTGCATTATGTTGCCCAGATAAATCTACCACATGAGAGATAAAACAAAGGTTAAAATATTTACTAAACACTTTTGGATCAAAACAGAAGAGTCAGAATAAAATAATATATATGGTAAATACCATAATAATGCCTCCTTTGAAAATGTTATACTACTGGTATCACTAATGCAAGAGAAAAACATTACATTTTATAACAAAAATAAATATCTTGGATTCTATTATTCAACATTTACACAACTTTTACAGTTTTAATTACTTATGAGCATTAGGTATGTTAATTTCTGCTCTTTTGTTGAGGTTGTGGGATGTGTGTGTGTGTGTGTGTGTGTTTTAAAAGACAAATGACTAGAACAAGGAACTGATACACACAAGGTTTCATGATAATATCACAAATAATTATTGTTAAGAATATAGAATTGTGAGATGTTACTCTATTACTAAACAATGTTCATGGCCATAGGAAATTATCACTACTATCATAATAAAGTGTCACTTCTGCAGGCAATTCTTGATTACTATTCACTCATAATAGCTGCTGATATAGTTAAAGCAGATTTTGCACAAAAGAGAGGCTTTTCTCACTAGTAACTATGATGGAAAATGATACAATTATTATTCACACCAGTAGTTTTCCTATGATATTATGTGGAACATTTAGGAATCTTCATACTAGTTGCACAAAGTCAACAACAAGAGCTATATGAAAAAAACACTTTCTAGTTGTCCCTTTACAGAGAGATTTATGGAGAAAATGAAATCCATCAGTTATTATAAAAATAAAGTTAATATCTGAAGTTTATTCAATGGCAGCTTTAAGGCTATTAAATGGGGGGTCACATCAAGTCAAAATTTGATCAGAGTACATATTAGATCTTTTGTAAATTCTGAAAGTTTTCTTGGGTTACATTTGTCTTGGATTAGATTATCATTTCTGCACTAAACATATTCAGATGACACTGCTCAAACTTGAACATTTACAAACACATCAACTTTTACTCTTGTTGCTTTTAACTAGTTTTCTCTAAAAGTTTTCAAAGCTTTACATTTCCTTATTCCAATTCTACAAAATCTTTCTCCATATGTGTATGCATATATATATATATGCATACACATACATATATACATTTGTGTGTATATATATATATGTATATGTATAAATATATTAACTTTTTTACTTCTCCTTTCATTAGTGGAATTTACAAACTAGCCAATTTAGAGTATCAGGACATAAAAGCTAGGCTGCATTAATTATTGATATCATGGAGATACTAATGTTGAGATAATTGGGCAGGAAACTGTAAAAAGCTACATTAATTATCTGTATACAGAAGGTTTACAATGAAAGTTGGAGACATCTGCCTTATGCCAGGTTAATATTTCCAGGAATTAGATTAACTGTAAAAGATAAGATTATCTCCCACCTTTCTATTGCCATTATGAATGTTTATGAATTAGTTGTTTGGTATCTTGAATTCTGGAGAATTACCTATTCCCTTTGCCCATAAGCATCAATGTTCCAACTAATCAAGATGTAAATTCTCTAGGTAGTTTATTATGACAGATCCACATTTAATGGAAAAAATCATAAATTGTATTTTTGGCTGTTTTTCTTGTAATATTTCTGTGGAAATCAACCTTTTGCTGAGAATGTTACAAATATTGTTTCTCAAATCATTTCAAAGCTCATGCCAATTATCAGTTATAATTTTTCCAAGAGTGAACAAATCCCATTAACTTTGTAATACTGGTGGGAACACTGTAATTCCTGCAGTTGTGAATATATGTGAATTAGTGATTTCCTTTAATTTTAAATGAACTAAAAGTGACTATCATCACATTTCTTTTGTCCTCTGTGGTATTGTCTCCCAGAATTCATTGTTTTTAATGAATAAATCATTACTAAATAGTTTGAACAATATTTAAAATTGGAATATTTTAAAATTTGAACCTTGATCGTACTTAGAACTTTCTGATTATTCTTTCAAATACATTCTAAAAGTTATTGTTAACTCTAGTCATTTGTGTGGTATCTATATTTAGCAATTAATTCTGAGTTTATTGCATGCGTCAGAGAGGAAATTAAAAACAAAGGAAGAACCGTATTTAATAGACATCAAAAGGTGAAAGTTCCAAAAGTATCTTTAAAAAATAACTGAAATAACACACAATAAGAGCTCTAAGTATAGATGTTATTTTTGTAATTTTATGAAAAAATGTTAATTGACCTATTTTTAGATATAATATTGATTTATATAAATAAATGTTGCACTTTAATGTTCTTTGTTATATTTCTTTCTGTTTTCTTTCTTTACCCCAGTTTTTATTATTATTCTTGTTTTTCAACATATTCTAAGGCATATAAGAAAGAGAGTGTTTTTCTGTTGCTCTTCCTTCTAAAATAGTGGTAGTATAAAAAGAAGCACGTGGAATTTGAGTTAGAATTCTATTTCTAGTCTTTCTATATGTTTGTCCTTGGGTTGGCTACCTAATATTAATATGTGCAAAGTAGAAGTAATAAAACCTCTCATGTAGCATTGTTGTGAGGATTAGAAATGATATTTGAAAAATGTCAATCAAGGATCAGGTGCTCAAAAGTTAGAGATTTAAGTATTCTTCAAGCAGTCTGCAACACTCCATAGAGATATTTATAGTGTCTCCACACAGTAGGAACTCAAAGTGTATCAAAATGATGGCCTTGGTTTTGTCATAAAATCAGCATAAGGATAAGTGGAATAAAATTGAAGACACATAAAAGTCCATACAATAACTGTCATCTTAACCTTGACAAAGGTGCCAAAAATATACCTTGAAGAAAAGGTAGCCTTTTAAACAAATAGTACTAGGACAACTGGCTATCCATATGTAGAAGAATGAAACTAGATATTTATGAGTCACCCTGCAGAAAAATCAACACAAAGTAGACAAAAGACCTAGGAATTAGTGAAGAAAACTGCAAGTACTAGAAGAAAGCATAAGTCAACACTTCAACATACTGGCATAGGGACCAACTTCCTAAAGACTAAGACTCCTAAAGTTAAAGAAATAAGACCTAGAATCAATAAGTGGAATGGCATCAAATTAAAAAATTTCTGCAAACCAAAGGAAAGAAATGTATGAAGACTGAGCCTACAGAATTGGAGAAAATCTTTGGCAGCTACTCTTTCAATGGAGGGATTAATAACCAAATATGTAAAGAACTAAAAAATTTAACACAAAAAATAAATAACCCAATCAGTAAATGTGCAAATGAACTAAACACACATTTCTCAAAAGAAAACATGAAAATGGTCCACAAATATATGAAAATATACTTAACATTCTTAGCATTCAGGGAAATACAACTAAAAAATCACTAAAATTATACTTCTGTCCAGTTAGAATGGCAATCATCAAGAATAAAATAATTGCTGGGGAAGCTGTGGGGGAAAAAGTACACTCATACACTTTTGGTGGGACTGCAAATTATTACAACTCCTTTGGAAAGCAATATGGAGATTCTTCAAAAGACTAGGAATATCACCACCATGTGACCCAGGTGTTGCACTCCTTGGTATTTATCCAAAATAACTAGAAAGAGTATTTATAGTGATATATACATACCAATATTAATAGCATTGTAATACACAATAGCCAAGTCATGGAACCAGAATAGTCACCCATGAACAGATGAATGTATAAAGCAAATGAGATATATATATATATATATATGTATATATATATATACATATATATATAGTAATTGTGTGTGTGCGTGTGTGGAGTTTTACTCAGTGATAAAGTAAAAGAAAATTATGTCATTCACTGATAAAAGGATGAAGCTGGAGACTACCATGCTAAGTGAAATAAGTCAGACTTAGAATGTCAAGGATTGAATGTTTTCTCTCATATGCTGAAGCTAGAGAGACACAAGGGAAAAATAAAAATAGAAGGAAGAATAGTGGGGTAGAGGAAAGGGATTGAGGAGGAAGAAGGAGAAATGGGAAAGGGAAGTAACTGTGGAAAGAAAATGAACACATTATGTTATGTGCATGTTTGAATATATTATAATGAATGAATTCCACTTTATGTGTAACAATAATGCACCAGTTATAAAAACAACAAATAAATGGAAAACTAGTAGAGCAGAGCAAGGGAATCAGTAGGAGGGAGGAGAGGTAAGAAAGGGGAAGTACTGGGAATTGAAATGGTGCATATTATGTTATATGTATTTATGAGCAGGTCAAAGTAACTACATTATTATGCATGAATATAATGAACTAATAAAAAAAGCTATGCCCAGCTGAGATGTCTGTTGAGGGGAAAGGAAACAAAGAATGGGTAGTGGAAGAAGTTCATTTTAAACACCAGCTACAAACACATGATGAGTTATATGAATGAGTCAATGCTAATTTTCTTCTTTCTTCTCTTATTCTTTTGTCCTGTTACAGGATCTATTGATTTTATATCATAATATTATGATATTGTGAATTTTACATTATAATACTTAAGTCATCAGTTAGATATCAAAGGATATAGAGGAAAAGAATAAACACCATCCAATGATTCCATATTCTCTTCTGGGGAAAGTGTTAGTGCATTGTCTGTTGCACATAGCTGTGTCATGTTAGGTGGAAATATGACCCTGCTAATTGGGAAATTAAGCATGGTTTTAGGAAATGTGCATGGGTGTCAAGTTGACATGACCTGAAGTTGGATGGTTTATTTTATGTGTCAAACTAGCTAGCCCAAAGTAACAGATACTTTTGTGAAGGACTCAGTAAATATGATTACCCCACAAAATATATGGGGGCCTCATTCAATTAGTTGAAGGCATCAATGGAAAAAAATTGACCTCCCCAAGAAGAAATTTTGCATGCATGCTGCCCTTGGATTCAAACTAATTGAAACTCTTTCCTTCTAGCCTCTTTGGCATACTTTGAATGTGTCAAGCCTCTACAGTCCATGTCTCAATTCTACACGACCCAAATCCATTTGGTTGTGTTTTTCCTGGGGAATCCTGATGATTAAAGAAAGTTCCCCATATTTTTGTGTGATGTAAACTCTTAGGCTCATTCTACCAAAGCCACAAATAATGAGATTATTTACTTCCCTTTTTTCTTAATGTGATATGACAGACAGCTGTTTTATTAGGCATCCTAAAATGTTGTATTTCTTTAATTGCATAAGTTAGTACTAAGTTTTAATTTGTTTTCTATTTAATTTTTTCTTATATAAAATAGAGAAATTGATAGTTGTAGATACTTATAACTGTTGTCTAAAAACACTTATTTATATAAAAATAATACAAGAAAAACCTGAAAAATATGACAGAAATAGAAATGAACACAAAAAATAAACACAAAAGTTTCCATTGCTCACATTGAATGAATCCTTTGAAAATATCAGAAACTAAAGACAACCACATTTAAATTTTGCATTTAATACCTTTCAATTTAAATAACAAAACCTTCTAATATTCTATTAATATTCATTCTATTCAACAAAATGCAAGAAAATACCCAGTTTCTGGACCTAAAACTTACTATAAGATCCCATTCATTTGGTAAATTCTGAATCACAAAGCCTGTAAAATAACCCTACAACAGTGAAAATAAATGCATTTGCAACCTCCTGTTTTTAAATAGATGCTGTGATTTTACTATATCCTCTGGAATATATTTTTTGAAAAATTAGTCCCCAGGGTGGTAAGAGGTAGTCGGACCTTCAAGAGGAGAAAGGGTCATGAGTCACTGTCTTATGAATGAATGGATAAATGCTGCTCTTAATCCACTGAAATAGTTAACATGACAGCACTTCATTACACCAAAAGATGCCATTGTGTTTTTCTCTTTACATGTACCTGCTTTGCCCTTTTACTTTTCTAACAGGATAGACTTCCCAGTCTACAACTAAATAAACTTTTATTATTTAAAAATTACCTAACTTGTTTCCATACATTAAACAGAAAACTAAAACATAAGGTCACAATAAATCAGAGGATTTCCTGTGTACTCTTCCAATTTCCAGTTACACTTATCAAAGGAAAAAAATGGGTGTCCAGTAGTATAAAATTTTTAGTTTTGTATTATTTTCTACAATGTAGCCATTCTACTTATGGTTTACCAATACATTTTATCTTTAAGTAGGTTGATGTGCTTATTTTCTATGCAACCAACTCAATTGTAAAATCTTTGCCTATTTTAGCAATATAGGTCGAAAGACTGAGAAACCAAGTGTAAAGAGGCAGAACTATAGAAAACAAGTTGTATGAAGGGTTTTGGCTTCAGGAACTGTCCCATACAACATTTGATGAAATTCTTATAAAAAATCATTATTTTCTCCCAGGTTCAAATTTTAGCATTTCATGAGTATCTAGCAACTAGTCTTTGAGTATCTAACTAGTCTTGAGTATGTAACAAGAAAATGAGAGGGAAGGGGGCAGGGGGAAGGAAAGAGGGTAGAATGATGCCAACATCATTACCCCATGTACATGTATGAGTGCACAAATGGTGTGACACTACATCCTGTATATCCAGCGAAATGAAAAGTTGTACTCCATCTGTGTACAATGAATCAAAATGCATTCTGCTGTCATGTATAACTAAATAGAACAATGATAAAAGAATAAAATACACACTATATTTCAAAGATTTAGTAGAACAAAAGGATGTAAAAATCTCATTACTTTTTAATATTGAATACATGTTGAAATCATGTTTTTGCTGTATTAGATTAAAATATATTATAAAACTAACCTTTCTTTCAAAAAATAAATCTGAATGTCCTTGTCCTTTTCCTTTATGACAAACATTAAATAAGTGGTCCCTGACATTTCATATAGCAATGTATTTTCAAACCGAAAATTTTTTGCATAAATTGAAAGTGTCCATCAGTTTAGTCAACACCAATTAAAGCATTATGTCTCATAAGAAAAGAAAAAAATTAAGTCACATAATTACATTAAATAACCTTTTTATGAACATTTATATATTATATATATGCAAATACATACATATATACATATACTCCTTTAACATGGCTTTAATAGTAACTTTGTGATTTGGAGAATGTTTAGTATATCTTTTCTTTCTGGAATGCAGGTACTTTCTATTTGTCTCTTTTACCTTTCATAGCATCCATGCCTCCCACAGCATAAAGTGACCCCACAGTTGATTTTCTAGGTTTTGTTCGAGGGCTTTGCATCATGGGTCTTCTCTCAGGTAAAAGATGATACTTCATAGCTTCCATTAGTAACTTCTGACACTCAAGATCACCAGTAAACATGGCACTATTTTCTAGATCAGCCAGTAACTGAAAAGTAATGATGCATGGCATATAAGTGAAGTCTACCATTAGAAAGAAAACATTTAAGTTTATATAAATTTGGAGGTGACTGAAGCTACTTCAGGTGTATAATTTTTGTTATTTGTTATTATAAGTTCCCTATTTGTAAGATATTTTTATTTTCACTCATCATGTAAAATGACTAGAAATTTCATAGTAGCAATGATCTATGCAAATTTAATTGATACTGTTCCATTTGAATGTATACATATATCATCTGAAGAAGTGTGAAAAAGCACTTATAATGTTATTATAACAATTTCAGTAATCCATATTCTAGGCATAGGGAACACTGACAAATTAAAGTACAGAGAACCACTGGTGGTATGTTTGAGCTGGAAATTTCCCTTCATGCCAATAAAGTAAGATAAATTCAAACTAATCATTTTGCTAAAAAAAGTCAAATAGATTTAAAGGAATATAAAATTAAAGGCTTCTAATATATTACACCCACCAGTGCACCTTAAAATTTTCCATGTCTAAAAATCATCTGGTGAGAATTTAAAAACATAGATTTCTGAACCTGACCACCATATATTACTTAAGTGGATCTGGACTATGGCCTGAGAAATTATGTTTCTAATAAGCACCTAGGTAATGCCTATCACTAGGACAGGAAATTTTTTTTCCATATTTTTATTAGTGCATTATAGTTGTAGATAATCCTGGGAGTCATTGTTACATATTGTTACATGCCCATAATATAACAATACAATTTGGCCAATATCATTCCCCAGTATTTTCCCCTTTCCCTTCCCTCCTCCATCCCCTGGGACAGTAACATTTTATATGGTGCTGCCTTAGAGAATTTGATATATCACTTGAGAATAACACACATAAGCATACACACATTCACATAACATAAAATTTCTGTAGCTTATTAAGTTAATCTATCAATTCTAGATTTAGAACCATGGGTCTAAAATTACATATATATAATATATATAATATATATGTATATACATATGTATGTATATATATGTATGTTGCATATGTATATATGTATATATGTATATACATATGTATATAGTATATATGTATACATATGTATATGTAATATATATGTGTTATATATGTATGTTGTACATATATATAACATACATATATATAGCATATACATATGTATATATACATATGTATATATTACATATATATGTATATATATGTACATATACATATGTACATATATATTACATATATATTACATATATATATTAATGTTTCTCTTTTAGGTGTTACCATTGCCTTGCCCTTTGGATAAATTTGCTATAGTTAGAAGGGTGATCAATGTTATTTCATTTCACATGTATAGAATCTTAAGAGCAAGTATGTAGTTTCATGGAATTTAATTAAAAGCTAAAAGTAGTATTTGAAGAAACTATCAGTGGATTAACAATCTTTTTTCAGTATTAATATTCAGTTAACATTTTGTTGAAAATGGATTAATTTAATATAAATCTATTAAGCTCTCACTCAATCTATTAAGTCTGGACAAACCCTTCTTTTGGATGTGGATGATGTTTGTGGACTTCAACAAAATCAATAAATATGAAATGCATATGGGCAATATATTTTTATATAAGTATGAATTAGATCTATTTTTGATCAATTTATTAAAGAAAAAATGTGCTTACCATCAGTGATGGAAATTTGCAGTGGCACTGCACTGCAGTCTAAAATGAAAATAATAAAATTCAATATGAAATAAGTCAATCTTGGATCTTAACAAATTTTGTTTATAGAAGCACACTTGCTATATTCCTTCGGTTTGGCAAGCATGATGAGGAGGCCATGATAATGATGCTCTAGTGCTTCTGAAAGTATGCTTTCAATCATAGCAGATAATTACTCATGGTAGTAGGTATTATCTAGGATCGGACTCCTTCCTAGACCTTCCTGTGGGATGCTCTTATACTTATTATGAACGCCTTGCCTAGAAGGTGAGCAGTAAAAGTGTTAGTCTAGTCAAGTCATTTTCTCTGCTTGGTACAAGTGCTATTTGGCAAGAGAGGAAACTGAAACTGATGAGTACAATGATGTATAGGGATTATCTGTATTTTTATCCAAGTTTCCTCTCTTTCCATATTAATATATCTAATCAAATGTTGAATATGACCTGTGAAATGAATCCTGGATACACCATATTAAATATTCCCTGAACATACAGGCAATTAATGAATGGATTGGTGGGTATAGGTAGTTTAGAACTGTAATATACATTACCTGGGGAAATTTCCATACCTGTGGTGGAAGTAATGGCAGTCTGATATAAGAAAGCAGTGTTGCCAGGTCTTGTTGCCTAGTCTGAACATCATGACCTACCCACTGCATTAGAGCATGGAAAATGGTTTCTTCATCAGGCACATTAATATCATCACTGCACAGAAGTTTTGAAATTTCATTAGGTGGAAGCAGGAGGAATTCTTGATTTTTTGTTACCTCAATGAAGTGTTCCTATAAAAGAAAGATCATCTACTAAAATTTCTGTACTTTAGAATTTTCTTAAGGAAATAAACCTCTCAAAGGATTTCACTTTGTTAAATTTCAGGAAAGGTCAGAGAGAGAGAGATGTCCATTTATACCAATATGTGCTATTGCTGGCCATGACAGGAATATGGGAGCCTTCTGAAGCTTGGGGTTCAGATGTTTCCACTAGGAATTATTTAATGAACACAAAGAAAGTCTTTAACTGCTTCACAGGCCACATGGGAAGAATATCAGGGCTGAGAGTAGTGCTTTTTCTTCCAGTTGTTTTAATGACAACAACAGTTTTTGATTCCAGAACTGAATGCCCATTTGGTCTTTAGTCAAAAGCCCCAAGAGAAAGGCTGAAAATTTTTGAGGTGGGAGAGTCAACTCCGCCTATGCATTTAAGGCAGCAACAGACTGTAGTCCTTTGAGTTGACAAAAGAATATTAATGGAAAAAGTCTTTGCACATAGAAGAGAATGATCTACTGTTGACAAAAGGAAATGTATCTTTTTCTAATGCATCATGGTCAACAGATTCAACAACCTGAAAGGGGTTCTATAGGAAGTGTTCCTTCAGGAAAGAGTGGGGCTACATTTCAATTTCTGTATGTTATATCTCCAATCTCCCTTCTGTAAATGTTTTCTCATGTATTTTGGCATGTATAAATTTTTAAACAGCTGTATTTCCACTTTTTTCATCCAAATGCTACCATATTTTCTAGTTTATAAATATTATATATAAATTTTTTGAAACATTATAATTTTCAATATTTTTCACAGTGAAGATGTCAAGTTTTTAATGCTATAAAATATGCTTCTGAAATGTACATAAACATGTGTACCTGGTAATTTATGTTACACAGTAAACAGATATTCTGAGAATAGAGTAAGACACTCTCTGAATAACTGGGGATTCTGGATGAATCAAATAATTCCCTCACCTCTCCTCTTACATTAGTTATTACAGTACTCAGTTAGCCTAATAAGAAAATTATCCATATAGCATTCTCAAGGTTGATATGCCCATAAGAAGCTCTGATGTCCTAAAGTTTCAAACTGACTCACCTATTAAAAAAAAGAACACTTTTAAGGCAAGCAGTTGGGAGAAAACTGATATTCAAAATCCTCTCATAGAAAATGATGACAACAGTGTTACTAATATATCTCATTCATACTGCATTTCACTTTAATAAAATATTTCACAACCATTAAATCATCCCCAATATGGTCTTATGAAGAGGTGAAATTATTCTGATGAGAAAGCTAGCAATACACATTATTTGATCTATTAAGTGGCAAAATCTGGACTCAGATATGTCTCTAGCATAATGTCTATTGCATTTTTTAAATGATGAAACTTTTTTTAAGTGATAAAATTTTTTATTACAGAGTTAAGAAAAACATAAAACACTGTAAAACTTATGGTTACCTATTACTGGTATTATACATAAGCTCAGAAACTATGTTAATATGATGGAAAACACTATGTCTCACTCTTCTTTTTGTCTGTTTTCCAATGACAGAAAAGGAAAAAAGAAAGAGAGACACCTACTCAATGGACAAGGTGGATTATAGTCTATTAAATTTGATTATACATTTTAGGGAGTAAATAAGTTTCTAGAAATGGCTTATTTGGTGGTCATACTGCATACAGTCAGAGATTTGATTTTCTGATGGAATTTCTTATGACTTCAGATTTGCTGTCTCATAAGACTACCGAAAAATCACTGGACAATATGAATAAGTCTAAATAATAAATAAATGTATTAAAGTACCTACATGACATTGCAGTATCCAGTATTGTAGACAAATAATTAGTTATGCATAAAGATCAATTTTAGTTTTTTTGATTCTGACACATTGCTACCCTAAATACATGAATGAAAAAAATTTTAAATAAATTTTAAAAAGAAAAAAAATGAAGAAAACAAATAAAAACCCTATTCTTGAAAAAAAAAGAAATTAATTTGCTCTTTGATTCAAGGTGAACACTTTTTTCTTCTATGTACCTTCCCAAGAATCTTATTTTGTGCCATGGGTTCTCTATGGAACTCTATTTTTACATCTACATTTAAATTGCTAGAAAATTTATTAAAATAATATAGCATGCTTGTTGAATGATTCATTGATACAGACAACTATTTACATGATAGAAATGGTTAATTTTATGTGTGAACTTGTTTAGGTTAGAGAGTATCCAGATGTTTGACCAAACATTTTTCTGGGTGTTGCTGTAAGGGTTTCTCCAGATGAAGCCCACCCACATTATAGAGGACAATCTGCTTTTCAGTCTATCAACTCACATGATTGTAATTGCATCTCTAAATTGTTTAGTATTATTTTTAGATATTGAAATTATTTGCATTATTATATAATCTATACAATATTACAAAAGCACTATTATAACAAAGCCTTTACATATTTTATTTTACTCACAGTAGATACTAACATAATTCTAAAGGAGGATTAAGGGAGACAACACCATTGTATTTTTATACACATCCTGCCTTAACACTCAGTTTAGGACACATAATAGGAAAAGGAAGACAAGTTCATTTTGTGTAACAAAAATAATTCAAGCTGTTTATCAGAATGCATTTTGTCTGCAAGAGTAAGATACCAGGCAGGAAACTGTTAATACTTAGTTCAAGAATTTAAGTAATTTAACAGGAAGTTTTCATGTTTGGCTTTTGTGGTAGGATTAACCTTTGAACTACATAACTGCTGTTCCTTTAGTTTATGTGGCATGTGTACTTAGGACACAGGAATATAAATAGCATAATTAAATGACACATTTTAAAATGCAAATCCATTATGATGTGATTCTCCCTATAATGGTATTGTTTGAGAAATACTTTTGCAATTTCAAATTTTCAGTAATGACATGGAGTGGGAAGAAGGAAGGACAAAGATTTATAAGAAATTTTTAGAGAAGGTCAATTTTAGAAATTTGAAAATTCTATGATTTGAGTAAAGTTATAGAAAATATATTTTTATTTATATGATATCCACACTAAAATAATGTTACTTTTACTAATCAATTTTATATGAAATTCTTTTGTTCACTTGTAATCACATGCCTTTCATTTTTTAAGCTTAAATAGCTGGAGAAATTGCTTGGTTTGAAATATTTTTTATTAGGTTTCACAGATAGATCCATCTCTTATATCACTCAGTGCTCTCAGAGGATAAAAAAGTTCATTTTCTTTTTTTCATCAGGATAGTATTAATGCTTAAGGTTTACTTTATATTCCCTGTCCAGTTCTCCTTGCCTCTACAATTCATATTTCATGTATTTGTCACCTAACTAAATAAAGATCATTTCATCCTATGGAAATTTTAAATAATTACCACATACTGACAGGGCTAGGGACAGAGCTCAGTGGTAGAGCACTTGCCTAGCATTCTGACATGTTCATTTAATTCAATATAATTAATAGCAAAATTGAGAGGTTTTGTTTTTGCTTTTCTGTGATGTTGGGTATAAAGCCCAGGGCCTAGCACATGTTAAGCAGAGCTATAATAAAATCGTCTGAGTTATTAATTTTGGTAATTTTTAAGCTCTTTCAATTAATATTGATCTATTAATATTAGCATTTTCTCATTAAATGATATTTACCTTTCAATATAAATCATAATGTGTCAATTTTAGAAAATAAACAGTTATGCAAAACATCAGAGAATTAATACTTCTTCTTAATAATATAGATCTGACTTGCAATAGATATTTGCACAATTCAATTTTGGCATTATTTTCATTTCTCCAAGTTTTGAGATTTAGAAAAACCTTCTTGGTTCCAAAGATGAACAAAACTTAATTAAGTATTGCTCGACTAGACAAATATTTTAATCTACTCCATGTAAATCACCTTAAATTATGTTTATATTGCTTTTAATTGTATTCCAACATTTACATATTGTTAATACAAGTTATTTTCAAACACTTGACTTTACCATGGTGTACTTGTGTGCCACATTCAGGAGCTCCGTACAGCCCTGGGCGTCTCCAAATGATCGAATCCCTAAACAGTTTGAAGGATGGAGCTGCTTTATGAGGAAACCAGAGCAGACTTCAATGACCTGAGTCAGCTGCAGGAGACAAGCTGCAGCCAGAAGACTTTCAATGGTATCTTCTTTCAATTGCAGGACACCTAAATGGTGTGAAAAAGTAAAGAAAGATTATGTTTCCTATAAAGGAAGACAAAAATACACTAATTAGTAGATTTTTCCATTTCCCTCATAATTAAGGCTATGCTTTTTTTCCTATACTGTAGCTACTCTGGGAATATGTTTTGAGCCTGACATACATAAGGGAATCTGAGTGTAAACACTAATAAGACTTAAGGAAGCCAAAGTAGATTATCAAAAGAACTACGGCAAATGAACAGTGAATATTATCAACAAAAACTACAACTTGTTTCTCTTAAGTCTGACTTTAAATCTTATCTCAATCATTTCTTATGAATGTATTCATAAGAACATCACCTTAAACATATGTCATTTTTAATTGTCAGTCATACCTAAACAAAGCTGGGAAAATTGTCTACATTATATGTCAAGGCACATTATGTCATATTATATAAAGATCATACCATTGACCATACATATTAACTGTCATTTGTGAGAAGCTAAAGATCCTGGTAAATAAGAAGAGCTCTTTATAAATAAATTTTTGTATATCCATCTATTATTTGGTAAAGATATCTCTGCCCAAATATTATGCATGGACTTGAGGCCTGCAAGTGTCTCAAAAGGAAGAGAATGTTGCACAGGGTCCTCATATAAGTATAAGTGCGTATGTAAGCACTTGCTTTTTGTAAAAAGCAAACTTTGTCTAAAAATATCTGTAATGATTTTCAAAAATGGGGTCAAAAGCAATTTAAATCATTTCTTTATCATGGTGTATCTACTATTTTCAGAGTGTGCATTATTGAAAATTTTTGGCAAACACTGTCATTTTTAAGATATATCCCTACTGTTAATTGGTTTAGCCAAAGTGACTATCCATTTTAAGTTTTTCTTTCTAAAGTAACTTAATATGAATCCTATATGATTGCACAACCATAAGAGTAATACATGTTGTGATATGTTCTATACTTAATTCAACATGTGAAATATGTAGCAAAGTAGTCTGGTCCATCTGTCAATTTTCTGGTATTGTATCTTTTCTTGGAGTTTGAAAAGAAAACCCAGACAATATCTCATGACATGCAGAAAAGTAGAAAATATACCTACAAAACAGTCATGGTTAAGTGTCCCAGGGTTTAATCCCTAGTACTAAAAAAAAGAAAAGAAAAAAGGAAAAAAGAAAAGAAAGAAAGAAAAACAGTCACTGCCAATTTTTCCTTTACTCTTGCAAAAACTAATGCATTTTCTCCATGACTTTCCCTATTTTGGACATCTAAGACTGATGGAATAATACAATAAGTAGTCTTTTGTGTGGTATGATGTTTTCAAAGTTACATTCTTGTTGTAGCATGTATCAGAATGTCATTCCTTTTTTTATTGCCTATTAATATCCCATGTTATGCTCATACAAAGATTGGTGTATTGATTCTCATTTTATAAACATTTTGGTTGTTTCTACTTTTTCATTACTATAAATAATGCTATTATAAATATATGTGTACACATTTTGGGGTGCATATATTTTCATTTCTCTAGGATACATATTTAAAAGTGGAATCTCTGAGTTATAAGAAAAATATGTTTAGCTTTTGAGAAACTGCCCTACACACATGCATTCAAATGAAGGGTCGTGGGTATGGAATTGGTAAAGTGTTGAAATATCACCAGTTACACCAAAAATGCAAAATGTAATAGTTAGTTTTGAAAGAAATCAATACTTACAATGTATTAGGAATTTTACACCTTAAAACTAAAAATTACAAAAACATTTATTCATTAATGGAAAAATGTAAGGGGGGTGCATTTTCAAAATTTTTTTAGGGACAGTGTAAACAAACTTGTTTGAAAACAGTTCTGCAGGAGAAAGCCAAGATGCACACTTGTAGACTTTAGAATTATCTATGAATATATAATTACATAAAGGTACTTAAATACTAAGAATCTTAAAGATGAAAACATGATTATGGAAAAAAATCAAAATATATTTTTGGCCCCTAAAATCATTATGTTTTAGAGTATGAGTAAATTTAAGTTTATAATCCCAAAGGAAGAGACTCACTAAATCTCTACTAAAGAATTAGAAAACTTCGCTTCCACCTTTTTTTCACAAACAAGAATTTGTTAACTTTATTCAGGATGGACATCTTATATTTTTGGGCTAAAATAATTCTCTACTCTCATGGTAAAAATACTTTACTGCATGTTATTTACCTTTTGATCTTTTATGTTATAATTAAATACCCATAACTCTTCCTTTTTTACTCCCTTAGAAAGGTTACTTAACTGGTCTATCCTTCAGTAGATTGAAAATAATAATAATATGCTTTATGTAATACCAAATTATAATGAGTTAATGTATGTAAAAAACATACCTGTGTAAGCGTACTGCACCAAGGAGTTAAGTGCATTTGGATCTACTCCTTCCATTCTGATCTCTTCTTGTTTGGCTTCAAGCACATCATTAGTGAACATGGCAGCAAAATAATCAGACACTGCACTGAGAACCAACCTACAAATAGCAATGTTTCATTAGAACTAACATCAAATTGATAATCTCATCAAAAGTAGAAAATTCATGCAGTGAGTTTATAAATCCAGTCAGTTCGGTTTTTGCATAAATCTTTCATAAATTCATAATGATGAAGTTAGAAATGTCAAATAAGTAATCTGGTCTTCTTTCAGAGTGTCTGTTTGTGTTTTTTTCCTTCAACAATATCTCCAAAGTTTGGCTCTTCTAAAAGTTGCATGAAGAATTGGATCACATATGGGAGAAAATATATGGGGGAAAATAAAATCTATTTTCACAGTGCTCCAATTGATGAGCAATTTTCTTATTCTACTGTCCAAAGGTTCTGTTTGCATAAGTGTACTTACCGATGTGCTGGGATTCTGAGGTGTCCAGCAATGAGTAGTACATCACACAGTTGTTTCTCTTTCAAGTAGTTCTCCATTTTACAAAGAGTTTGCTCTGCATGGTTTTTAGCATGGTACTGCTCCTCAGACTTTGCGGAATTCATGTCTTCAGTATAGTGTGTATATAATCTGAAAAGGAAGTAAGAATGAGAACATACGCTATCACAACATTTTATAAAAATTACCATTATTTTCTCCTAGAGTATGCACATACCTAATGTGGTAAGGGCTCACCCAAAACAAAGAAAAAGCAACACGACACACTCAGTAACTAAGTGCATATACTCCCAGAACAACAACAACAAAAAAGCAGTGTGGTATACTCAGTGTGCGTGTGCAGCTCTGCTCTAACTCTGGTGTAACTCTACCACAAGTCTGTTGCAACTCTGTTATGCATGACACTGTCCAACTCTGCTGTAATTCTATAATGTAGAATACTTAATCAGAATGTATGTTACCAAATAGAAAAGACAAAGAAGTTAACATGTAATGGGATATATAAGGCAACCCCTTGCTGTGCTTGGGGCTCAGCCTCTGGATATGAATCCACTGTGTCAGTGCTGGGAGTAATAAACCAGCTACTACAAAACTTATCTGATCTTAGTAATCACCTAGAACTCATATAGTTCTTTGTCTCCAGTTTAGATACCATAATGTCAAGTCAGATGTTATAATAAAACCAGTGAATTAGGGAATATGACACTAGAAGTTATGGTAGGCTTTTTGTAGAATCAGCCATTTCTCCCAGGATCCTAAGTTCCCTTCATTGGTTAATATTTTTTTTGGTAGCAGGGATTGAACTCAGGGGCACTCAACCACTGAGCCACGTCCCAGCCCTGTTTTTTATTTTATTTACAGACAGGATCTCACTGACTTGCTTAGCACCTTGCTTTTACTGAGAATGGCTTTGAACTCATGATCCTCCTGCCTCAGCCCTCCCAAGCTGCTGGGATTACAGGGATGCATCACCACACCCAGCCCTTTCGTCGGTTACTTAAATTAGAAATAAACATCTGGGTCCTAGGTATGTTTACTTTATTAGGTATGATTGCCTCTAGGGTCTCTCATCAGAATAAGGTAATATATGTATATATACTGACCCAGTAACTTGTGTTTTAATATTAAAATTCAAGTATTACTTTAGTGCACTAGGTATTTATAATGTTTTGTTCTTAGGCAGGAGTTCACATGATTATCACCAACCTGAAACTATTTTTCTCTTAGAGTCTAAACTCAGGATGGTACTATAATTGAACTGCAAATGAGATTTTTAAAACAGAAATAAAAATTGAAAAATGGCAAAAACTGATGGCCAAAATATAATTATTCTATTAGTGTTCTTGGCATAGATGTCAATCAAAAAATAAAATAACATATTCTTAAAAATTCAAATGCACCAGAGGTTGTGGTGCATGCCTGTAATCCCAGTGACTGGAGAAGCTGAGGCAGGAGGATCACAAATTCAAAGCCAGCCTCAGCAATTTAGCAAGGCCCTAAGCAACTGAGCAAGACCTTCTCTCAATATAAAAAATAAATATGGATGTGTCTCAGTGGTTAAGAGCCTTCAGGTTCAATTCCTGGTACCAAACAAACAAACACAAAAGCCTCATAGTGTTGTAAAATCTGAAAACCACATGCCTCTGAGGAACTGCTCAGTATTCAAATGGGCTTGTGAGACATTCAGAGTTCAAAGATTATTGTTAGAAATATTGCTTCAAGCACTTGGAGATATAGTCCAAAGCTTACTGTTAACATGTTTATATAGCCCACACATTAAAATTAAGGCTAATGAAAAGCTCTGGGAAAATGCTAAAATCCACATCTCTGAGTGGAAATGCTGAAATCCCAGTTACAATTCCATATGATAATATTCTGTGTATGATAATACAGATTATGTATGTGCATATGTATATATGAGCCCCTCTTCCTGGAATCAGATCCCATACTATTTTCAATGCCCTCTTATTTGAATCTATCTTCTCTCTGATTTCTGTGACTACACACACACACACACACACACACAGACTTTTCAACTATACAAATATATATGCTTCCATGAGTTCGACATTTTTGATTCCACATATGGATTTGCTAATGAAAAAAAAAAGCACTCCTTAAAAGTGAGACACCATTATCACCATTTAGGGCTGGCATTAACTGTAAAGGAACAGATAAACTACCAAGTAGCCTTCAAAGGATGGAGAAAGAACACAAGTAACTTTAGACTTGAAGAACATACACAGCCTGCATAAATAGGAAAGTGTAAGAAAGGCATGTAAGGAATGGAGAACAGAGTGAACAAAATTTGTAACTGTTGCAACTCGTGTTGTTATTTGTCCCAGCAAGATGGAACAAGATGGGATAAGTTTCTTCTAGATGTTAGAAGAAACTTGGAAGTAAGCAGTCAAAAGTGGAATATTAACAAAGCTAAAGACAGGAAAATCATAGGCCATTTAGCAAACATGGTATGGACAAGTGACAACAGAAAAAGAAAAGAAAGAGACATAAAAGGAAGAAATATAAAAGGAACAGAGCCAACAAGAAGAGATGCTCAGAATTAGGGATTCTGAGGGGTCTATTGAAATTAAAGCTGTCAGAAACTTGACCATGATACAAGGAGAATGGAAGTAGTTTGCACTTCTCTGCAGTGGGCTGAAGGTTGTCCCTGAGTAAAAATTGACAATTATGAGGCAGATGCTTGGTAGAGAAAATGTGCAGAGTATGTTCAACATCAGCATTTGATCAATCTGATATATTTTGTGTGTCACAAAAATGGAAACAACAAATAACAACCAAGCATTAGATTTAATGAGAAAGAGGGTGACAAAACTGTGATTTAAACAGATTAATGGTCAAGAGAATTTGTGTAACTGCTTTTTGTTTATTGTTTTTCATTTGGGGGGAATTATTTAACTGTATGGAACCTCATATTTTTTGGTTATACCTTGTTGGGACAGAATTGTCTGAACAAGGTTAATCAGTCCAGCAAAATCAGATTTCGCACAATCTATACATAAATGACAGACAGCCCTTTGTATGTGAAGATGGATGCATTAACTTGGCTGATGTTTCTGAAAGGCTACTACTGAAGCGACTTGTAAAGCTTTGGGTCTTATAGTGGAATAAGTAAGAGGAAGCTGGCAGTCCTCCTACCAGATTTAAAGTACTATTAAAATGTTTACTTATTTATTGTTTAATGTGACAACATTTTATATTAAACTCACTTACTGGTTTTATAAAGACTACTGAGAATATTTTAATGCTACCATTTTTCATGTTTGATAAAATTCAAGAAATTTGTGACTGTTTTCATTAAAAACAAATGCCAAATTTCTACATTAAAACTAGGATTTCTGGGCTGAGGATTGAGCTCAGTGGTGAAGTTCATGCCAAACATACGAGAGAGCCTAGGTTTTCCCTAGCACTGAAAAAAAAAAAAGAGCATAGGTTTTGATGCCCAGCATACCCCCCCAAAAAAGGAGAGAGAGAGAGAGAGAGAGAGAGGAGAGAGAGTGAGAGAGAGAGAGAGAGAGAGAGAGAGAGAGAGAGAGAAAAGAAAATTTGTAGGGACACACCTTAAAATGGCGACCACAATAACAACACCCTCGGGGCAAAAGCCTCCCCCACTCGTGGTACCACCAAGGTGGCGGCCCAGGATTGGCTCATTCAACTTCCATGAACCTGAGCAGCTTTACATCTTAGCAGACCTCTGCCCTGCAGGCCTTGCTGTATACTGCATGTGCTGTTGACCTTTAAGATGATTGGCCCCCGCCTGTATCTCCTCCCCTCGCTCCCTTTTCATATACCTGTTTCACTCCCCCATTAAACTGAGATTCTGCTCGACAGACTCCCGGCTGGTGTGCATTTTTCAGCCGTCGACACTCACCATCCTGTTTGACCCCCGTGCCCCCTCTGGCTGGTCCAGGGAGGGCACCCAACCAAAATTCCTTTAATGGAGCTTTTTAACAGATAAAAACATTTTATTTTGATTGGCCAAATCTTAATACATTGACTCTGTTTATGGAAATTACATCTATAATTCTACCCAAGATTATATTATTGTTTTAGTCAGCTTTTTTGCTACTGTGACTAACAGGCCTCATCAGAACAATTTTAGGGGAAACAAAGTTTATTTGAGGGCTCATGGTTTCAGAGGTCTTAATCCATAGAAGGCCAGATCCATTCCACAGGGCTCAAGGTGAGGCAGGACATCATGGTGGAAGAGTGTGGCAGAGGGAATGAGCTCACATGATGATCAGAAAGCAGAGAAAGCCTCCAGTCACCAGATACAAATATGTATCACAAAGCCATGCCCCAATTCCCACCTCCACCAGTCGCACCCTACCGCTTTAATTACCAATTAATCCCTATTGGGAGATTAATTCACTAATTGAGTGAAGACTCTTATAACCCAATCATTTCTCCTCCAAACCTTTTTGCATCTTTTCACACATAAGCTTTTGGGGGACACCTCACATCCAAACCATAACCATAATATATGAGTGTATTTCTATACAAAATGACAATCTTAAACTACAGACAAAATGACAATTATGAAGTACTGATTAACAATTTACAAAATATAATAAAGTCATTTATAAGTTATAAGAAAAAATTACTGAGTATCGCTACATGATTGTACAAGATACATTTTGGATACATTCTTATAATTGAAGGATATTTTCTACATTTCCCATAATATAGTGAATCTATAAAGTCTGTTATGTATTGAATGTCACATTAACCAAAAAAAAGCTTTTAGAGCTGAAAATAAAATATATTAAAGTCTTTCAAATTTGAAAAAATATTCTTGTTTCAAATATGTTTATGAATCTTTCAGGTTGCATTTAATTATTTTCTTTGTTGTCTTAAGATGCAGAAGGCTACTTTTCATATCCAGTACATCAAAGGACTCATTAACACCTCCTTTCCCATACTTTCTTAGTAGCCTGAATGTTACATTATGAAAATGATGTGAACTTTGTGCTGATGTATATACAGATGCATACATCACAGTTCTGTTTATGTTAAGTTAAACATAATGTCAATTATCTACAGTCTACATGTAGATCAAGTCAAAGATTAGAAGGAGAATGTGATTAAGCCACATCTTGGGTAAAAAACATTAGGGTCTCACAAATCATCAAATTAAAAAAAAAAAAAATATATATATATAATTAAAAAATTTTGAAGGAGAATGTGGAAACATAAGTACTGTCACCTAATCAAAAAAATCTTCAATTTGGCTTGTTCTTTAAATACTACTTGCTTTTGCTATTATCTTTCTTTGTTCTGAAATAATAATCTAAGAGGAAAAAAAACAGGACAAGTAAGGAAAGCTATAGACAGTGCATTTTAGTAATAAAATGCTATAGAAAAAAGGTTGGTTGTTAAAAGACTTGTTTTTCATCTTGCACTTGTAGCCTCTGCCTTTTCATTCTGGGATACAATGAAAGATTTTACATTCCAAAATGAATAAGGATTAACTTTAAAAGTTATGTTTATAAAATGAACTTTGACCAGTATAACAAAATAAAAACCCCATCATAATGCTGGAGTGGGGGCTGAAATAACTCATATTTTCCTTATGGCATATATATCTTATGGCTTCATTGTTTTCATAGTTGCTATGATTTAGGAGATATAATTTTAATAGCAGTGCATACAAATCCATTCTATAATGAACTGTATACTTTATAACTTACTTCAAGTATCAAAAAATTCTGATGAAAATATAACACAATTTTTTACTTGTGTTTGCAGTTTCCCAGAAATAATATTAATAATTAAAAAAATAAATAATAATTATATTATTTTCTATTGATAGACTTAGACAACCTTCTATATTACCAATGCAATAATGATAGGCTATTGAATTTCACTTAGAAGACAGATGATATGCATAATTTTTTATGTATTAATACATTTAATCTTCAATCTTTGAGTTAAATTTTATCACCACTTCTCACATATGGAAACTCGGGCTCAGCAAGATATAGAAACTGCCTAACATTACACAGCTAGTAAATTCAGAGTTGGTTTTTGTACCCAGGTCTCTCTGATCTTAAGACTGTGATGTTTGCATTATTTCACACTACCATTTAAGTACTTACATTAATTTTCTCATTTATAGTATTTTTGAATCTTTGTACTGTCTTATAAACAGAACTAAATTATGCTGTTGGAGTATATAAGTTATACTATTACAGTATATACTTACTTAAAAGAAAATCTTAGAAAAACTTGACTTAATAAAAAACCCTGATGAATTATATGAATTTCTGAAAGCTTCCTAAACAGCTTATTATAATGACAAAATATAAGGATTATAATAAGTTAGTGACCTGGAAATCACATTTTTAGCTCAAGACAGTTCAAGGTAGGAAGACAAGAGATTTAAGGATCACTCCGCTTAGGAGTCGTTTGAGAGATACAGTTGTTTCCTTTGCTGACTTACCAATTGTAGCATTTTAGAATCTTAAAACCTGGTTCAGGAAGGCGGGGGTCTCTTGAATCTATTCTCTAAATAATCATTTTGATGAATAGTTTTACTTTTTATCTGTTTTTATCTATTTTATCTATTTTTATCTATTATTTTTTCTCTATATCTATTTTATCTATTTTTATCTTTTATCTATTTTTATCTATTTTAATCTATTTATTATTTATCTTAACACTATTTTACTATTTGTAATTAACAATATATCTGTACATATTTATGGGTTATATAAATGTGTATTTTGATACATGCATATATTAATACCTTATTAAATGATCAAGCCAGTTTAATCAGTGTATCCATAGCCTCAAATATTTATCTTTTCTTTGTGATAAGAACTTTAAAATTCCTCTCTTTTTAGTTGTTTTGAAACATACAATGTATTATTATTAACTATATTCACTATTCTGTGCATCAAATCACCAGATCCTATTCCACCTAACTGAAATTTTGAATCCTTTCTATTGCTGTATTTTTTTAAAAAAATAATGCATTCTTCTCTATCAGATTTTAGAAGAGACACATTAAAATAAGAAATGGTATTTCTCATTGTAATAATATTTTCATATTAATGATGAGGATTTTTAATTTTCATTTATATTTTTTAGACTCCTGTGTTAAGTCTTTGATTTGTAGTTTACTTGTAAAGTATGAACAACAAGAAACAAAAACAAAATAATGGGATATCTCATAATCTAAGAGGGATGGATTTGTTACATCTTCGTATATGGTTATTTGGGCACTTGAACCACATATACTTGCCTTACTTCTTTTCCCAAGAAGTGGGGCTATTAACAAATCCAAAGAAAAGCCTCTGATGGGGAAGTGACAGAAGTAGAAATGCTGAACTAAAATAATCACATTCTCTCAGTGATGTGAGAATGCCCTATTAAAAGCAGTACAAGTGGTATAATCTTCCAAGTCTGTGGCTCACACTTTCTTAAGAATCAGATATTTGTTTTGTTTTCTACTTATGCTTTTCAGATTTACAAACCTTTTATAGAATCAAGTGTATTTGATAAAATGTTTACTTTTGATGTTTAAAATAGAAAAGAAACACAAGTAGTATTTTTTCAGAAATATTTTCTGAATAGAATGAAAGATAAATGTAATTCATAAATGGTATATATGTTTTTGCAAAATCATAACAATGGATCATTTATGTTCTCAGTGCTGGTTTGAATATGAATCTAGTAAAGCAAAATACATTAGTAGGTTGGGTTGAGTATTTCTTGGAATTATTTTTCCTTTCATAGTATTTCTGAATTTGACACTTCAATATTTAGGTAAGACAATGTAGCACAATCCAGTCAGGTAGTAGGAACCTCAGGAGAACATATAAATGTAAATGTCAGAAATAATAGATCAGCTATCCAGGAAGAGAGGTAAGAATAAAGCAGAGACAGTTTCATGGAAAGAGAAGGCAAAAAGTGATCTTCCATTTTCCTAGTTTTCAAGTGGAAAAAAATATCAAGGTTAAACATTCAACATTATTGTGGGGATTTTAACTTAGTGTCTAGTCTTTTGATTTGGTCAAAAGCTAATCTGAGAGTTTTAATAGTTCTCAAAATAACTAGTTTTGGGGTTTGAAAATGTAGCCTGGTGGTAAAGTGCATATCTAGAATGTACAAGGCCCTGGGTTCAATCCCCAGAACCACCAGAAATAATAATAATACTCTTTTTTATCGGTATGTTTTCCTGGTTTTGAACTTTTGATGGTCCAGGCTCAGTCTTCCAAGCTGCTGCGATTACAGGTGTGCACCGCCATGCTCAGCATTGCTTTGCAATTTAATTATCTTCTATTTCTTCTCTAGACTGGGGACATAATCCTCTTTCAAACTGTTTCACAAAAATTAATTTATGGATGTAGATAAGAAGATTTTATTATCTTATTTCCATTAGAATGTTGAATTGCTCTACTTTATTTATAGTGGCCCTAAAAGGAGTGATTTCCTTTTACTAAAACAAAATGTCAAAATACCTGTACATTCTATATTCTGATAATATATTCACGTTAACTATTATAATTATCCTGCTAAAATTCATTAATTTGGAGTTCACTGATTCAGATTTTATAATACTTGAAATAGGTGGTGTTAATGTTGAAAAGAGTTTACTAAAGAAATTAATTAAGTGAAAGGAACACACCAAATAAAGAGAAGGCAATAATTAAATGTATATTAGGAACATTGATTTACATAACAAAAATATAGTCCAAGTATACAACAGCTTTGATTTTGATATATTAATTAAAAATAACCCTTGACTAGATGTTAAATTAATATTCCTAGTAGGATATATGTATTTAATATAATTTTATTGATTTTCAAACCAGTGAAGAAATCAGAATTCCTTTATTATATTGTTTTATCATCTAAGACCAATTAGTGAAAAGAAATCAAATTTGAACAAACAGACTTTCCTATGCTTGAAAAACATTATAAAGTGGATAGGGATGATACCTCTGCACCAAATAAAAAATGGTGGAAAGATGTGACTTTCTAAATACTACTAGAGAATAAGAGCTAAAACACTCTTCTATTCAATTCAGCAAATATTCAATAACCAGTGTACACAAAACACTGTACTGACACAGAAGGTACCATGACACATGTGAACAGCCCACCACTTTCTGTAGTCAGAGTCCTAAGACATAATATTATCTTCAGTTTATGCACCTACTAAAGCAAATATGAACCAAAAGAGAATCCTGATACCTTGAAGTAAGTACTTTATTATGCCAATTTCCATAATTTATATGACTAAAACTCACCAAAATTTATTTTCCTTACTGAACTTCTATTAAAACAATCACATAATATTAGGAACAAATTCGAGTTAAACAAGGTTAGGTAAAGTTAAAGTCTCCAATTGAAATAGCACATGTAAAGAAGTTTTAAAGCAGAAAGGAATGCACCAATATTTCGGCCAACTCGAACTATAAGCAGTAACTTGGACAAACCTGGATTTTATTATTCTTCCTAAACAAAGCAAGGTGAGGTGCAGATATGAGAATTTCAATTCTTTGTGTTAAGACAATGCATTATTCCACTTTCCATTCATATATATGTTCGAGTTGGCCGAAATATTGGTGCATTCCTTTCTGTACCAATAAAATATTATGTACATTAAAGTTTACACATGTGTGTATTTAGTATTAATAGTTTACAATAGATTATAATTATCTATTACTACACAGAAATGTGTTTGGGTACAATTTTGGATATATTTTTATAATTTCTGACACTGTAAATATGGAAACATGTACAAAGAGTATTCTGGATAGGAAAAACTAAGGATTTCCGTCTCCTAATAAAAAAAGTGCAGAAAGTGTCACTATATTCATGGGTAATGATTCCTGTCAGGTAAGATAATCTATCACACTACTAAGAATTCAGACTAGGATAGAATTTATCCTTCTTCAAATAAAATTTTCAATTAAGTAAATATAGGCTGAAATTAGTTGTGGGCTGATTTGAAATCTGCTCCACAAATCACAAAGACTATACTGTATAGGAGTAGAGTGTTTCAGAAGGTATAAATAGAAATGCCCAGGCAGATCTGTGAGACTTCTGCACCTGGGACGTTGGCCCAGAATGCTCCCAAGGGACTTCCACACAGGGTCAGCTGGCACAGCGCAGAAGTGGAAGACTTCAGTGTGGGATAAGCGGGCACAGCAGATTCTTGAGTCTTCCACTTGGGGAGGCCCAGCTCAGAGGCTTGGGTTCAGCCCAGCCAAGTACAGAGAGACTTCTAGGCCTGGGAGGTGGGCACAGAGACAGACATCAGGCTCAGCCCAGTGCAGACACATGAGACTTCTGAACCTGGAATGTTGGCCCAGAGTGCTCCTGTGAGACTTCCGTGTGGGGACTGCTGGCACAGCACAGAAGCAGGAGACCTCAGCACGGAGAAGCTGGAACAGCATGGACACTTCAGACTTCGACGCCAGGAGGCCCAGTCCAGAGGCCCAGACATACCCCAGCCTGGCCCCAGCCCATGGTTTCTGTTAAAGAAGACTAGGAAGTGAGGTACTGGAAACCAGCAGGGACACCAAAAGTCTATAGGGGGGAAGCTGCACAACCTAAGATTCTCACTGATAGAGGGGAAGATACATGGGCAACATGAGAAAACAGGGGAAGAAAGTATCTCAAACAAACCTAGATGCTACATCGACAGAATCCCATGATGGCATGGCAGAAGAAATGTCAGAAAGGGAGTTCAGAGTGGACATAATTAAAATGCTCAGAGAAGCAAACAAAGAGATGAGAGAGCAAACACAGGCAACAAATGATCGCACCAATCAACAGTTAAAAAAACAGACGCAGGAAGCAAAAGATCATTTCAATAAAGAGATAGAGATTACTAAAAATCAAACAAACAGAAATCCTTGAAATGAAGGAAACAAGAAACCAAATTAAAAATTCAGTAGAAAACATTACCAACAAGCTAGATCACCTGGAAGACAGAACCTCGGACATTGAAGACAAAATATTTAATCTTGAGAACAAAGTTGACCAAACAGAGAAGATGGTAAGGAATCATGAACAAAGCCTAAAAGAATTGTGGGATAACATGAAAAGAACAAATTTAAGAGTTATTAGGATTGAGGAAGGCACAGAGGTACAAACCAAAGGAATGAATAATGTATTCAATGAAATAATATCAGAAAATGTCCCACATTTGAAGAATGAAATGGAAAATCAAAAACAAGAGGTTTACAGGACACCAAATGTATAAAACTACAACAGATCAACACCAAGGCACATTATAATGAAAGTACCTAACATACAAAATAAAGATAGAATTTTAAAGGCTTCAAGGGGAAAAAATCAGATTACACTCAGGGGGAAACCAATACGGTTATCAGCAGATTTCTCAACACAAACCCTAAAAGCAAGAAGGGCGTGGAACAAAATATTTCAAGCTCTGAAAGAAAATGGATGCCAACCAAGAATTGGATATCCAGCAAAACTTACCTGCAGATTTGAAGATGAAATAAAATCCTTCCATGATAAACAAAAGCTAAAAGAATTTACAAATAGAAAGTCAGCAAAGCAGAACATTCTAAACAAAATATTCCATGAGGAATAAAGGAAAAACAACAATGCAAATCAGCACAGGGAGGAACTAACCAAAAGGAATAGCCAAATAAAGAAGAAACCAAGTCAAGTTAAAAACCACAAATAAGTCAAAATGACTGGGAATACAAATTATATCTCAATAATAACCCTGAATGTGAATGGCCTGAACTCATCAATCGAAATACACAGACTAGCAGATGGGATTAAAAAGAAAGACCCAACAATATGCTGCCTCCAAGAGAGGCATCTTTTAGAAAAAGATACCCACAGACTAAAGGTGAAAGGATGGGAAAAAACATACCAAGCACAAGGACTCAGTAAAAAAGCGAGGATTTCCATCCTCATATCAGAAAAGCAGATTTCAAGATGAAATTAGTTAGATGGGATGAAGAAGGACATTTCATACTGCTTAAGGGAAGCATAAATCAGCAAGACATTAACAATTATAAATATTTATGCCCCAAACAATGGTACATCCATGTACGTCAATCAAATTCTTCTCAATTTCTGGAACCAAATAGACCAAAACACAATAATACTGGGTGATGTTAACAAACCTCTCTCACCAAGCAAAATTGAACAAAGAAACCATAGAACTCAATAACACAATCGCTAACTTAGACTTAACAGACATATATAGAATATTCCATCCATCAATAAGTGAATACACTTTCTTCTCAGCAGCTCATGGATCCTTCTCTAAAATAGATCATATGTTATGCCACAAAGCTCCTCTTAGCAAATACAAAAAGATAGAGAGACTACCTTGTATTCTATCAGATCATAATGTAATGAAATTAGAATTCAATGATAAAATAAAAAACAAACTACTCCAACACCTGGAGATTAAATAATATGCTATTGAATTATGCATGGATAACAGAAGACATTAGGGGGGAAGTAAAAAATTCATAGAAGTCAACGAGAACAAAGATACTATGAAAGCAGTACTAAGAGGAAAATTCATTGTATGGAACGCAATCAATAAAAGAATAAAAATTGAACAAATAAATGACCTCACATTACAGCTCAAAGCTCTAGAAAAAGAGGAACAGATCATCACCAAAAGTAGTAGAAGACAGCAAATAATTAAAATCAGTGTGGAAATCAATGAAATTGAAACAAAAGAAACAATTAAAAAAATTGACATGGATGAATGGATAAAGAAACTGTGATATTTATACACAATGGAATATTACTCAGCCATAAAGAAGAATAAAATTATGGCATGTGCAGGTGAATGGATGAAGTTGGACAATGTCATGCTAAATGAGATTAGCCAATCCCAAAAATCTAAAGGTTGAATGATCTCTCTGATAAGTGGATAATGATACATAATGCAGGGTGTGAGGGAGGCAAGAATGGATGAAGGATGGATTGCATAGAGGAAAAAGAGGGATGGGATTGGGTTGGGGGGTAAGAATAATAACAGAATGAGACAAATATCATTACCTTATGTACAGGTATGATTACACAAATGGTGTGACTCTACTTTGTGTACAACCAGAGAAACAATAGCTGTACTCCGTTTGTGTACAATGAATCAAAATAAATTAATTAAAAAATGTTCAAAGGGGAAAAAAATAAATGCCCAAGTGAATCGCTCCAAATAAACACCTTCAAAGAAGATTTGAGATAGTCTTACTGTGCAAAGCTAAATGAGATTTCAGCACTAAAATGAGAAGCTGAAAGAAAGGAGAGGTGGAGATAAAATGCACCATAGCATTTTACTGGACACTGGAAAATAGCTTACTCTAATAAAATGACAGTGTGGAATGTGGAGGTTTTCACTGTGTTCTGAATAAAATATTGAAAAGCCCAGAGACTCCTACAAAATTTTTGGACATTTTTTAAGCATAAACTGAGAAAATCTGTTCTGGTGAGACAACAGAACTGGGTCCCATCAGATGAGATTTTTAGGGTGGTTTTTAATGGTGGTTTATTTAATTTAATCTAATAAGAAAAAATAATAATGCAATAATATGGATATAATCAATACCAATTGATTCTAATGAATTTCTACTGCAACAATAATATGTAATCTGATAGAACGGAGTGGGATTGCAGATTATACAAACTTCTCTGTGACAACCCACAGTGAAAGTGGAAAAACAAAGGGAAGGACCTTTTCAGTTTACTGTGTTGGAAGAGATTAGTCTCCTGTAGACTCTTGGAAGTAATCACAGTAAGAAAGGCATAGGAATAAATTAATGAGTAGGAATGAAATGAAAGACTCTACAAATTCCTGTTTCATGCACAGAAGAGGAAAAAATAAATCAATGTCCAAAACTCCCTGATTTTGAAGTTGCTTAAATGAATCATTCACAGGTTAATTGAGAGTAGGTGATATCTCACTATCTCACACATGAGATTTTAAGAAATACTTCATATTTAAACAATAACAATAACCTTCAGCTACATAAAGAGATTTATTTTATTTATATTTATTTATTTATTTTAATGGACTTTTCAGTTTTATAATTATTGAACAGGTAAAAATACATTTAAAAAAGTGTTTCTAATATTTAAGTGAATGAATGCATGGCCCATATGCCTTGAGGTATGATTTTATGAAACCAGATGACTGGCATTATTTCAAAACAACTCCCTACTCTCTCCCAAGATGATGGATGTGAAGATGATAACACATACTCCTGGTGGGAAGTGCTGGAGACACAAGGAACAATATGAAGTTTGATCACTGAGAATTGTGGTTGTAGATATGGACCTCTTTGATGGATCCTGGAACAATAGGCTCAGGGGCTTACCTTTGTTATGCCTACCTTGATAGGTTTTTAGCAGTGGTACAGCCCCTTGAGTATTGATTATTTAAGTCATTTTAAGGGAAAATACACTAGCACCATTTTCCTGGGGCAAAGGATAAGAGATAGGACAAGCAGCATAAAACATAAACAGTATAGGATTGAAGAGGCAAGTAAAGGGGACACATAAGAAAACAAGGACTTTGAACATATACTTAGAAATCTAGCAGATCACTCACAAAGTCAGGCTGAATATCTACTCAGAAAAGGTGTCAGAAAACTCTAATAAAGCTTTCAACTGTGGGTGATCTATGGGCTCTGTGCAAAGAGCTAATGTAACATAAATCAAAGTTGTAAATGGACTTCCTATCCGTTGAAAGAGGTCTCAACACAAAGGCAATCTGCAAAGATCAATGGAATATAATTCATTTTTTTTTCCAGGAGTTTAAGGATCTCTGTTAAGTTACTAACGAATCACAAAGCTAACAGAATATAGACTTCAGTGACCATGAATGAACTCTAAGTTAAAAGTGAGTTAAGAAATTCTCTAAGGAAAAGCACACAACCCACAAAAATAAAAAAAAAAAACAGCAAAAAAGAAACACTAGAGAGAGATAATTTGATTTTCATAGTTGTCACATTTTAAACTTTAAAGTGACATTTTCCAAGAAAATATTTTGAGGCACACAAGGAAATGAGAAACTGGTTCACATATGTTGGTGGTGGATTGTCAGTAGAAACTGTCTAAGAAAGCCCAGACATTGGGATTATAGGACAAAGACTTTAAGTGAATTGCTTTAAATATGTTCAAAGAGTTAAAGGAAGCTAGGGGAATTAAAGTCTACCAAATACAAAAGATGAATATAGTGATAGAGCTTGTAAAAATGGATGCAAATAAATTCTAATGAGATTCCAGTGAAATTTTGTAATTAAAAGTGTAAAAAAATGAAAAATTTACTATATTGGTTTAATGATAATAGTAAGCAGGAGAAAAAAAAATCAACCTGAATTGAGATAACCCAATGTGAGAGCAGAAAGTTAAAATAATGAAGAAAAATGAACAGTCTAAGAGATCCATTTAACACCCCTAAGCGTACTAACATATGCATTATTTAAATCCAGAAAAAGGTTATGTGGAAGGACAGACAAGATATTAGAAGAAATATTGGTTAAAACATTTCTGAAACTTGATTAGAGATTTGAATCTACATATATAAGAAACTCAACAAATTCTCAGTAGGATTGTCTAAGATTCCGCAATATAATACCAAAATGCCAAAAATTACAAACAAATACAGAGTCTTGGAAGCACTGAGAGAGACTTGATTCATTACATGCAAGTGTTCCTCAAAATGACTACTAGCACACTTCTCTTTAGAAAATACTGGGGACAAATGACAGTGGAATGATATATTTAAAATGCTGAAAGAAAAATAATTGAGCAAGAATTCTCTACCTATTGAAATCATCCTTTAAGAACAAAGAGGAAATTAAGACATTTCCAGAAAAACAAAGGTGTATAGAATTGATTACTAGTAATCCTGATGTACAAGAATTCCAAAAGGAAGTTATTTATTCAGTTTGAATTGTAAGAAGCCTAGATATTAACCTGAAGATATAAAATGGAATAAAAAATCTGGTGAATGTAATTATCTAGATTAAATAGGTAAGTTTTTATTGTCCTCTTAGTTTGTAACTCTTATTTATACCTACATGATTTAAAAGTCAAGTTCATGAAAATAATTTTAAACCTATGTTAGTGAAAGCACTACACATTAAATATACGATTTGTGATGATAATGTTATAAAGAGGAATGTGTATAGAAATAGTGGGGTTTTTTGTTTGCTTGTTTTAAGTGGGGGTACCAGGGATAGAACACAGGGACATTCAACCACTGAGCCAGCCACATCCCTAGTCTTTTTTGTATTTTATTTAAAGGGAGGGTCTCACTGAGTACTTAGTTCCTCACTTTTGCTGAGGCTGGCTTTGAACTAGCAATCCTCCTGCCACAGCCTACTGAGCCACTGGGATTACAGGCGTGCACCACTGCACCCAGCTAGTAATAGTGTTTTTTATACTACTGAAGGTAAGTTGCTGTTAAATTAGGTTGTCATATATTTTTAGATGTCAATTATAATCATCAGGGTAACCTCTAATAAAATGACAAAAACATATATGAAAAGAAATGGAAAGAAAATCTAAATGGCATACTTGGAAAAGTTAAATAAACACAAATGAAAATTGTAATTGAGAAATTGAAAATAAAATATCATGCATAAAGGAAATTAGTAGTAAAATGGAAGCAGGATATCCTTTCTTTTCAGCATTATTTTAAATACGAATGGGATAACATCTCCTATTAAAAGGCAGAGATTTATAGCATGGATTTTTAAAAATATCAATACACATATATACTGTGTAACAAAGGCAGAATTTAGATCCTAAGATATAACCAGTTTAATAGTGAATGGAAAATATATTCAATTAAAATCAAACCCCAAAATAGCTGGAATCATAATACTAATAAACACCTCCTTATCCATGGGGGGTACATTCCAATACACACAGTGGATACCTGAAACAGTAGGCAATACAGAATTATATATATATATATCTTTTCCTATATATCTGCGTATGATGAAATTTAACATGAATTAGGCACACTAGAGATAAACAATAATAAAATAGAATATAACAATATAGTGTAATAAATCATGCAAATATAGTCTTTCTCTTTCTCTCTCTCCCCTTATCAAAATATCTTCTGTAGTCCACTCTTCTTTTGCTCATGATGATGTGAGATGATATAATTCTTACATGATAAGACTAAATAAGAATGATATAGGTATTATAGCATAACATAATGCTACAATATAAGGGTTACTTGGAAACAAGCACCGTAAATATCACAATAGCCAATCTGGTAACTTGAGATGGCTACTAAATGACTACTGGAAAGGTAGGGCATACAGACTGGACGTGCTGGAAAAAGAGATGATTCATTTCCCAGCTGGGACAGAGTAGGACAGTACAAATTTCATCACACTACTCTGATTGGAACATAATTTAAAACTTATGAATTGCTTCTGGATTTTCAATCCAATATTTTTGTACCATATTTACCATGGGTACCATGGAAAGAGATATTAAGCGACTAGTATATCAACAAAATATACCTAAGTAAAAACATTGCTACAAAGTAGGTCATTACATATTGAAAAAAAGGTTCATCTATCACAAAGACCTAACATTATAAATATATACACACCTATCAACACAATGACAAATCATAAGAAGGAAAAACTGACATAATTGAAGACATGTAGACAGTTTAATATTAATACCTTGAGATTTCACCATCAACTTTCAATGAGAGAACAATAAGACAAAACAATTCTAAGAAAACTGAGAACATGAAAAACAATATAAACTGCCAAGATCTAACATAACTATACAGAATTCTCTACCCATCAACTGGAGAGTCCTCACTCATTTCATGGACACATAGAACATTCTCCAGAAAAGATCAGATTCTATGCCAAAAAGAAAACCTGATGAATTTAAAGAATCGGACAATACTTTAAGCTTCTTCTCAGAATATATTGGAATAAAATTAGAAATAAATATTAGAAGTAAAAGAGTCAAATTTACCAACATGTGGAAATTAAAGAACACACACTTAACCAATAAGTTAAAGAAATCACAGGGGAAATTAGAGAATGCTTTTAGAGGAATTCAAAACATATATGACCTACTTAAATTTATGTGATGCAGGGAAAGCAGTGATCAGGTGAGATTATATAGTTATAAATACATACATTATAAAAGAAGAAATTTTACATCTTAAATAGAAAATTAAAAGCGAAGTAAATGCAAATCCAGCAGGAGCAGAAGATAATATAAATAATGGTAAACAATAGAAATAAGATTTGATTCTTTGAAAAGATCAATACAATTTACAAACATTTGGTTAGACAGACCAAGGAAGGAAAGCAAACTTCATTAAATTCAGAAATTAAACATGGGATACTACCACTGATCATGTAAAAAAACGATTATTAGAGTAGCCTATGAACAATTGTATGCCAACAAATTTGCAAAGATATCCCTAGATAAAAAGGACAAATTTGTAGAGATACCACATTTTCAAACTGACCCAAGAGGAAATAAAATATCTAAATAGTCTTGGAACAAAGAGACTGATTATTAAGATTTCCCCATAAACAAAAAGCCAGGATAATATCGTCTTACTTGTAAATTCTACCAAATTTTTAAAAATTAACATTAATCCTTCTTAGTTGTTTCCAAAACATAGGAGACAACACTTCACAATTTATTCAATTTATACCACTGTGGGATTTATACCACTATGTTGACAAAATAAAAGATTATTAGAAAAATAAATTTAAAATTTCATCATGAATATGAATATAAAACACGTCAATAAAACACTACAAATCCAAAACCAGTAATGTATTAAAAGATTACACAAAAAGACCAAGTGAGATCTATTTTGGGAAAACTGGTTCGATATTCAAAATTCAGTCAATGTGGCAAACCATATTAATGTAATTAATGGGAAACCACATGTAACAATCATGATGTAGAAAAGTATTTGCTAAAATCATGATTAAAACAACTATCCAGGAGTACAACGGATCTTCCTCAACTTGAAAAAAGGGATTTGTGAGAAAGAACAGCCAACTTTATACTTATAACCCCTGTGAATTGCTGGTGGATATATAAAATGATGCCTTTGTGGAAAACACTATAGAAGCTCCTCAAAAAATGTACAAAGAATTACTGTATGTTTCAGCAATTATAATTCTGAGTATATACTCAAACAAGTGAAAGCAGTGTTTTGATATTTGTACAAAAACATTCTCAAAAGAATTAGTCACAATAAACAAAAAGTGGAAACAACATACACATCCATCAACTGATGACTATATAAAGAAAATTTAATTTACACATAAAAGGGAATGCTATTCAGCCTTAAAAATGCCTGAAATTCTGAAAAGTCTTACAACACAGATGAACCTTGAAGACATTATGTTAAGTAAAATGAGCCAGAAAAAAGGACAAATATTCTATTATTCCATTTATATAAGTTACCTAAAATAGTAAAAAATTATATCAGCAGAAAGTAGAAAGGTGGCTATTTGGGACTAAGAGGAGAAGGAAATGAGGCTTTATGTTTTACTGAGTATAGATTTCATTTGGGAATCACTGAGAAGTTCTAGTTTGGGACCATAGTAAGGGTGTAAGTATACTAAGTGCCACAGAACTATGTTTTTTAAATGGGGGTGTTCAGGGATGTCCTAGATGGCTGCAATAGCAAATTTTGCAGCTCATGTTCCCCAGATTCAGCGCTTTGGGTCCTGGGTATAAATATGGTTGAGGACTTTCTAATCTACATACAGAGATTTGATGTGGCAGACAATGAGGCAAGCCCTGCACAGATAATCCTGTAATTATTCAAAGCAGGACGATTTGCTGTCTTGCAGGGGCTGCACTAGATGAGACTTTGATACTTTACATCAGATACAACCAAAAGCTGTTGATTACAGAATCTTAAACTATTGGATTAGTTTGGCACTGACAAACTGAAGAAAGCTTTGGTGACATTTGGCAGCTCAAAACCAGCAACTAGAGTCCAGGTCATTTCTTACCAGCTGGTGTTAAGGCTTGGAAATAGAATGTCCCACAAAACTCATGTACTGCAAACATGATCCCCAATTAAGCAAGGTTCAGAAATGGAGCATTAAGGTCATGAATAGACCATGAGGTCTTTGATCTCATCAGTAGATTAATCCATTTAATGGATTAATACTTTTCTTTAATCAGAAAATTATAGATATACATAATTAACTTGTTCATTTTCACAAAATCATACATACATGGAGTTTGATTTACACCATTTCAGATCTGGTTCCTCATCTTACTCTGTCCGCCTCCCTCCCCCATTCTCCTTTCTCTACTCTATTGATCTTCCTTCCACTTGTTTATTTATTTTTGTTGGGTACTTTGTACATATACATAAAGGTAAAATTCACTGTAGTGTATATCCACGTGCATAGTATGATTTTGTTAAATTAATTCTACCTTTCTTCCCTTTTCCCATTCCTCTTGATCTACTTCTTCTACTACATTGATATTCCCTATATCTTTATTACATCCAACACCCATTTTTACCTTATTTTCACTAGCTGCTAGGTGAGAAAAAACATTCAAACCTATTTTTTCTGAGTTCAACTTATTTCACTAAACAAGATGTTCTCTACTTTTATCCAATTACTGACAAATACCACAATTTCATTATTCTTTATGATTGAGTAAAGTCCATGATGTGTTTGTGTGTGTGGGGGGGGGTGTATATGTATGAATATATATAAGATTTTCCTAGTCCATTAACCTATTCATAGACATTTCGGCTTGTTCCATAATTTGGCTATTGTGAATTGTGCTGCAATAAACAGTGATGTGACTATAGCATGCTGATTTTTAGTTCTATTGGATAAATACCAAGGAGTGGGATAGTTGGGTCACATGGTGATGACATTCCTCGTCTTTTGAGGAGTCTCCATACTGCTTTCCAGAGGGTCTATGTTAACTTACAGTTCCACCAAAACATGTGAGTATATAATGTATGTACATTGTGCATCATCTCCAGTGTATATTGTTATATTTATTCTTTTTGTTTGTTTGGTTTTTGGTATCAGGGATTGAAACCAGGGGAGTTTAACCACTGAGCCACATCCCTAGTCCTATTTGGTATTTTATTTAGGTACACAGTCTCACTGAATTGCTTAACACTCCGCTTTTGCTCAGGCTGGCTTTGAACTAGTGATCCTCCTGCCACAGAATCCCAAGCTGCTGGGATTACAGGCAGTCATTATGTCTATTGCTGATAACTGCCATTCTGACTAAAGTTAGATGAAATCTTAGTGCAGTTTTGATTTGAATTTCCCTAATTGCTAGTTGAACGTTTTTTCATGTATTTTTTGTCCATTTGTGTTTCTTATTTTGAAAAGTGCTTATTTAGTTGTTTCGCCCATTTATTTATTAGGTTATTTGTTTATTGTTTTTAAATTTTTTGAAATCTTAATATATTCCAGATACCAATCCTCAGTCAGAGGAGTATTTGGCAAAGATTTCCCCCATGCTCTATGCTGTCTCTTCCAGTTCTTAATCTTTTCCTTTGCTGTGCAGAGCTTTTTAATTTGATAGCATCCCACCTATTGATTTCTGGTTTTATTTCTTCAACTTTAGAGGTTTTGGTAAGGAAGTCAGTGGCTGATCCAATATGATGGATTGTTTAGCCTATGTTTTTTCTAGGAGTGGCAAAGTTACTGGTCTAATTCCTAAGTCTTTGGTCCACTTTGATTTTACTTTTGTATTGGGAACATAGATAGGTATCTAGTTTTATTCTTCTACATGTGAACATTCATTTTTTCCCAGCGCCATTCATTAAAAAGGCTCTCTTTGTCCATCATCTATTTTTGCAGCATTTCCAAGTACCAGAAAATTTTAAGTATTTGCGTGGGTCTCTGCATCTTCTATTCTAGTCCATTGATCTTCATGTCTACTTTCATGCCAATATCATGCTGTTCTATTACTATAGCTATGTTGTATAATTTGACATCAGTTATTGTGATGTCTTTAGCATTTCTGTTCTTGCTCAGGATTGCTTTGACTACTCTGGGTTTCTTATTCTTCCAAATGTCTTTTAGGACTGTTTTCTCTACTTTTGTGAAAAATGTCATTGATATTTTGATGGACATTGCATTGAATTTCCATATTGCTTTGGTAGTATGGACATTTTAAAAATATAAAATTCTATCAAGGAATATTGGAAGTATTTCCATATTCTAAGGAATTGTCAATTTCTTTCTTCAGTGATCTATAATGTTCATAGTAGAGCTCTCTTCTTTATTTCTTTTAGATATACATGAATGTAAGGTGTATTCTGATATATTTTGACATATTATATATGCATGGAGTGCAACCCATTACAATTGTGATCCCATTCTGTGGTTGAATATTATGTGGAGTTACACTGGCCATGTATTCATATATGAACATAGAAAAGTTACATATGAGTCATTCTACTGTCTTTCCTATTCCCACCTCCTCCCTTCCCTTCATTCCTCTTTGTCTAAAATAATGAACTATAGTACTCTCCCTACCTACTGTCCCTTGCCCTACAAAAAATGAATGGATAAAGAAAATGTTGTATACTTACACAATGGAATATTACACAGGCCTAAAGAAGAATGAAATTATAGCATTTGCTGATAAATAAATGGAACTGGAGAATATCATATGAGGTAAAGTAAGCCAGTCTGCAAAAAAACAAAGGTCAAATGTTCTCTCTGATATGTGGATGCTAACCCACTGTAGCTATCTTTTGTCTCCTTTATTAGATTAGTACTCAAGTATTTTATTTTTTTTAATGTGATAGTTTCCCAGATTTCTTTCTAAGCAAAATCACTGTTGGCATATAGGAAAGCTATTGATTTGTGTGCATCGATCCTGTATCCCACTACTTTGCTAAATGCATTTATCAATTCTAGAAGTCTTCTGGTTAAGTATTTGGGTTCTTGAGGAACCCAAAAGGAATCATGTCATCAGCAGAGACAATGTGACTTCTTTTCCCATTTGTATCTCTTTAATTTCCTCCCCCTACTTGATTGTCCTGGTTGGAATATCAAAAACTATATTGAATAGGAGTTCTGAAAGTGGACATCCTTTTCCCATTCTTAATTTTAGAGGAAATACTTTCAGTTTCTATCCATTCAGTATGTTGGCTTTTGGGTTGTCATATATAGCCTTCATAATATTGAAGTAAGTTCCTTATATCTCTAGTTTCTACAGTGTTTTAATATGAATGGGTGCTATATTTCATCTAAGGCCTTCTTTGAATCTATTTTGATGATTATATGATTACAGTCCTTAATTCTACTTATGTGGTGAATTACATTTATAAATTTGTGCATGTTGAACCAATCGACCTTGCATCCCTGAGATCATATCCACTTGGTTATCGTGTATTACCTTCTTGATGTGTATTTGAATGCAGTGTACTAATATGTCAGCAAGACATTTGGCATTTATGTTCACCAGGGACATTTGTCTGTAGTTTTTCATTTTTTTCCTTTATGTATCTTTGTCTCATTTTGATATCAGGTCATACTGGTTAAATTGATAGAGTGCATTTAAGAGTGTTCCCTCCCTTTAAGTTTCATGGAATAATTTGAGAAAAACTTGGCTAGTTCTTTTAAAGTCCAGTAGGACTCAGCTGAAAATACATCTGGACCTGGGCTTTTCTTTGTTGTAAGGCTTCTCATTGATGTTTAAATTTCATTACATGATATTGATGTGTTTAGGTTTTCTATATTTTCCGGTTCAATGTGGGCAGGTCATGTGTGTCTAGAAATCTGTTAATATCATCTAGATTTTCCCATTTATTTGAGTGTAAATTTTGAAAATGATTTCCAATGATCCTCTGGATTTTGGAAATGTCTCTGATGACATTTAGTTTTTCATCTCTAATTTTATTGATTTGCATCTTCGCTCTCTTCTGATTTGTTTCACTAAGGATTTATCAATCTTATTTACCTTTTGGAAGTACCAACTCTTTGCTGCATTGATTCTGTGTTTTTAATCTCTATTTCATTAATGCGGGCTTCTAGTTTTAATTATTTCCTGTTTTCTGCAAATTTTGGAATTAATCTGCTCTTCCTTTTTAAGGTCTTGAGATGGAGCATAAGCTTATTTACTTGAGATCTATTTTTTTAAATATAGGCACTGAATGCTATAAATCCTCCTCTTAGAACTGATTTCATAGTGCCCTAGATATTTTGATATGTTGTATCTCTGTTCTCATTTGTATCTAAGAATTTCTTTATTTCTTTTGTGATGTATTCTTCATATAAAATAATTGGGCATGATGGCATATGCCATAATATAAGTAACTCGTGAGGCTAAGATAAGAATATCACAAATTCAAGGCCACCTTCAACCACTAGGCAAGACTATCACAAAAAAAAAAGAAAGAAAAAAAGGAAAGGGGTTGGGTATGTAGCTCAATGGTAAAGCACCCTTGGGTTTACTTCTAATACCTAAAAAGGGGAAAAATATATATGTATGTATATGTATATTTGACACATACATATATATGTTTTTCAATCTCCTTTTGTTTATTTGGTTTCTAATTACTTTTATTGCTATTGGTCTTCAGTTTTGACCCATTATGATCTGATAGAAAGAACAAGATTAAATCAGGTTTTCGTGTATACTAAGACAAACTATGTGACCTAGAATATGGTCTATTTTGGAATAGGTTGTATGAGTTCCTGAGAAGAAAGTAAACTCCGATATTTGGGGATGAAAATTCTGTAGATGTCTATTTGGTGCATTTGATTTATAGTATTATTTATATGTGAAATATATTTTTGGCTTTACATTTGGATTACCTATCTGTTCAGAACAGGATGTGCTAAAATCATCCAGTATTATTATATTGGGGTCTATCTCGAGTTTAATGTCAAAAACTATTTTAATGTCATTAAATGCATTGATATTTGGTGCACATATATTTATTATCATTATAATTTCTTATTGAATCAATCCCTTTACCAATATGTAGTGGCCTTGTTTCCTCTGTAAATTTTTTCTTGAAACATCTTTTTCAGGTATGAGAAAACTATTTTGAAACCATTTGCATGGAGTACCTCTTTCCATCCATTTACTTTCAGCTCGTGGGAAACTTCGCATATAAGTCTCTTGAAAATATCATATACTTGGATCTAGCATTTTAATACATCCTTCTAATCTATGTCTTTTAATCGGGGAGTTGAGAAAAAATTATATTCACTGTTGTTATTGAGAGGTGTTTGCTGTTTCCTATAATTTTGATTGATTTGCTATACTAAATACTGTCTTAAGTATCATTTAGTTGGTTGTGTTTGTGAATTTCATCTATTTGAGAGATTTTATATTTTGGGGGGGGTTCCTCTTTATATTAGTCAGCTATTCCATCACTGAGATTAAAAATTCTAAGTAGAACAACGTTAGAGGAGGAAAATTTTCTTTTTTCCCCTGATTACTGAGGTCTCAGTCTATAGATGGCAATATCTATTCCTCTAGGCCCAAGTGAAGCAGAACATTATGGCAGAAGAGTATGATGGAGGAAAGTAGTTCAGGACATGGCCATCAGGAAGCAGAGTTAGAGGGTTCTTGATCACCAGAGACAAAATATAAACCCTAAAGTCATGCTCCCAGTGACCTACCTCATCCAGTCACATCCTACCTGGTGACAGTTACTGCCGATGACTGTCTTTAATACTCTTTAATTTTATACTATTAAGTTGTTAAAATGGTAAATTTTATGTTAATTTTTTAGTTCATCTAATATGAATATGAAATTTCCACTGTTCTCATGTGTTGTGCTTAAGTTACCATGGAAAATACATTGCAAAGGAGAACAGGCTGAGACATTTTCACTTTCCTAAAGGAATTTATAAGCTTAAGGTAAGATAAGTTCAAAAAGAGTATTAAAAATGTACACACAAAGCAGATGGCTTTGAGTGGAAGGAGATATCATGTTTAGAATAGAATTACTGGGAAATGCTTCAAAAAAGACGTAAAACCCAGTGGCTGGGAAGGCTGATGCAGGAGGATGGTGCGTTCAAAACCAGTCTCAACAATTTAGCAAGGCCCTAAGAAACTCAGGGAAACCCTGTCTCTAAATAAAATATTAAAAAAATGGCTGGAGATGTGGCTTGGTAGTTAAGTGTTCCTAGGTTCAATACCTGGTACAAAAGAAAAAAAAAGGAGGTAACAGTTTACATTACCCTCAAATAATGTTTTAATCAATTTGTAGGCATATCTCAGGTATATGTGTGGGTAAATTTGGCAATAAATGTATGTAGACGGCCTCCTCTGTAAGTAAGATAGGATGCTACCTTCTATTAATACACTAGTAAGTACAAGAGACATCTCTCCAGTTGACATTCTGTCATAGAAATCTAGTGATTAACGTTAATTAAACGTTAACAAATATGACACATACTATGAAAAATATTGTAGTTGGCTCTGTGAATATAGGAAAGCGACTTCACCTGCTTCCGAAGCTCAGTGGGTATGGTAGGAGCAAGCATTCTGAATAGAGAGAGTCACAAGGCCCTGATGGAACATAGTAGGCTCGTGGAAATTAGAGAAATGAAATATGGGTGACCATACCATTTATCTTCCAAACATGAACATGTTTTAGATGGAAAGGGAGCTATAATCAATATTACCTAAACACTGAGTATGGTGCCATCTGGTGTAATTCCAGTGATTCAGGAGACTGAAGTGGGAAGATGACAAGCTTGAGTCTAGCCTCCACAACTTATTGAAACACTGTCTCAAACTAAAAAATAAATAAAAAGGGCTGGGAATGTAGCTGAGTGTTAAAGCACCCCTGGGTTCAATCCCTAGTACTAAAAAACTGTCAGGACATCAGAAATAAATTGGAACTCTTTCCATAGGCAAAATCTGGATTTAGAATCAATCCAAGTATAGCTAGAGAGTGGAAAATAGAAGGCAGCTCACAAATTCGACGTTTGGTCAGATCAATCAGAGCTTTGTAGGAAACGAATATATTTTCTGTTTTCTTAAGGGCAAAAAGAAGCATTTTATAAAAGAGAATAACATGAATGCATTTATGCTATTAAACATCATTCTACTATGAGTTTAAAGAAGAGGATTAAGCATATAGAGTGATGAAATTAGTAATTTCAAGGTTGTGAAAATACTTAAGAGTTGGGATCAAATGAAATTTGGCAAATAGGTCTGGGAAGATAGAAGTGGTAAACAACTGACAATGAATGCTTGTATTGCAATTTTGTGCTTATTTAGTTGGAAGTTGGTATTTGTTGACAGTTTTAAAACAGTCTAGTTCCGTGCTCAAATTTTAATAATCTAATTATTAGGGATAAAAGTCCAGAAATTTAAGAAAACTGTTACAATATCTATTTTTAACCCAATCAGCTCTCAGGGAACATATTTATAATCTAAGAATTCATTTCTCTTGCAAATCTATTCTGGAATTTGCTATGTATCATACTTCACTTAGATCAAATGTTAAAGTGTACTTTATGAATAAATCTTAATCATGTATTTAATTTGAGTTTTATTTAATATTAAATGTATTATCCATGAAGGATATTAAATTTTCAGATTAAATAATCACTCTTAAAACTATATTTTTACCTCGCTACAATATCCTTAAAAAACCCATATTTGACAATTTAGGCACCATGATTTAATATTTTCTTACCACTTGGTCAAAACTCAAAGGATGTCAGAATCACCCAACAACTCAAATTTATTTATCAAGGAGAAATAAATACAAAGATGTTTCAGTGTGTTTCAAAGTTTGCTACTTGTCAACTAATTTAATAGTATGGAGATATATTTTGTCTCAGTAAGTGTGAAAAAAATATGGTAGTTCACTGACTTGATTTAGACAAGAATTCACAGTATGATATAAGATTATGAATATAATAAAATGTTTCTAATTTTATCAGTTTATATATTAACAATTTACTTTTGTAGAATGCAAAATTTTTATTCTTTATTTTTGTATCAATACAGTCAAAGCACTCCTTCTGAAACATAAATAATATTTTTTTCAGAGAAGTCAGTTTTTTTTTTGTTGTTGTTGTTGTTTTTGGTGGTGCTGGGGATTGATCCCAGGGCCTTATGCATGCAAGGCAAGCACTCTACCAACTGAGCTATATCCCCAGCCCTGAGAAGTAAGTTTTATGAAGACATTATCTCATGAGTATCTCTGTCCTGATAGAGATGATTTACTTTTCTTGTTTATGTCTGTGTGATGTGTGTTGATTATTTCTTTCCACACTAACTACTGTATGTTTACCAGTGTTGGAAATTAAATAAGTCTTGAGAAGCAGAATATAAAATCTAGTGTGTGGACAGAGGGGACCAGTAGATAACTGCCTATAGAATAAACTCTCGCTATTACCAATAGCAACAAATAATAGCTAAGCAATAACTTGAAATTGTTTGTACTTCTATTTCACTAAAAACTAGTTTTTTTAAAAAAAATATTTTGCTTTAGTTGTAGGTAGACACAATACCTTTATTTATTTATTTTTATGTGGTGCTGAGGATTGAACCCTGGGCCTCATGCATGCTAGGCAAGTGCTCTACCACTGAGCCACAACCCCAGCTCAAATAATAGTTTTAATACAGAGATTTGTGGTTCTTGGCAAAAGAGTATTTGAATGACCTCTTTGTGCATTTCATATGAGAGCAACAGATTCTGTCGAAGCTTTCCCATACACACAGTTCTATTTAAGATATAAGATATAACTTTAAGAACTACTGGAAAGTTAAGGCAGATGGATAAAATTCACATATCATGAATTTGTTCTTCCCCTCCTTAGACATAAATTGTAATCTGATCAGTAGTCTACACATGTGATTTCTCATTTAGGAAAATAAATGCATAAATATATGTAAGAATCTCTGAAAAGAAAACTGTCTCTCTCTCATGATCTCTTATCTCTCTTTATTTTTCTATAATACAGGATTGCTGCTGCTTTTGGTGAGGTAATAAACAGTCACATATATACAGCCCAAGAGGCAAAGAATGTTTAATGTTTTCATGTTGAAAGTTCTATATTTATCATATATAGTCTACTTTTCCTATCAGACAAAATGTGTTGTGGTTGGAAACATTAAAATAATGTATTCAAGAATCACTGCAATCTGACTGAAATTTTTACAAGAAAATTTTGAAAATAAAGAAATACCAGAAATAAGAGATGTATTTCCTGGCACCTAAATGCAAATTAGTTTCTATTGAGGAGTGAAATTTATTTCAGGCTCACCATAAAGCCAAAGAAAAAAGATACTGAGTCATACAATTATATAAGGAACAGAAGCTTAATAATTCACTATGAGAAAGACATTTTTGTTATAAAGATAAAGCAGTATCTATTTGCTTCCTTAATAAAGTAATTACCATTATATTATTCAAATGATCACTTCTTTAATTCATTTAATAAAATGCACAAAGGCTTATTATATAAATGTTTGTCTTAATACTTTTCTGTGAAAAATAAAGGAAAGAAATTAAATTGTAAATTCGGTAAAAGCATTTTTGGGGGGATTACCACATTATAAAATGTGGCACTGATTTTTCTATGAACTAACATAATGCAGAATTTAGAAAACTCAGTAAATGGGAAATTAGCATGTGTTCTAGATCAATAATTTTCACATACCAATCAAAAATATCTATTTGAGCTATTACAACAGAATCATTTGGTGAACTTTTCAAACATAGATTCTTGAGATAAACCCTCATATGTTCTGCTTCAGTAGGCCGAGGTCACAACACAGGAAATTTTTTGTAAGAAAATGGCATTCATATTGCTTTGATAAACTACTCTATATTGTCTCTTTCAAATACTGGTTCCAATTGAGCTTGTAAAGAACTGAATGATAATGAATTCATGGTTGAATTTGCTAATAAAATATAATTCAACAAATTGTTATTGAGCACATGCTATGTACCAAAAAATGAAATACAGAGGTAAATAATAGAGATAACTCTTATGGATCTTAAATTCTGAAGTCAGGGGAGATAGACACACAAGTACATAAACTAGACAATTTTAAAAAAACTAGTGTTATGAAGAAAAAATAATATGGTAATGTAGAATAAAGAATGAATGGGGAAACACAAATAGATTTAGTTGATGATGGCAGATGAGTACCTCATATATTAGTAGTATAACATTCTTGATTAAATAGTAAAGGTCCAAGGTTGGATTTAATTCTCATGGTGAAGATTGAGGCTGATTTCATTCTTGTTTGGTGTGAGAACAATCATACTTGTCTACAGATAAACAGGCTGCAGAAACAGCTACAGTTATTATAAAATTTTGTTCTCAATAATGTACCTTCCTTATACCTGATTATTTGAATATAAATATAAATTTGGCTAAAACCTGAAGTACTTAAGTCACAAAAAATATTTTGGCCTAAACATTGTAAATGAAAATCCTAAAGAATTCTCAATGTTTCTCAAATTCATGGATATAAGATAGTAAGTTTATAATCACAATTGAATGAATGATTTGAGCAATTAGATAGGGCCATGTAATATAGCCCAATTATGTACTGAAGAATGGAAGTGAAATGCAACATTATCATGAAAAATTACCATAAAATATTTTTTGTGACAAGAAATAACTAAAAGAGAAACCTAACTTTTAAAGTCATCCTTATTGACAATATTTTAAATAAATATCAGCATGAATAAGAACACTTAACTTTCTATTCATAATAGCAGGTATATTTCTGCTGTTCAGTAAATACAATTTAAATTTTTAAAATAAAAAGAAGTCTGAACCTAGTGACACAGCCACATCAATGTTTGTAGCAGCTCAATTCACTATGTTTAAGCTATGGAAAAAACCTAAGTACCCTTCAACAGATGAAGGGATAAAGAAACTGTGGCATATATACAAAATGGAATATTACTCAGCCAAAAAAACTTAATGTCTTGTAAGATATTTGTTGGTAAATGGATGGATCTGGAGACCATCATGATAAGTGAAGTAAGCCAATCCCCAAAAATCAAAAGGTTGAATATTCTGTGACATGTAGCTGCTAACACACAACAAGGGGGGAGGAGAACAACAGAAGTTCACTGGATTAGACAAAGGGGAATGAAAGGAAGGGGGCAGATAGGAATAGGAAAGATGGTGGAGTGAATCTGACACAACTTTCCTATGTACATATATGAATACACCACAATAAATTTCCACATCTTGTGCAACCACAAGACTGGGATTCCAATTAAAATAATATATACTCCATGTTTGCATAAATATGTCAAAATATACTCTACTGTCATATATATCTAAAAAGAACAAATAAAGAGAAAAAGTAGAAAATGAAATAGAAATTTATATTAAATAATTGATTCTGAAATCATTATTCTGAAAGTACTACTTTACTGCATAACCTTTTATAATGCTGATGTATACTGAAATTGTATAACTGATCCATGAGTAATTCTAATGTATACTTCAAAGCTAACAAGATTTGAAATCATGCTTTTAAAACATCAGATGTTCTTAACTATTTTCCCTGAATAAATAAAAGAACAGCTATGTGCAAACAGTTGCTTTCCAAATACATGTTAGATTAAGAGAACTAATCAATTTTCCAAGAAGAAAGCTGACAGTGACATTTTATATACATTTATATTGTTATTAATTATCATACCATTAGATTCAACTTTGTAAAGTGTGCAATTATATTGATAAACTTCAAATGTCCTCAACCCTTTTTTCAAATAAGACAGTATAAATAAATAGACAAGTAAATACATTCAAATTTATGACAAATACAAAAAAAAGGTAAGATAATTAGTGTGTGTGTGCATGTGCACATATGTGCAACTGATGTAACAAGCTGGAGAGACTTCATTGTATGGAAGAATACTGTATTTGAAATTAGGATAACTAAGATTATAAGTTTGCCATTTATTAATACATTAAATTTGAGTTGGTTAATAATCACAACCTACTTCATAGTGTTGAGGATAAATGAAATTATGTGTGTCACTGCTGTGTAAACTGTATTCTCATGCATTGAGATAGTTATCAAAATATTTATAAACTAAAATATTAGTATCAATAAGGCATAATATAACAAGATTTAATAAAAACATTTCATGAAAATATATGAAATGGGAAAATTTGCTGGTCATCAACAGCTCATGTATTAAAGGCCTTACAGGATCAGTGAAAATCACAATATGAGTAGTGTGGAATATGGTTGACAAAATAGGCTGCTATAATTTTTGAGTACTTTACTAGAACTTTTTTGGTAAAGGGGTATATACAGGGCATGATGAAAACAGACTATTGGACTATGTTGCGCATATTGTATGTGCATTATGAGTTCTAAATATAGCCACCATTCTCTAAATGAGGGATACTGAAACAGGGATATATCATAATAGAATAGTGAAAATGGTCAGAAGTATATAAAAAAACAAGTGATATAAGGAAGAACAGTTGAAGAAAGTAAAATACATGTATGATTTACAATTTCAAGATGGAAGAATTCATTATGCGCTGAAATAATCAGAAAAACTTTAGGGAGATGGCCCAATTTGATCCTGGCATTAAGAATGGAACTTGAAAAAAAAAGACCAAAACAACTTAATTAATAAATGGGCAAACAAACTAAACAGATACTTCTCAAAAGAAGAAATACAACAAATATATGAAAAATCTTTAAAATCCCTAGTAATCAGCAAAAGGCAAATCAAAACTACATTGAGAGTTCGTCACACTCCAATTAAAATGGCAATCTTTAAAAAAGAATTACTATTAGTAATAAATGCTGGTGAGAATGTGGGAGAACGAGAAAATCATTATGTTATTGGAGGGACTGCAAATTAGTATAATCACCCTGGAAAGCAGAATGGAGAGTCCTTAAAAGACTAGGAATATCATTACCACATTACCTTATTTCACTATTATTCCACTCCTTATTTATCCAACAGATCTAAAATCAGCATATTGCACAGGCACATCAATGTGTATAGTAACACAATTTACAACAGCCAAGATATTGAACAAGTCCAGATGCCTATCAACACATCACTGTAGAAATAAAATGTGGCATGTATGCACAATGCAGGTTTATTCAGCTATAAAGAAGAATGAATTTTTTTTTTTTTTTGGAACCAGGGATTGAACTCAGGGACACTCGGCCACTGAGCCACATCCCCAGCCCTATTTTGTATTTTATTCAGAGACAGGGTCTCACTGAGTTGCTTAGGGCCTCGCTAAGTTGCTGAGGTTGGCTTTGAACTCGGATCCTCCTGACTCAGCCTCCCAAGTCACTTGGATTACAGGAGTGCGCCACCACGCCTGGCTAGGAAGAATGAATTTATATCATTTGCCAGTAAATAGATGGAATTGTAGAACATTGTGCTAAATAAAATAATCCAGACTCAGAAAGTCAAGGGTATATTATTTTTTTCTCTCATGTGAAAACTAGAGGAAAATAAGGAAAACTGTGTTTGTGGGAAATCCCATGGAATTGGAACAGAGATCAGTAGGGCAGATCTCTGTTAGGATTGAAGGGGGGGGAGGAAGGTTGAGAAGAGGAACGGCAGAATTAAATTAACCAAATTATGCTATGTATATACACAAATATACCACAGTAAATTTCAACTTCATATATATCTATAAAACCCTAAATTGAAAAAAATTAAATAAACAGAGAGAAGACCAGTAGAGTAGAGGAAGGGGAACAGGGAAATGGAGGAGAGAAGGGAAAAAGGAATTAGTGAGGACTGAAATGGAGCAAATTATATTCCATACAAGTATGAGTTTGTAAGAATAAACCTCAATGTTATGTGAAAATTAATGCACAAATAAAAATATAAAAGAGAATGGAACTTGAAAAAATAAATGTGTGTTAGGGAGAGCTATATATGTTTAGTAGGGAAAAATATTAACTTCTTTCCTGTTGAACTGAATTTGAAGGGGTAAATAGGAAATACAATGGCCAAGACTCTAACATACTGAAAAAACTTATTCCTGACAGTATTGAAATGGAGACATCTTACCTCAGCCAAGGTCTGCAGATTGAATATTTACAGAGTCCTAAAGTGTTGATATAAAAATTAAAGAATAAATATAATGACATAGAAGCATTCTTTAATAAAGCTGGAAGGATATTTCTGAGATGATGATAAACATTGAAGTCTTTAAGTGAGATTTTTGCAGTTCTACTGAAGTAAAAAGTAACTGGATGGTTTGTTTTTATACAAATGATGACACCTGGGAGCTATATTTTCTGATGAGGTAAGTGATTAACATTACCCTACACCCTTGATGGCCAAAAAAAGAGAGGTTGTATTTTTTCCCTTGGAATAGTTTTGGAGATTTAAGGGAAGTAGTGAAAACTGAAATGAAAATATTATGTGTGTCTGTATTTTAAACTAATACATATTTGGGGGGAAAAACTTGTGAATGAAAAGCAAGAGAGCTTTAAAAGAACACCAAAAAATCATTGACAAATGAAAAGCATATAGTTTATAATAAAATAAACTGCAACTAACTATGTGGAATCTATTTCCTTACAAAATTATTTTATTAGATGTACTTCTAAAGTTATTTAAAATTATAGTTATTGCTATGAAGCTAACTTCTGTCATGAAATTATTAGAGTGAGACAGTTTTACATAGTCCTTTGTTAATATACAAAATTAATCAACTGCATAGTAATATTATTCAGGATACTTCACAAAGAAAATATTTTCTATAAACATTCTCCCCATACCTAAATATAATTGAATTCAAATATAAATATAATATACACATATGTAAATGTTTATCCCCTATGTAAAAATCACTGATAAACACTCATGTTTGAAATGAGACATTATATTTTTAATAAAGTATTTTCATTAAAATAACAAAATAATAAATCTTGTCCATATGAAATGAATGCTAATTAGTAAACACTGTATTGATCACTCAGAACTGAAAAGCTTTTCAATGTCATCTTTTTAGAACACTTTGTTATTTGAATGTGTTGTAAAGTTATATACTACAGAGTTTCACCACTAAGTAAACTATACTGCATTAGATTTCAAAATATAGGTAGGTATACGCAAAAATGATAAAACATACATGTTAAGCTACATATTGAACATATTTAAAATTATCTTTTTAAAACAGTATGATAAAAAAAACTCCAGCTATTTTCAAATAACAGAATTATGCTTTGCTTCATTTTACAACTGCCTTTCTTCTTCTAGCTGAAATATCTTAAAATTGTCTTCTTTCATTAACTTTTTGAAACAAAAATAAGGCTGTCTTTTAAGCAAGTAAACACTACAATAGCACTTGTATTACACAATTCAGTATCTTAATCAAGAACTCAACAAATCCTACATTGATAATATGATTATAAAAGTTATATCTGACATATCCTATGAAACGTGAATATTTATGTCTACCATTTAATTGTCAAAGCAGTGCAACTAAATGATAATTTTGATAGAGTGCCTATGCACAGTATCTGTATTTCAACAGCATCACAATTTTAAATGCTTTAACATAAATGTTTCAATATTCAAAATGTAATGGTAATTTCTGGAATTTCTTTTTGATAAAGTTTCCTGTTTTTAGCTATGTTTGAATTGCATTTCCCAGTGTATCCCTATCTCAGGATTAAAATAATTCAAATATCCTTACTTTACTTACAGAGGGGATTTTTGGAATGGTAATATTCAAAATATCTCAACATGAGTCAAAATGAAAACATAACATATCAAAACTTATGGGATTCATCTAAAGCAATACAAAGAAGGAAGATTATATCTATTAGCAGATACATTACAGAAGAAAGATCTCAAACAACCTAAATTTATACTTCAAGGAATAAAAAAAAAAACTCATCTGGAATATTAATTCAGTAGTAGAGGGACTGCTTAGCATTGATGACCTGGTTTTAACACCCAGTACAAACAAGGACAAAAACAAAACCCATAGTTAGCATAAGAAAGGAAATAATAAAATTAGAGCAGGAACAAATATAATTGAGTATAGAAAACAATAAGGAAATGAATAAAATAAGAGTTGGCTTTTTTAAAAACATAAAATGGACAAACTCTTAGGCAAACTAAGAAAAAAGAGAGGAAATTCAAATAAATAATATGAGATAAAAAAACATTTGTACTTATAGATGTACAAAAAACTCCTTAAGCACTACCATAAACAATTATATGCCACATATTGAAAGACCTACAAAAACTAGGAATAAATCTTGGCAAGACCCATTTCTGAAGAAATAGAAAATCTGAACAGAATAATCATTACAAAGAAGTTTGATTCAGTAATCAGAACCCTTTTAACCAGAAACAAACAAACAAATAATAATCTCATGACCAGTTTGCTTTAGTGCTTCATTATGCCAAACATCTAAGAAGGATTAACATGAATCTTTTTAAAAATTTTCAAATAATTGATGAAGAGGGAACACTTATAAACTCACTTTCTGAGGTATTACACTAATACCAAAAGTGAAATAAACACATCATAAATAAAGAAAACTGAAGACTGACATTCCTATTAGTTGATGAAAAAAACCTTAAGCAATACACTAGAGGAATCAAATTTACCATCACCTTAAAATACCAAATACAAATGGGACTTGTCATTGAGATGCAGGATTATTTTGTGATAAGCAAGTTAATTAATGTGGTACACAAAATTAATAAAATGAAGAATAAGATCATATCATTGCATGTCAAACCATACTTGAAAAAATTCAACATTCTTCCATGATAAAAATTATCAATAAACTAAGCAGAGAAGGAATTTGCCTCAGCATCATTAAGGTCATATATGAAAGTCCATAAATAACATAGTACCAAGGGTTAAAACTCAAAGATTTTCCTTTTTTTCCCTTATTTGACATCACACTGGAAGTCTAAGCTGGAGAAATTAGGCAAGAAAAATAAATAAACATCATTTAATTCATAAAGTAAAATGCAAAATAATTTTTATTTGCAGGTGTCATGATCGCATATGTTGAAAACTCTAATAAAAGTCACAAAAAACTGATAGAATAAACAAATTCAATAATGTTGCAAGATATATAATCAACATGAAACTAACAATGAACTACCCAAAAATTAAACAATTCTTTTTCTGAATAGCATAAGTAGGAATAAAATACTTGGGAATTAACTAAAGCAAAGAGATAAAATGCTTATGTATTCAAAGCCACATAATCTAGATGAAAGAAATTCAAGAAAACAAAGCAATGGAAAGAAACCCCATACATAAGGATTTCAAGTCTTAATATTTTGAAAGGACAATAATATTCAAAGCCGTATATAGATTCATTTCCAATTCTGTCAAATTCCAATGGTACTGTTACAATCATAGAAAAAATACCAAAATTCATATAGATTTAGAAAATATCCCAAATATCCAAGAAATCTTGAGAAAAAAAAACTGGCACTACCATGTTTCTTATTTTTAAATATATTATAAAGCGACAGTAATTAAAATAGTATGTTGGGGCCAGGGGTGTGACTCAATGGTAGAGTGCTTGCCTAGCACATGTGAGGCACTGGGTTTGATCCTCAGTGCCACACTAAAAATACATAAATAACTAAATAAAATATAGTTAAAAAACAGTGTATTGCTAGCATAAAACCAGATATATAGACCATGGAACAGAAAAGGCAGCTCAGAAACAAAATGATACAGATAGGATCAACTGATCTTCCACAGGCAGCCAAGAATACACAATAAGGATAGTCCCTTAAATAAATTGTGTTGGGAAAACTAGGTACCCATATATAAAAGAATGAAACTGAATATCTTACACATCACACAAAACTCAACTCAAATTGATTAATGATTTAAATATAACACTAGGGAACTATAGAGTTCCCTAGGAGACAATAAAGAAAAAACAAAGGTCAACATCTTTGTGCCAATGATCCAGGAAATGAATTATTGGATATGACACCAAAAGCAAAACAGCAAAAGCAAAGTAGACAAGTGGGAGTACATTAAATTAGAAAGTTTCTTCACAGCAAAGGATACAGTCAAATGCTAGTGTAGCCTGTAGAATGGGAGAAAAATTTTGTAAGCCATGTATCTGAAAAGGAGTTATTATCCAAATAATTAAAATAGGTAAATGACTTGAATAGACATTTCTTTTTTAAAGTCATACAAATGTCTGATAGGTATATGAAAAGAGGCTCAATAGCTCTAATCATTGGAGTAAACACCTAAATCAGCACATTCAGTTGAATGAAGAAATTGTGGTACATACATAAAATTATATACTATTTAGTCTTAGACAACAAACAAACCCTATCATGCAACAACATGAATGAACCTGAAAGAGATTATTCTAAGTGCAATTGTTAAGAGGGAAGGTCTCTTTTTAAATATTCTTTCCACATTAAAAAAGTAAAAATAAACCAACTTTATATGGAAAATTTCATCAAAGGCCTGAAAATGAACATGTTCCTATTCAAATCAGCAGAGAAGTCATGGCTATTTACAATTAAACAAAGGACAATGGCAGCCTTGAAAGAGGATGTAATCTCCAAAAATAAATGTGGAAATCAGCAAAATGTATAAGAAGAGAATATTTGGACCATGAGGGTTTTTTTTGTTGTTGTTTTTGTTTTTCTAGTACTCCTACTAGAGTAGGAGTACTAGAAAATTACATTTCGCCTACTTAAGGGATATACCCTAAGGAGTTGTAAACCAAGAGTGAAGTATCATTGTTACAGGGCTTTAAAAATAACTGCTAGCTGGCAATACTCTCTTTAGGTATCTGGACCTTACCTTAAACTAAACATCTCCCCTATATGTAGAGAAAGAGCTAGCTAAATATGAACCTACTAGTTACCCAATCATTGCCCAAAGGAACAAGTAAATCACCCACATATATACACACTATACATCAGTAGTTAATATATTGAAATTAATGATAAGGTTTGTGTAAGGATCTTTTTCTAATTCACTTTAAAAATTACATTATTTATGGCTTGTTGGACATTGTGGGAAGCCATCCAAGACTTGCAAAATCAGGCATGGCTGAGCCATGGGACATGGAAGTCTGACTTCCAGGAACTGGGAGTCATGAGAGACTGTTTCTGATAGCCTGGGGTATGTGACTTCTGTGCACAGTGGCTCACTGCCTAAGAAAATGCTAATTCTCCTGGGATGACCTGCTAAAGCAAATGGCTTCCTTAACTTCACCCCATCCTGTTCCTCCCAGAAACAGCTCCTCGTGGTCTCCCTTTACCTGTACAACTGTAAATAAAGGGAAGGTGGGCTTTTCCATTGTTGTTAGAAGCCAGATCTTAGCATGGCTAAATCCATCATACCTGCTTCGATTTAAAAAGATAATTGTCTCCTGTGTTTATTTTATTAAATAAGATTCTTAGTGATTAATCTACAGCCAGCACATTCCTCCAACAGAAACCCTTTCCCTTACCCATGCTGCAGTGGCAGAAATCCTACAGACATACTACTATTATATGACTTATTACATTCCATATTGCATTAGTTATTAGTATACATATTCTATGTTTTCTTCTATATTATAAGCAATTGAAAGCAGCTGTTTGATACATCTTTCTCTGTTTCAAAGTGCTTGGCATTTGTCATATATTCTTCATTTCAAGTGAACTTCAAACTGGAAGTACATTTTGGGGAAAATTTTTACTTTCCTAGGATTTTTGTTTTCTGGGTATGAGAACAATTTATACTAATACTCTCTTGTTTCTTATTTTGTTTTGTATCAGTGTAAAAAACTTGCAGTCAGATTTACATTAGCCTCTTTAACATTTGTATTAGCATCCTGACATATGAAACTGAGTCTAAATAGAGTACAGAATTGAAACACTTTTAAAAAATAAGCAATAACCAGTCAGTGAGAAGGTTCAAAGCTATCGGTACTTCAACTAAGGCTGTCAACATGAAAATACTCTCATGGTATTCACTTGTAGAAAGCATTCATTTCATATCTCACAGAATGCTTCTAGAAAAGGGATTGACAAATTATAGCCTGTGGGCCAAATCTAGTCATCCATTCGTTTTGTATTCCTTTAAATTAGGACTACATTTTACATTTTTAATGGTTAAAATTAAAAAGACAGAGGAATTCAAAATTATAAATACAAAATTCAATGTTCATAAATTTGGTTTTATTAGAACACTGTCACACTCATTCATGTACATGTTAGTTATGGTTGCTTTTAAGCTAATGTCAAAGTTGAGGATTTGTAACACAGTACAGATGTCCTACACATCCTTAATATTTACTACCAGTCCCGTTACTGAAAATGTTCACCTACTCTTGTTCTAAAACAGTCATCACATGCATGCCTCCCGAATTGCTTCTAGAATATCCAGCAAAGACTTAAGAGTTTTTAACATCCTATTTTCTATATTTTGCTAAGTTGATTTACCACAATCCAAATAAAGCAATGACGTTTTAGGTGCATTTTTAAATCTCTCTTATTCCATCCATTGCTTCCACTATGAGAAAGTGTTAGCTTTTGAACATTACCATAATCCGGAAATTCACTTTAGCAAATGAAAGAAAGGTGTTTGTAATTGACTGGATATGGATATATAGGGAAATATCATGACATGAAAAATTAAACAAAGGGATTAGTAAAAGAACAATGACTTATACTTCTAAAATAATTCACTGAATGAATAAGCAATGGCAAAATATTTAGAAGGCAGTTTTATTATCTTTAAGTAACTATAATATGCTTGATAATCTATCTACACTATCACTTAAGGCATAGTGAAATTTTTTCAAAATGCAAAATAATGTTACCAATTATGGAACACTTCTTTGTGAGGCACTGTTTCAAAACCTTTCTGTTTATTACCTCAGTTAATGTTTCACATAGTCATGTGAACTAGGAGCATGTACTCTTTTCATTTTATTAATGAGAGAAACTGAGGCTCACAAAGTTTAAATAATTCACTCAAGGACACAGGATCAAGTAAGTGGCAGAACTGTCATTTGAATTTATATACTTTAACTCCAAAAGGCACCATATTCTGCCTTTTTATGTAAGGTAGTCGGAAAATGCCCCAGGACACAAACAAAGTTTCCCTGGGGGTGGATGTGGGGCCACACATTAAAAATAATTGGCATTTTAGGTTGTTTATCATGATTTGAAGATAAATTTCATTGTCAATATCAGTTAAATGATTTGTTCCTTCAGAATATTAGTCATTTCATCAGAATGCTTTGTCATTCCTATTGTTTTCATAAAACAAATGACAGCTGATATTTTGAAAAGATTGAATACACTGATAGACAAAGAAATTGATACTTCTAGGAAGAACAAACCATAAACAACAAAAAATCCCCGCACTATGCTATCTATAATAATTACTGTGTAATCTCCACATTTGGAGTCAGCAGCATAGGGATGATTGAAGGACAAAAAGAATATTAGTTTGCATTTGTTCAGCAGCAAGTGCATATTTTTCTTATAAGCTCAGGGCTGACTTTTCAGTTATGTCTACTTGAAATCCAGAGATATTAATCTTGGCAAATTTTCATTGATGCTTTTTAGTAATAACTCACTCTGAAAATTAACCAGTTATATTTTTGTAATGATTATAAAAATATTTTATGTTTTTTGTAAGATCAAGTTAATTTCACCCCTTTTCTTTCCAACTTGTCACTATGAAGTGGCCCTCGTAGAACCTTCAATTGCCAGATCAGAGTGTTAGGAGACATTCTGGGAAGTCTACTGTCAGTTTCAATTAAAGTTACTACCTAGATTTAACCATTCTTCAATGTATATATACTTCAAAACATTATGTTTTATGCAATGAAAGGATATGATATTAAATAACACCTAAACAAAAAAGGGGGACCAAAGTGCATAAGGCTTTCAACTCCTATCTTGGCTACCTGGTTTCTATTTGTCTGATTGTTACCAAAACTATCCTGCACAATAAAATATAATACATTTATAAAGAAGATTGAATAGGACTAGAGATGACTCCATCTCTCATACAGAATAATAAATAGCACCTTCTCAGTATCTCAAGAGAAATCCAATGTGAAGCTAGCCAGTTCCAATAATGCAGGTTGCCATTTTACACTTCCAATTCCCATGAAGTTACAATTATTTTAAATAAGTCCAATAAAAGTTCATGTAAAAATTATATTCAGAAGAAAATAAACCACTAATGGGTATGTGTATATATGTGTGTTTGCGTGTGTGTATCCACTTAAGGACTAGGACAGCACAATCTTGAAACAAACAATTTTTCACCACTGCACTGGTCATTGTTAATTAGAAAGTGAGGCTAGAATTAAGGTATTCTCATGTTCATAATTAGGTATACATGAAGGCGTTGTGATATATAGAATGTAAAAAAAAAAAGGGTCCTTGGTTAAACTTTGTAATAGACTATGTTCTAATTGCAAAGTCACTACTTTGAGCTGGCAGTGGTGTAAATATAGACTAACATGCAATAGAATGCCTAGTATAAAGTTTCATTAAATAATCATGACATGGGGCTGGGGATACAGCTCAGTTGGTAGAGTGCTTGCCTCATAAGCACAAGGCCGTGGGTTCACTCTCCAACACTGCAAAAAAAAAATAATAATAATAATCATGGCATGATATTTGTTAGATTACACTAAGTCAAAGTATGAGAATCATTTCCTTAATTGTACCAGTAAACTTCAAGTACATGAATGCATGGGCTGGGGGTGTGGCTCAGTGGTACAGCAGTCACCTAGCAAGTACGAGGCACTGGTTCGATCCTCAGTACCCCATAAAAAATAAATAAATGAATAAATAAATAGAATATTTTTTAAAAGAACATGAGTGTATTTACTTATATTTTTGTCTTCAGTCTCTCCTCTAAAAACACATGTGAAATTTAGCTTGAATCACCAGCCAACTCATAGCTACTAGTTATATCATGGAAACCAAACTGAGTCTTTAGTAATGAGGATATGTCTCTTGAATGATTGAAATATGAGTGGAGATTACAAGAATTTTACTAGATTTGCAATGCTATATGTGAGGAAGTTAACAGCAATTAGCAACTTCTGCAGAATACCCTGTCACAATGTGAATTTTCAATGTGAAAAAAATGCATAAAATAATCTCACATTGCAAAAAAATGGACAAGTAAACATAAAACAAGTTGTTCAATATACTTGAAGTCCAGAAAAAAATTATGTCTAAATATCTGATATATTAAGCAGAAAAATGAAAAAGAAATTATGAAGAATGTGTTGTTTCAGTAGAAGGTATAAACTTACTTTCCAGATATAGAGGATATATTTAAAGAATTGGATTCTCAAGGGAAAAAACTGGAGTACATTTTACATTTGAAAAATGACAAGAAGATTGCGAATTAACATATGCATATCAGAGAAAATATTCAGCCTTTGGTTTATGGGGATTGGCTAATTCACAATAATGGGGGGCACTAGGGAAGAATAAAGTTATTTTAGGTAGAGGGAAGTGAAGGGGGAAAAGGGTATGAGGATAGGAAGGACAGCAGAATGAAGCACACATTACCTCATGTACATATGTGAAAGCATGACTAATGTGATCCTACAACATGTACACTTAGAAAAATGAGAAATTATATTCCATTCATGTATGATTTATCAAACTGCATAAATACATTCTACTGTCATGTATAACTTATTAGAACAAATAAAAATTCTTTTAAATGACAAGAATATTAAATGGAAAAAATAGTTTTATGTCTTCCTTACTACAGTCCACGGAATGCAGCAGATACTGCATAATAGTAAATCTCCGAAGTGAACAATTCCACAGACACTAATATAGGAACAGCCTAAACTCCAAATGACTCAAAAGCCTTATCATTACCATACATACATACAAATAAAACATTAATTATTGTACTGTATTTATAATATAGGTAATACAATTTCTTGTGTATTTAAAATTGCTAATCTCATGAAAATTACAAATTACTGTACCTACTGTGTAACTCTTTCTTTTCAAATGCTAATGACTATTGCAACTATAATGATTCATAAAATAGGAAAATGAAATAATTCTCATGTGGTTTGCTTTATTTCATATTTTAAGGGTCTATAATCTTAAATGAAATATAAGAAAAATCAAAGGGTTTTGGCAACAATGTCCAGTGAGGGAACAAACTCCAATACAAAATTAGGTGTGTTCTCTATCCTTTTCAAATTTTCTCACAGTAAATACTTGAAATTTAATTGAAAAAGGGCAAGTAATTGGGGTAAGTTACAGAGCTAGGTGAAGATCATAACTGAAATTTCATAAATGATATATGATAGCAGAATTTGAGACATTTCATTATATTTCACCATGGAATTATACAAGTTACATCAAAATACAGTTCTTCCTTAAAAAATAACATAAAGAGATGGAGTTGGATTTCCCACTATGATTATGAGTAGAATTTATTAAACAGAATCTTCCAAAGAACATTCTCTCATATATTAGATGTTCTAACTACAGTAATATATTTTTTGAATATATATTTTAGATGTTGAAATACCTTTATTTATTCATTTACTTATATGTGGTGCTGAGAATCAAACCCAGTGTTGACACATGCTAGGCAAGCACTGTACCATTGAGCCATAACTCCAGCCAGCCCCTAGTAATATTTTCTAAAATGTTTGTTATCTTGGACTGGGGTTGTAGCTCAGTGATAAAGCACTTGCCTAGCATGTGTGAGGTACTGGGTCTGATCCTCAGCACCCCCCCCAAAATGGTTAATTAATTAATTAAAGGTATTTAAAAAAACGTTTGTCAAATATATCACTTTACTTATGGTTTTCCTCTGCTAATAAAATTAACCCAGCTAGCAAAAATCATTAGTACAAATATGGTAATTTCCAAAAAAGAAATATCAGTAATCTTAATAATCCTCATAGTACATACCCAGCATCTTTAGAATGCAGTGAGTTCCTGATGCAACCTGGAATTTATGACACAGTCAACACTAACACGCATGGGGCACAGATTAACATTCTCCTTTAACATTCTCATGTTGACTTCCAGTGACCATAAAGTCACTCCTTTGGACAAAAACTACAGCTGAGATGTCCCTCCCCGAATCAATTCCTAGTTCTATGCATCCATTCTTCAGAAAGGAATTAAATAATAAGGAAAGAAAGAGAGAGTTAAGAAAAAGATACAAATTAAAATAAAGGGAAATAAAAACTAATGAGAAAATAATTAGAGCTTAAACATCTGAATGGAATATGAAGCAAGCTGCTCATCTTTTAAAAAATCCCTACATTATTATTTGATGTTAAGTACAGAACTATGACTTTCTAGTATGTTAGACTCATCTTCAGTTAATGTGCGCCCTCAGAAACATTTCTTAACAAAATACCAAATAAATGATTTGAAGTTGTCTTCTATTCAATTTTAGAATAGCTAACAAGAAATACAAGGATCAAATCAATATAAAAGTTTAACATGTCCCCCTTTTGTAACCACATGTTCTTAGCTTTCATCAAATGAGAATAATGAGAGTATAGCTACTGTCATAAATAACCGAAAGAAATAAGGAAATAGAAAAAAAAGTAAAGTAAAATTTAAAGAACACGCCTTGATATTTAAACTTAAGGTTCATTAAAGTATTTCTTTTAGAAAACAAAACACATTTAGTTTGATAGTTACACTTTAGAAAGAGGACAATGTTTTTGAAAATTTAATCTTTTCTAGGAAGAATGTATATATGTGTATATATCTATATTTATATATCTCTAAAATTGGTTGTACAGTATTATGTAGCTTGAGATAAAAAATCATAGTGTCACTTTTTCATTGTAGTTGAAGTTGAAAAGCTACAAAATCATATAACATTGAATCACTAATATAAAGACAAAAAGTTTGGAGAAAGCGTTCTTTAGAATTCATATAAATGTTATAAAATAAAAATCAACTTGTGCTTTACCACATCTTGATGCAATCAAATCAACATTTTTTTAAAGGATAAGTTGCTCCAAATCAACAATTTCTTGGTTCTCAACATATCAACTGAAGCAAAAATGCTAGGGAAATATTGAGATGTATTTACTCTTTTACTTTTAAATGAACTTTATTGTTTTCTAGCATGGTATATGGAAACTTAAACAAAACCTGGCCATTACTAATGTAAGTATTGTTCTTGTAAATCCCAGAAATATCTTCTTTGCAGAATGATAGAGTTAAGGAGGAGGAGACAGATTACTCTACTGGAAATAATAAATTCTCTGTGTTTTATTTCTTTTGATCACACACAAGCATCAAAGTATGACTTCTAGGGAAAATAGCACTAGCAAGAATGAGTAATTAAAGATGTTTCAATATAAAGATTTTTATGAACCAAATAAACTTTAAAACAAACTTGAATTCATTAAATACAGTATTTCTGATTTTACAATTTATTTGTTGATGCGATTTGGAGGCAAAAATAATAAAGGATCTGATAGCTGTATCAAGGGTTACTTGTTTCTCAAAGTTCATTTCAAATCATATCTCTTCTGTGAAGTGTTTCAAGGTTTCTCTGGCCAGGATTCTTTTTTGCCTTTTAATGTGTTTAGGGTTTACTTCTTGAATGGAAGAAAAAAAAGAGAATGCCAACATCTCAGTTAAGCAACTGGCTTGTCGATTGCTGCAGCAGACTTCAGACTAATATAATAGCTGTGTTGCTTAAAATTTTATGTAAAACTCTGTTATTCATATAGTTATTTATTTATTCTTTTAACAGGTACTGTAATAAACAATAACCAGAAAAGAACACCTAAGTCTTAGTGCTGTCAGCAGTCTAGTTCACCAGAAAAATTTAGATAAGAGATTTAACAGATAGCTTCCTTTTAGTAACCTAGCAGTGTCATAACTTAGAACAAATGCCTTACATTAAAGACCTGCTGGAAAACATTTCGTGATGTTTAGTATAGGTACTGAGGAAGCAATAGGAATAGACATAGAGTGAGGAGAGAGAGTGATACATTCTATACAACAGCATTTGGAAATATATGTGATAACTCACTGTGACCAATGGGAAAGTCTGAGAAAAGTTTACCAGAATTAATAAAAAATTATAGATTCACTTGTTACCTGCAATAAACATGATCATCTACATTGCATTTTCCAATGCAAATTATAGTGATACATAAGTGTCATATCTAGCTACTGACTTAAGAAATACATGTTTTACAGTGTTTCCAAAGTAAACCATCTGTAATTCTTTTTGTCCAAAGTCTTCCTATAACTGAAAACAATTTGTTTTAGATTTTCTCACTTCTAGTCACCTTTTCTTAGGTAGTTCTTAGTCTAATTAGAAAATCTCCATGCTGTACAACTTGGGTACATGAAACAGATTTACAATAAACAGTATATATTTAATGGCTAATATGTGTCATTTTGCATGGGAAGATAAAGATTTTTATATAAGGAAGCTTGTCTTATATGTGTCATTGTTTTCCTCCTGAAAGATAACCAGAAACATGAGTGCAACTAATTATTTTTTTTAAAGTAGCAGGCTCTTCTTATTTGAAAGTACTAATAAATGTATTCTACTTCATCAGCATCCATGATATTCTCAGTGATTAAAGGATGATTTTTGTTTCAGATGGCATCAAAAAGAGATACTCTACTGTGACCTTATTAGTTGTTATGCCCTTAAAGTTGGTACACATCAAATGATAGCCACAAATAATGTCATCTGGATAAGACTTAATTTTGCATGTATCCTTTTATCCAGTTGCCAAACAACACAAGAAAAAAAAATAACATCATGTTTTCACAATTGGATAGTCCTCTAGTGTTTATTTAGGAAATTTCTTTGCTAAGATAGCACTTCCTAAAGTGGTGAAATTTTTTTATAGAAAACCTGTGATATCTTAGTTATAGGAGAGAGTGTCCCCATTTACCCCACATTCAGCTTCCCTTTCTTATATTAGTATGGTAAGAATTTTTAATTAAGTTACCAATACTGATATTTTATTAATAAATTATGTCCATCTTTATTCATATTTCTCAATTTTTACCAAAGGGTCTTTTTTTGTTCCACAATATATAAATATGTTCCACATATTCATCATGTCTTCTTTTGTTTTGCATTTGATTTTATGTATTCTCCTAATTTTACATGACAGTTGAGCATATTTTGACATATGTATACAAACATGAATTATGTCTTATTCTAATTAGGATCCCAGTCTTGTGGATGTACATGATGTTGTGACTCACTGTGGTGTATCCATCTATGTACATAGGAAAATACATAGATACAAACCCACATAAATACAGTTATCTCATACAGAGAAAGGTGGCATATATACACTGAAGAAAAGATAGCCTCTTCATACTGGGAAAACTGGAAATTCATATTTAGCATAATGAAATTTTTGTCCTATTTCTTATCCTGCAAAAAACTCAACTCAAAGTGGATCAAGACCTAAGTATTAGACCAGAAACCCTGCACCTACTAAAATAAAAAGTAAACCCAACTCTCCATCATGTCAGCCTGGGAACCGAAATCCTCAACCAGACTCCTAAAGCACAGTAAGTAAAATCAAGAATTAATAAACAGGATGGTATCAAACTAAAAATTCTTCACAGCAAGGAAAACATCAAAAGCATGAAGAGCGAACCCACACTATGGGAGAAAATTTTTCCACCTGCACCTCAGATAGAGCATTAAACTCCATGATCTATAAAGTTCTCAAAAAACTTAATACCAAAAAACAAATAACCCAATCAATAAATGGACAAAGGAACTGAACAGATACTTAACAGAGGAAGAAATATGAAAGATCAACAAATATATGATAGAGTGTTCAACATTTCTAGCAATTAGATAAATGTAAATTAAAACTACAAAGAGATTTCCTCTCACTCTAGTCAGAATGGCAATTATCAAGAATATAAGCAACAACAAATGCTGGCAAGGATGTGGGAAAAAAGGTACACTCATACATTGCTGGTAGGACTGCAAATTGGTGCAACCACTCTGAAAAGCAGTATAGAGTTTTCTCAAAAGACTAGGAATGGAATCGTCATTTCTTCTTAAGCTCCTCTGTCATGACAGTATTTCAGGCTTTTTGGTTTTTGATGACATTGACAATGCCAGGATAAATCACTGGGTATTCTGTACAATGTCTTTCTATTTAGATGTGTCTGATTTTTTTTGTGATTAAATTAGGGTGATAGATTTTGAGGAGGAGGAAGACAGGGAAAATATCCATCTCATCACAACATACATTTTGTGCATATTTGAGGAAATTGAACACTTTTGATGTTTGTTACTTTTCTCCACTGACAATTTAAATGTATTCTTCCCTGTCCCCTTTCAACTCAGTATTCACTCTTTAAAATGAATTACGTACAACTCACCCTTAAAGTCCTGTATTCTGCCCCACCTTCTTGGGGTAGAGTTTCTAAATAAATTATTTGGAATTACACTTCAAGAGACCTATGTTCATCTCTCTAATTATTCAACCATTTATTTATATCCATGTGGACTCATGGATGTTTGTTTTATACTTTGGTTCATAATTTAATGCTACTCTAGTCTGCTTTTTGTATTGTTACAGTTTTATCTATTGGGGGCTCTTTAAGTCATTCCTGTGTCCCTTTGAACATATCCATTATTATTTTTTATCACTTCTTATTTTCTGAAACTGAAAGGTATTCCAGGTTCATCTTGCAGAATATTATGTTTTGAAGTATATTTATTGAGGATCCAGTGCTCTCTAGTTCTCCCCTTGATTTCAGTTTACATTTTCCTTTAGATAAAATAATGTGACACTGATAAGTAGACATACATAAATTCATATACATGTGTATAAATGCATATATATGTATACATACACACACAATATGTGACTCTCTTTGCTTCAAAAATCAAAGGAAAGAATTCAACAAAATTAGCGTTAAGAACCAGGTGCAGTGGCACACTTTTGTAATCCCAGCAGCTTGAGAGTCTGAGTCAGGAGGATAGTGAGTTCAAAGTCAGCCTCAGCAAATTAGTGAGGCCCTAAGCAACTCAGTGAGACCCTGTCCTTAAATAAAATACAAAAAAAGCTGGGAATGTGGCTCAGTGGTTAAGTGTCCCTGGGTTCAATCCCTGTTACCAAAAAAAAAAAAAAGAAAGAAAAAGAAAACTTCAAACTAAAGTAGTATGATAACTAAACACTTCTTGCAATCTGCAACAGGACAATGTGATATATTGCTCTTGAATCACATAATAAATAGTATAAAATATTTTGTATAATTTATATTTATCTGCAAATGCAGAAATGAAAACCTTGTATTTCAAATCGCAGAAATAAAGACTACATGTGTTCAATCACAATATTTAAAGAAACATGGTCACAAAATATCACCAGATTCTTAAATGGAAAGGACTACTAAATTTTTCAAATATTAAACATATTTTTAAAAATCCTAACTTAAATTATATGATGCAAATGAGACAGGAGGACCACGCTATTTCACTCCCAGGACAAAGGCTGCAATTGTTGTATTATTATTGCTTTATTATTGTTACCTTTCCGAATTCATTTTCTGTCATTCTTTCTATTGAACCCTCTACTCCAGATGCTGTGATCTTCTTGTGTTTGAATATAGCATGCACAGTCCCATTTCAAAGTAACTGAAATTTCTGTTCACTCTTCCTGGAAAGCTGTTCCTACAAATACCCACATAGCTCATTTTATTTTACGAGAAAATAACCTTAGAGTAATTTTCACTGTTTTCAATTCAGGATTTCCCTCATGCATAAACATTTCCCAAGCAGATTCCATGTCACAGACAGGTTTCTGTGGAGGATGAAGATCCAGAATATATTTGTCTCTGAATAATTTTGCTAAAAAAGGAAGTAGAGTATCATGTGGCAATGTTTCAGAAAGCATAAGCATCTGTACATGAAGCGTGTGATCTGTTGATTGAATATAAAGATCTCTGGAGGACAAAATAGTAGCATGATTATAGCATGGCTGAAAAGTTACCTTTGTAACCACAGGCCACACACATGATCCTAAAGTCACTAATGAACAAAAGGGCAGGACATATTTTTTAGTTCATCAATTAAATTAAGGGGTGTTTAGGGCATTGTGTGGGGATATATGGCACAGATCTATGTAGAAAAAGATGTATGGTAGTTAAGCACTCTCTTGTGGAATAGAAACAGTAACTTCTCATTTACTTCAAATTCTTGAGTCAGCCATCTTGGCTTCTTCCATCATTTCATTTAAATCTCTGCTCAAACGTCAGAAAAGCCTTTTCTATCCAGAGGAGCATAACCCATTCACTCTCTTCCATCTAATTAGTATTTCTTCATACCATTTATAACAACTTAAGTATTATATTTTTGGTTATGTCAATGCCTCTCTCTATTAAAATGTTTATTCCATGAAAACAATTGATTTTTAATCCTATTTTATTCCTGGAACCTAGGAACCTAGTGTCTGACACACAATGGGTGTTCAATACTTGTGTAATGAATTACTAATAAATTCTAGTCTTAGTCACCTAGTCTTAGTCACCTAATCCACTTTCCTTTTGTATATCAACATAAACAGTGATACTTGCTTCTGTTTCTAGGCAAATTTTACTTGAAAATTCAAAAGAGCTCAAGTGGAGAGGGAATTTAGAGGCTTCTTAAACAGTGCAGCACTGGCAAAGATATACAAACTAATATATCAGTATAGTTGACAGGGTACGCAAAAGCCTAAATCTCTAACAGGTAGAATGAGATCATGATCCCCATTTCTGCCAATTCCCTTCAAATAAGCACTTTTGAGAATCTCGAATTTTGTACTAGGACATGTTCTTGGACCTGTTTATACAGGTCATTTGCATTTTAGTCAATGTCATCAAACAAGATGAGGAGATAACTCCATTTGATTTAGCCAATGCAGTTTTGAATAATGTTGCCTAATGTTAACACTGTGGCATCCACCTGAATACTTATGCAATCATTTATTTATGAGTAACTGCAAATACATATGTGCATGTGTGTGTGTGTATGTGTGTGTGTGTGTGTGTGTGTGGATTCATAACCAAGTATTGTGTCACAGAAAGCATAATCATAATGCACTACAAAAATAGGTTTTGTTGGAAGCTATGGTTGAAATAAAGAAAATACGAGAAAGTTAGTTACAGAGAAGCAAAGATGCAGAGTCTGTAGATAACTACGACAAAAAAAAAATAATAATTGAACCCCTGTCTCTAATAATAAGCATACTGGTATGTGCATACTTATAAAGCTGAATCATGATGTAGAGCTGTTCTCTGATATACTACATACTTATAATACAACTCTGTAGAAATGCATTTTAAAAATTTAAAAATTTCAAAAACCACATATAATTTTAATATGTTAGATTTAATAACTCTTGGGGTACTAATTGTGGGTTATTCTCTTATATTGTGTTCAAACTTAGCCCATTCTCTATTCATTCCCTGTAACATTAATAGAAAATGGAATACTTAAAGATCCTAACTTTGAGTAAGTGTCAGAGCTCATCTCATACTAATGTGGTAATTCTGCACACTTACTACTGTTTTCTTTTTTTAAAAACCAAAGGAGTTATATTGTGGGGATACAGGCTACTGCCACAATTCTTTCATCCTGCTCCCCAATCTTGCTGAAGAAGAGAGGCATTAGAGAATCAAGACATCAGTCAACTGCTTCTTAGTCTTTCCTGGGGCAAGACATGGAGATTCAGGTTAGGTAATGAGAGTAATAAAGCATCATATTTCATTTAATAAGGTCTTCAATTCAGTCCTTCCCTTCTGCCTAAGATACCCTTAGCATATCTATAAAACCACTTCTTATTTTAACGAAATTTTTGTTTTCCACTGAAACCATTGGAAAATTAGCAGAATATTTTTTAAAACAAAAAATTCATCAGGAAGAAAATCAAAAGAGAAACTACTTTAAAAAATATATAACTTGGTGATACTTTGTATTCAACACCTTATCCAGCATTTTCTTCTAGCAGCTAATTTATTGTAAACATTTCTGTGATTTAAAATCAATTCATGAATCCTCAGAGAACTTTGTCAGGAAAGCACAGTGAGTAATTTAAATTTGTCTACTGCGAGTTAAATGCATTCATTAATCTCCAAATTTTTAAAACATATTCACAGTGAGGAAAAATAATTTGAAAAGCTGCTGAGTCTAATAGCGTAGGCTTTATATTATTTTGAAAGTCCTGTTAGTTGTACCAAATGAAACTTTTAATCCTAATATTTACATAGCATTTCCCTGGGTAAACCCAAAATGCATTAGAAAATACACACATGCAACTATATCACAGTAAAATGATATTGTAAAGTCATTTCAAAAAATCTGCATATTTACATTTCAACATAACTGAGTTTCTATAAAGATGTCATTTGGCACAATTGATTTGTCTTTTGTCATAATGTGATGTTATTTTTCTTTAGACTTTCTCTTTTGAATTTATGGAAGCAAGACAGTGTTCTGAAAACACATTGTGAAAACTTTTATCAAGAGATAAATTTGTGTTCTCCTAGAGACACAGTATGCCAAATTTCCAGATTTCCAAATAAAATTGATTTTTTGTTGAACTGTTTATTATTTTAAACAGATCAAAATACCTCTTTCTCTATAGCACTTCCAAAACTTACACTGCAAAGTTCATCATCTGTGTCTAAAATATACTGACAACATGAAGATTTCTGATAATGAAGAAAAAAAAAAGACATAAATATTCGCTAGTTAAAGTTATATTGACAGTATTAGAGGGTGGAACATAATTTTCTTCCACTCAAATGGGACCAATGGACACAAAAGTAAACAAATCAAATGGTTTCTGAATTATACCTGAACACAATATATTATTTCTTCTTTCATTTTAATGTCCTGAAATAGCTGACATATTCCATGAGACTTTAAGATCTCATTGCTTTAAGCCACATCTTATTACTTGCTTTATGCGGACTATTTTCATGATTGCAAACTAGTTGTGAAAGTAGCACAACTTGAACGAAAACTCCAATGCCAAAAGAAGTTTCATATCCTGACATAACATAATTTCATAAATCCTTATTATAACTGTGTACTAAGCAATAGATAAGGATGTGCTGAGCAGTCAAAGCCTTTATTTTGTCAAAGTTGGTCTAACAAAGTCAGAAAGAGTTCTTCTGATTTATCAGATTTGCACAAAAAAATCACAACTATTTGAACATCTAAAAAATTAAAAATTATCAAAATCTGTCTTCAAACTGGAACAATTCTTAACGGAGTGAGAATGGAACAGGAGAAATAAACTCACTACCCTAAAAGTATTCCCATTAATCATCAAAATATATATGGCATTACAGTTTTCCTTTATATACTTAGAGGAGAGAGTTTCTTGGAAACCTTGATTTGACTGCATAAAAATTCAGAGATTATTATAACACCTTCTATTTAACCCTGAGAGTTTTAGAGAATAAGATAAAAGAGGCTCTGGCTTTCACTTATATAACCCAAAACTCCTACCGTGCTCTAGAATCTGCTATATTGTCATCAGCCATCATCTCCAAATTTTGTGACCGTTTACCACAATCTTCTTTGAACAAATTCTCCTCTGGTACCACTTTAGGTTTATCTTCATTTGTTTGAAGGTGCTCTATCAGGTTCTGCTGGTGCCAATTCTGAAGAGCTCTTTGATGGGCAGTGGCCTGTCCTGGCACTGGTGTCAGAATATTGTAGTGGACAGGACTGTTGCCTTTCTTCAGTCCGTTTCTGTCCCGAGAGTGGTTCTTCAACCTGCCCTGCACCGGGGTCCCTCTATGCTCATATCCTTCCTGCTGAAGGCAGCTTCCAGTGTTAGGCGAACCTTGAGAAGGGTGACTAAACCACCTCCAACGTAGCCTTAGGATCTGTTTCACATCAAATTCTTTCTTGCCGGACACTGACATTGTTGCAAAAGGGAAGACAAAGGCTTCTCTAACAGAAAGGAAACGGAGCCTTTGTTATCTCTTGTTTTTCTGCCTCTTCTGTAAAACTAACAAAAGCACAAGAGAGCAGTCTTTCTTGCTTTCTCTCCCCTCCCCCTCTGCCTGTGATACACTGTGAATACTTCTAGCCTTCTAGCAGAAGCAGAAAGCTGCTGCTAACAGTGTAGGTGGGAACCCATACTGACAGGATGATGAGGTCAGACCTTAAACAAGTAAATCAGCTTAGCACAGGAAAGCAGCTACCACAACACACCCCAGCTGCTAGATTTGCAAGCTCACAAACCCTCCAGCCTGGACTTGCAAATGTCTAGCCCAGCTTCTTTCCTACCCAGGCTCATTAGCTGCACCCTTAGGCAAGTAAATTAAAGCAAAGTATTTAAACTCACTTCCTTGTGGATTTCCTCACCCCTCCCCCTACCAGACTAATTTTTGGGTAACCCACTTCTGAAAATGTGTCACTTTGTCCTAGGAGAATATGTGACAAGGGAATTCATTATGATCTATTTTGGATTCCTCTTGTGAAAATTTTGAAAGTAGTTCAATAAGGAAAAGCATCATGTCATGAATCCCCTCATGCAGATCTGCAGTTATCCACAACTCATCTGAAAGTGTGAATGTTTCTATATAAACATTTACTTGAAATTTTGAACAATCTGTTGATTATCCATTACCACACATACAAAAACAGATAAACACCTACACACACATCACACTCCACTAGGGGATGTAGGAATTTTAAGCTTACATATGTTTTTCTAAATTAAATAAATGTCTTCTTTCAGTGACCAAAGCTTGAAAATGAATAGTCCATTCTGGCTTCATGACTATGTAAACACCTCCTTATCATACCCTTTACTTTCACAGGCCACATTAAGATTTTGTTTTCTTTGTTCAGAAGTCTGTATGAAAGAATACAGGGTATGTTTTGCATTAATTCAATATCACCACACTGCTCAACAGTGTGCCCAAAGTCCACTGAGATCTGAATCAGAATCACTAATTTGCGCAGTTAATTATTTCTACAAGACTACCATGAATCAGGACTGCATTTACCAATGCCATTTTGAAATTTAGTTTGAATTTTATCCAGCTCTTATGTCCTGTCTGTATACAGGTGAGAATAGGGACATTATACTAGATATCCTCAGAAATAATATTGAATTTGTAAGTTTTAGGATTTAGTTCTGACTTAAAGTTAATGTGCTGGGTGACCATGGATAAAACATTTCTTTACTTCTCAATTTCTTCACATATAATATGAATAGGCTGGACAGGTTTCTAAGTTTCCACCAGCACCAACATGCAATAGATTTAAAAAGAACTTAGAGAATGAAAAATGAACTCTTCTAAGTTTTGGCTGGCATTTTTGGCTGGAGTTTTTCACAAATCCAACTATATCTTTCCCTACTTTCCCCTCTTGATTTTTAGGTGTGATGGTTAATTTATGTGTCAATTCGTCTGAGTTATACGGGTAGCCCAGGTATTTGTTTAAACATTAATTTGGTTATTTCTGTGAGGATGTTTTTGGGTGAGTTTAGCATTTAAATTGACAGACTGAGAAAAGTAGAAAGTTAGAATGCCCTCTCTAATTTGGTAGGATTCATCTAATCAGATGAAGATCTAAATAGAAGAGATCACTCACTCTCCATACAGTAAAAACTATTTCTTCTTTTGCTGGACTGCCTTTGAGCTGGAACATGGATTTTATTTTCCTGTATTCAAACATGAATTGAAATATTGGCTCTTTGTGTGTTTCAAGCCTGATAGCATTTAGGATGGCACTATATACCATTGGCTCACCTGGGTCTCCAGCTTGCCAACTGCAGATTTTGGACCTTGCCAGGCTCTGAAATCCTGTGAATTAATTTCTTGTAATAAATCTTTCCCTCTCTCTGTCGTCCCCCCCGCCATAAGCTTCTGTCCCTCCCTCTCTCCTTCTCTCCTTCCCTTTCTGGCTTTCTCTCTCTCTCCACACATACGCGGTCATCCTATTGGTTCTATTCTCCAGAGAACCCTGAGTAGTACAGTTGTTTTTTTTTTTTTTTCTCATACTTGGAAGTTATTAAATACACACTGATAAGATACATAATTCAGCTTAATGTAAGTTATCAACAACTTATTTTCATTTCTACCTTTCTGATCTATTTTATAACAGATTCTTTAATTCCAGTGTTAGTATCATCATCTCTCTTGGGTTTATCACCAGCACTCAGCATGTAAATAATTATAGAAAATCTCAAATAATTCTTTTCATAAGCTCCAGGCATATCAGTGAGTACTAGCAACTAAACATGAATTATTTTCCTGCTGTTGAGTAGATAGCATTCCAAGTAAACTCCTAAAGGTCAGATTCTATGCAGTGATTTAAGACAGGGATACTCATGGAGCTAAAATACCTGTCTAAACAATTACTGATTATAGAGGTAAAGAAACAAGACTGGAAGTGGAAAATTCTTGGCAACTTAATCATTAGCTCTCTTGCTGTTGTAGTCTGAGAACAAACCTGTTCAGGGAATTCGCTTTCAAGACACCAGAACAATTCACATTATTCAAAAGTATTTAGAATACTTGATTTCTTTCCCATAACTAACTGATTAGACAACTAAAAGAAAAATAACACAGTCATAGACTTCCATGAAATGAAACCTGCATGTCAACAGCCTATTATGGTCCTGATATGGAAATATTCAATTGGCATGAGATGCACTAGGTTGCACTGAAATGGTCAAAATAAGTGATGTCTGATTTCACGTTTGTATGTTTGATACACATCTTTGAAAGATAACCACTTGATTTTAATCCCTTTCCCTTTATTTCTTAGCAAATTAAAGGCACCCTACGATAGCATTTCACACATCTCCACATTTATTCCCCCCCTAATGCCGATATATGTAATTGCCATCACTCACTGTTACATAAAATCAAATGAAACTGTTCTAAAACTTTAATGAGACTAGCATTTACATCTGTTACTTATTACAAATGCATATTCCAATTCAGCAATTTGGAGACAGAAATCTGCCTTTAAATGACCACTCTAGGCCATCATTTGCTGGCAGTCCACAGACAATTTAAGAAAGTGTTTTTAAGTAACTAATGATATGTTTCTTAAATTTTTGCTAAACATAACATTCTTTTCACAAGTTTTTCATTCTTTCATTCATTTATATGACAAAGACTTACTGAGTGTCTACTATATACAGATGATGAGGATGCAAATATTACATTGCTTTGCTCAAAACAATCTTATCTTTTATAAACTCTTAACCATCCCATCTTCTCTGAAACTTCCTCTTTATCTATTCTAATATACCATCACTCTTCCTGTCTATGCCTTGATATCCATCAGTCTCACTTTTTCACCCAGACATCTACATATGAACAGGCCCCAGATTTCGGTCTTGTTTCACTACATTTGTTCATTTATATTAACTGTCATATAAATTATATTTGCTCCTAGGTTTGAGCAGTGATCTCTACATCAGTGATTTCTAAATCTTTCTCCTAAGAAATTCTCTCAACTCTACTTCAGTTCCAGATATCTATCTGCCTATAAAATCTTACTGAATGAAGAAGTGTTTATCTCTGTCATTATGCAGTGTATAAGAGAAAAAAAGTGTCAGTTATTTTACAAGCTGATTACCTTGAGTTAAACTTTTTTCTTTCAATTAAACAAAATGGGTCTGGTGTTTTGAGGATTAAGATTTTACCTTAAAACAACTGTTTTAAAAATTATTTTATCCTTTAGCAGAATTATCCAAACCGTAATTACAGGCAAGGACACTAATCTTTAATTATATGAAGTTAAAATATATGTTAATGTTCACCAACAAAAATACTTTCAATATCATAAACATTTCCATATGTAGTCATAAATTGTTCTAAAATTTAGTAAAATATAATCCTTTATTTCTAGTCTTTCCAAATGCCTAATTATTGAATAGAGAAAAATCTTTCTTATTTGGTTTTAAGGAATTGAAGTGTGAAAATTTTGATTTGTTGAGATAAAAATTTATATTAAGTTATTTAAATTAATTTGCAAGATCAAATGACATTGAAAACTATGAACATAATGCACAACTATTAGACTTCCTCAATATACTATGGAGGAAAGAATAGTAAAATTATGCAAAATTAGTTATCATCATGAATGAATTCATTAAAACTCTAACTCTACAAACTATATTCAATAAGATGTAATAAAACCTGGGCAAATGTTACCATTTTAAGCTGAACTCTATTTCCTCACCCACAATGAGAAACTTAAAAAAAAGCATACAGTTGCAGAAGAATCTGGGTTTGTATGTGTGGATATATGGTGTTTTCAACAGAACACTTTCCTTTGGAGACTGGTCTTGCCCCATTTAGAAGTTCAATTAAAATATCAGATATTTCATAAATGGTTAAGAAATAACATGTGATCTAACAGAAGCAGGCAAAGTCTGGATTGAATTACTGATTACATGTATTAATATGTCTATAGGTACTAAGGTCAAAATTTAATTTTGATGATTTTTAATTAATTTTAATTTCCAAAATTTGCCTAGAGAAAAATTTTCCAAAAGAATTTCCAAAAAAATTCATTAGATTTATGAGCATTAATTTTATATCCTGCTATTTTACTGAATTCATTTATGAGTTCCAGAAGTTTGCTGGTGGAATTCTTAGGGTCTTCTAAATAGAGAATCATGTCATCAGCAAATAGGGATAGTTTGATCTCTTCCTATTTGTATTCCTCCAATTTCTCTGATCTGTCTAATTGCTTTGGCTAGAGTTTCAAGAACAATGTTGAATAATAGTGGCGAAAGAGGGCATCCCTGCTTTGTTCCAGTTCTCAGGGGGAATGCTTTCAATTTTTCTCCATTTAGAATGATGTTAGCTGTGGGCTTAGCATAGATAGCCTTTACAATGTTAAGGAATGTCCCCACTATCCCTATTTTTTCTAGTGTTTTGAGCATGAAGGGGTGTTGTATTTTATCAAATGCTTTCTCTGCATCTATTGAAATAATCATGTGGTTCCTGACTTTAAGTCTGTTGATGTGGTGAATTACATGTATTGATTTCTGGATGTTGAACCAACCTTGCATCCCCGGGATGAAACCCACTTGATCATGGTGCACTATTTTTTAATATGCTTTTGTATGCAATTCGCTAAAATTTTGTTAAGAATTTTTGCATCTATGTTCATTAGAGATATGGGTCTGAAATTTTCTTTGCTTGACGTGCCCTTCTCTGGTTTTGGTATCAGGGTGATATTAGCTTCATAGAATGAGTTTGGAAGGGTTCCCTCCTCCTCTACTTCATGAACAACGTTGAGGAGTATTGGAATGAGCTCTTCTTTGAAGGTCTTGTAGAACTTGGCTGTGAATCCATCTGGTCCTGGACTTTTTTTTGTTGGTTGGCTTTTGATGACTTCTTCTATTTCATTGCTTGAAATTGATCTATTTAAGTTGTGTATGTCCTCCAGATTCAGTTTGGGTGACTCATATGCCTCTAGGAACCTGTTGATGTCTTCCAGGTTTTCTACTTTATTGGAGTACAAATTTTCAAAGTAGCTTCTTATTATGTTTTGTATTTCAATTGTGTCTGTTGTAATATTTCCATTTCCATCACGAATTTTAGTAATTTGGAGTTTCTCTCTCCTTCTCTTCGTTAGCGTGGCTAAGGGTTTATCAATTTTGTTTATTTTTTCAAAGAACCAACTTTTTGTTTTGTCAATTTTTTGAAATGAATTAAGTAAAGTAGCAGGATATAAAATTAATGCTCATAAATCTAATGCATTTTTATTCGTAAGTGATGTATCCTTTGAGAGAGAAATTAGGAAAACTACCCCATTCACAGTAACCTCAAATAAAATAAAATACTTGGGAATCAATCTAACAAAAGAAGTGAAAGACCTCTACAATGAGAACTACAGAACACTAAAGAAAGAAGTTAAAGAGAATCTGAGAAGATGGAAAGATCTCCCATGTTCTTGGATAGGCAGAATTAATAGTCAAAATGGCCATACTTCCAAAAGTGCTACACATATTCAATGTAATTCCAATTAAAATCCCAATGACGGACCTCATAGAAATAGAGCAAGCAATCATGAAATTCATTTGGATGAATAAGAGACCCAGAATAGCTAAATCAATCCTAAGCAA